>CM076579.1:1201625152-1202000918 GCA_034641835.2 Pinus albicaulis | reverse complement strand
AAACCATTTTAGTTTAAATATAATTAAATTAAAGTAAAAATATTGAATTCAGATTTTTTAAAATCTAATCAATTTTTTTTTTTATTGATTGGTAAAATGAGATATTTTGTTAATTGTAATTCTGCACCACAATAATAATGTTTTATTGTAGTGATAGAAGATTGTCTAGACAGTTTTATATTTTCTATGTAAAATATAAATAACTAGCAATTGCATCACATGTTGCATAGGAAAAGCCGTAAGGCATAAATTCAATCCTAAGATATATATGAGATCACTGAATATAAAAATTAGTAAAAAAAATCCCATTAAAAGTTAGAATATAAAGAGAGATCACTTAATCAAATTCCAAGTTCCAATAGCCAATATTTAACAAAAAATGTGCTCTTTTTCAATATTGGACTGTCTCCCTGGATCAAAATCTTATAGTATATCTACACAATTCCCTCAAAAATTCTATCAAATGTTACATGAAATTATAACTATGTAAATTATAAATTTGTATTTTATAGAATTTATAAATTTGTGAATGGAGATGAATGATAGCAAATATAAATTTTTGAATACAAATCAATGATAACAAATAATTTATGGAATTTACATTTGGAATAAAATAAAATGGAGAATTTTCATTGACTTGTAAAGCAACAACAAACCCCACAGGCCACTCTCTTGGCTACTTTGAAAAATGATCTGACTCCAATGAATTCCATTGTGACATAAAAACCCAAATGAGATGCCAACTCATCTATTCCGTTCTTAAATATTAAAGTTCTAACATCATTTCATTTTTCACCTGGTGGGGTGGGCTGGGCTTCACATCATTTCATGTTGCACCTGGTGGGCTTCACAAGCCTTTTCACTAAAGCTATGTAGAAAGTGATGTGCTTGAAAATTCATTATACAAACTTTTATAATGCAATTTTATTTGGAAAATCACTGCACAAATAGTAAACAAACACATCGATATTTACAACAGAAAACCATGAAATATATTATCGTTCAGCTGTAAACTTAATAACCCCCCACATCTCTGACGCAGAGGAACTGAGTCATGGCTTATTAGAAAAACTTTATATTTTATATCCATAGGGTCTTTCCATTTAATACCTAATACAATGTATCCAACCATAGCTATCTAGTCTCTATCACATATATTATTAATTAATCATTTGTAATTGCAAGGGTCACATGTACAGTTGGCTCCACTCTTGCAACAACCAGAAGTGCAACATCCACTCACTACTGCAGCAGAACCCTAAGCACAACACCCACTCTCTACAATAACAGTAGCAGAACCCTAAAATTTCCTACCATTTCAACAGATTTTCCCATGAAAAATTTACCCACTCTCTACTGCAACAGTAGCAAAAATTTAAGTGCACCACCTACTCTCTACCGCAAGTATAGTTGAACACTAAAATTTCCTACCATTCCAACATATTTTCCCATTAAAACTTTACCCAATCATAAAATTCTAGCATCATAAGTATGTTTCTAGGCAAAACTTTCATTTACCTCATGTCAGAAGCCGTAGCTGTAAATAGCAGCACCTCCACTGTATTCTCACTAAAATAAAGGTATAGTGTTCTTTCGCTCCTGCATAAAGACACATCAACTATTAGAAATACAAAGAAAAAAATTTACACAGTTGCAAAACAACTCAAACCCTAAAAAATACCAATTTTTATGCTCTTCTTTGTTAATATTTCCAATTCGAGTTATTTTGCAATTAAAAGCCAAAAGGGGGTTTGTAGATTTGAATGTAGTTTTTTCCCTAACTGTTAATGCCCATTCACTATTTTCTAACTACTAATCTAACGCCACAAAAAACTTCGATACTCTAACATTCAATCCAATGTTGCATAGATGTACACAATGACAACTAGGGGAGTTGTTTTCAAAGAAGAAAGACGTAAAAATAGAGAACATTGCTTCTTTTAAATCATGGTAAATATTAAATTAAATGAGAACATTGATTTTTTTTAAATCATGAGAAATATTAAATTAAATGAGATATCCAAAATAAAATTAAGTCGATGTTACAATAACTCCAAGAATATATCCAATAAATTAAATATATCAAAAATTTATATACTACAAGAACACTACACAGAACCTTGACAAGGCTATTTCTGAATTAAAAAAATAACAATACATTGGACCACCACAGGATATTACCACAATGGAATGAAAAATGAAAACATTATTTTATTCAAAGGACAAAGAATCTTGCAACTTGATTGACCATTGAAAAATTCCCAAATAAGACATCTCATTTATGATTCATTTAGCGAAGGGCCCAACCACAGGGCAACCAATTACGTTGTGGCTAGAACTTCAGTCTCCAGCTCTGAAATAGAAATCCGAGGAATCGAGGCATAGGTTGGGATCTTGGGTTGATCTTCCATGACAAACAAACATGAGCGGCTTTAAATATTTTACCTTTCTATTCCCCAGAAGAATGCAGGGACACTGAAATTCATTGAAACCACTGGAAATTTTGAAGAAACGCATCATGCCAAAGTAATAGTGAGCAGGAATCATGGGGACTGTGGTGGATTATATAGGTCTCTCTTCTTTTAGAGAGCACCCAAAAAAATTACAATTAAATTTCAAAATACCATTCACTGAATACTCCAACTCGAAGTAATTACACTACAGAAAGGCCTTCAAACTCAAAATAAATTATTGTTCGGGTTGAAGAAGTACAATTGCTTTGAAGAGAGTGGAAGATGGTGAGGAAATCCTGTCGTGGCGGTCCTCCTTGGTTGTTCACTCCTTTGGACTATGGATAGCCTCCCCTAAATGCTCCTCTGCTTCTCTATCTTCCAAGATATTTTCTTTTTTCAATACTTAAAACATCTGTGAAGGAATGGTATCATATAAGGAATGAATGTATGGGTGCTTCTCACTGACCAAAGCTCCTATTTTCTGTTAAGAATCATTTATTTATTTTGAAATATGGTCTGATATGCATAGGTAGCATCCAAAATAAATTTTCTCATGAACTACTTTGGTCAGACAATAGCCTAGGAATTATGAGTGTTTACCAATTTTGCAAGACTTACCATCGGCCAAGAATTAGTGCGGGTCATCAAATTGGTTAAATCATGGTAAAGATTAAATTAAATGAGAACATTGATTTTTTTAAAATCATGATAAAGATTAAATTAAATGAGATATCCAAAATCAAATTAAGTCGTTGTTACAATAAATCTAAGAATATATCTAATAAATTAAATATGGAAAAAATTTATATACTACAAGAACACTACTTAGAACCTTGACAAGGCTATTTATAAATTAAAAAATAAACAATACATTGGACTACCACGGGAGATTACCACAATGGAATGAAAAATGAAAACATTTTTTTATTCAAAGGACAAAGAATCTGGAAGGTTGATTGACCATTGAAAAATTCCTAAATAATACATCCCATTTATGATTTATTTAGCAGAGCGCCAACCACAGGGCAACCAATGACATTGTGGCTAGACCTCCAGACTTCGGGTCTGAAACACAAATATGAGGAATCAAGGCACAAGTTGGGATCTCGAGTTGATTTTCCATGATAAGAGAACATGAGTGGCTTTAAATATTTTACATTTTTATTCCCTAGAAGAATGCAGGGACACTGAAATTCACTAAAACCACTGGAAATTTTGAAGAAACACATCATATCAAAGCAATAGTGAGTAGGAATCACAATAGAGATGACAACCATGGTGGATTCTACATGTCCCTCTACATTTAGAGAGCACCCAAAAAAATTACAGTTAAACTGCATAAGACCATTCACTAAATACTCCAACTCGAAGTACTTACAATGCATAAAGACATTCAAACTTAGAATGAATTCTTGTTCAGGTGAAATAAATACAATTCGTGTGAAAATAGTGGAATATGATGAGGAAATCTGGTCATGGCGGTCCTCCTCATTGGTTCACTCCTTTGGACTGTAGAAAGCCTCCCCTAAATGCTCCTCTGCTTCCCTATCTTGCAAGTTCTTTACTTTTTTCAATACTTAAAACACCTGTGAAGGAATGGTCTCATATATAGGATTGAAAGTATGGGTGCTTCTCACTGAACAAAGCTCTTATGTTCTGTTAAGCATGTTTTATTTATTTTGAAAGACGACCTAATATGCATAGGCAACATCCAAAATAAATTTTCTCATGAACTACTTTTGTCAGACAATAGCCCAGGACTAATGAGTGTTTACCAATTTTGCAAGACTTACCATTGGCTAAGAATTGGTCCGGGTCATCAAATTGGTTAAATCCTGGTAAAGATTAAATTAAATGAGAACATTGATTTTTTTAAAATCATGATAAAGATTTAATTAAATGAGATATCCAAAATCAAATTAAGTTGTTGTTACAATAACTCTAAGAATATATCCAATAAATTAAATATACCAAAAATTTATATACTACAAGAAAAATACACATAACCTTGACAAGGCTATTTCTAAATTAAAAAATAAACAACACATTGGACTACCACGGGATATTAGCACAATGGAATGAAAAATGAAAACATTGTTGTATTCAAAGGACAAAGAATCTGGAAACTTGATTGACCATTGAAAAATTCCCAAATAAGACATCTCATTTATGATTTGTTTAACGAAGGGCCCAGCCACAGGGAAACTAATGACGTTGTGGTTGGACCTCCAGTCTCCAGATCTGAAACACAAATATGAGGAATCGAGGCACATGTTGGGATCTCGGGTTGATTTTCCACGACAAGCGAACATCAACAGCTTTAAATATTTTACATTTCTATTCTCTAGAAGAATGCAGGCACACTAAAATTTACTAAAACCACTAGAAATTTTGAAGAAACACATCATATCAAAGCAATAATGAGCAGGAATCACAATGGAAATCCTGTCATGGCGGTCCTCCTCGTTTTTTCACTCCTTTGGACTGCGGAAAGCCTCCCCCAAATGCTCCTCTGCTTCTCTATCTTCCAGGTTCTTTTCGTTTTTCAATACTTAAAACACCTGTGAAGGAATGGTCTCATATATAGGATTGAAAGTATGGGTGCTTCTCACTGACCAAAGCTATTATGTTCTATTAAGAATCTTTTATTTATTTTGAAAGATGGTCTGATATGCATAGGCAGCATTCAAAATAAATTTTCTCATGAACTACTTTGGTCAGACAATAGCCAAGGACTTATGAGTGTTTACCAATTTTTCAAGACTTACCATCGGCTAAGAATCGGTGCGGTTCATAAAACTGGTAAGTATGGGAAAGCAATTAATACTATGTAACCATAAGCTTGAATTTGAAATACTCATACAAATGGGGGAAATTAGCAACATGAAAAACTCAGAAAAGTTATAAGGCGCAGTCCAACTCTTTTACACTTTGTCCTTTCAGTTGGAATCCAACCATAAAATATTCAAAAAATTCATGGTTTCTCACTAAAACAAAGGTCGAGTGATATTTTTCCCTTGCATAAACACACATCAACTGTTAGAAATACAAATAAAAAAATTTACACAGCTGCAAAACAACTCAAACCCTAGAAAATTCCAATTTCTGTGTGCTTCTCTGTTCATATCTCATATTTGAGCTATTTTGAAATTAAAAGCCAAAAGGGGGTTTGTAGATCTGAATGTAGTTTTTCCCCTAACTATTAATGCTCATTAACTATTTTTCTAACTACCAATCTGGTAGCACAAAAATCTTCAATCATCTAACATTCAATTTGACGTTGCATAGTTGTACACAGTGGAAGCTAGGGGAATTGTTTTCAAAGAAGGATGCCTTATGGCGTAGTTATAATTTCAATTTAATACATTTTACTCAATTACACATTTAACAATATTATTTAAAAAAATACAAATACAAATTACTATTTTAAATAAAAATAGTACAACACATTTAACAATATTCATTAAAAAAAATACAATTACAAATTACTATTTTAAATTAAAATAGTACAAAGAAACACATTAGTTACCATGGCCCTCGTGTACATTCCTCTTGTTACTTATGTTTGTAACTTATTCTTAATCACACAGTGTCAATTTTTTAAAACTATAATCTACATTCTCACGTTTATAACTATAACATACACCAATACCTCACATGGAAATGCAAGGAGTTAAATTTTTTTTTATACAATCTACCCATGGGTAACTATTGAAATCAATATTAAATATTCCTTACTAATCATTAGATAGAATGTTCACCAGTCCGTAGTGTAACCTTAGTATAAGAATAGTAAGTTGCTTAACCCTTAAAAACCACTATTGTAGTAAATTAACATAAAATTGTATAATGTAACCTTGCATTCATTTCATTATTCATGTAGTCATCACATACTTGACATTATGAACATCTCAACAAGAAAGGAATCAACTTCATCAATTTGACACAATAATCAATCAGATCATTGAACACCAATATACCTTGGAAACCCTGTAGGGTGAAAAACTAACAAACATTTAATTTTACTATTAAACACTCGTGAGGGTGTTCACCGCTGACTCAACGGCTTATAAGCGAGACCATCCCTTAACCATTGTTATAAATCTTACAAGGAAATATACAAATATCTAGCTTAAATCCATTACAATAATTATGATTACATTTACCCACAAATATTCATATCTTCATATCTTGGTCATGCGGATGTACCTACAATGTACCATTGTACAATGGACCATCCTGGAGCTCGCACTCATTTGCATGAACTATTAATCATTTACCTTCCACCATGTTAAGCATAATATTTCCTTTTCATAAGTCACCATTGTTTCCTGTCATTCATGTCATAAAAAATCTTTTATAGCATGATTAGATAAATCCTCAACCAATCAATAATCAATCTTTAAGTGATCCTTTAACACTTATTCATGTGCATACATGAGATGTGAATACAATATCACAACATGCTTTCTTCTAACATCTCTACCTTAGTGTAAGCAAGTAGTTATCAATTAATGTCAAAATAATCCCCACATTATTATGACACTTCTTGCACATGCTCACATTCGTACAAGACAAATCACTACAACTTTCCAGGAATTCCTTTAATCGGAAATGACACAATGTGCATTCGAGCTTACTTATCCTTTAACAAAATAACCAACCCTTCAACTATTGCTTTTGGTGCATGAAAATATAATAAGGCTAACACGATGAATGTTGTTCCTATGCATGCAATTCATATAGTTTCCAAAATAATTTCCCAAAAGAATACTTAACACAATAGAACATGCAAACACATGTTTCCTTTTCGAGGAAATATAACATAATAGGCATGCAAAAACATGGTTTATTTTCCATAAAACTAATGGAATGAAGCATAAGGATACATGTCTTATTCTCCAAATATTATGCCAACATTACCCATATATAAATTTCAAGGAAACCAAAACATCACTTTAGTTTTTGTACATGTAATTCATCTTCTTTGACAAATAATCTTTTCCAATGTAGGATAACAAAACATGTTATCATTTCCCACATAGAAATGTATATTCTTTCCAATGAAATCTAATACAAATATTGCATGAATATAAATGATCTTATTGCAAAAGAAACTAACATAAACTAACATAATAGTTTTGTTAGCATAAAGGTACTCACATATTTTTCCTAAAGATTAATATAGCTCATTATTTCTTTTATCCATGCAAAGAACATACCTCTATAACACAATCGCTATTCTTGGCGCATGCAAGAGAGATAACTCTCCCTCTTTGTGCAAGCAAAAGAGATAGCTTTTCCTTTAATGTAGGCAACACATATTCTCTTCTTGGAATTATATCATCATGAAATACTATTTTAAGGCAAAAGATTAACTTAATACCAATCTTTTCAAGAGATTATTCTTTTTAAGAAAATTAACATAGTAATTTTCCTTATGTCTTTTACCATGGTATATCACAAAGAAAAATATCATTATAAAAGTTTAACATAACAATATTTTCAAGAACTGACATAGATTATGTCTTTTACCATGGTAAGTCACTAAGATCAATATATTTCTAAGAGATTAGCATAATACCAATATTTTCAAGAGATTATTCTTTTTAATATATATATATATATATATAGACGAGGTAAGTTACCTATATTTTACTCCTGTATGTATTTATATAAAGGCAGGCTAAGTGTAAATTATCTCTTAGCTACTGTAGATAGATATATTACTAACCTTATCTACATACAGTTAAATATCTTTATTTACTAAGAAAAATAGCATAAGTTCTCTATATGCACAAAAATTCAAGAATTCTTTTCCCACTTATCTTTGAACCCACTACACATTTTCAAGTATTAAAATACTTAACTCTTCCCAAAAACATACTATGAGTGAATGATTATCCACTATCAATAGAACTGTGTAAAATTTTAAGAAAATTAATGGGATAACTTATCTTTCCAAAACCTGAGTTCTTTGCCACATTTTTAATGCAAATATTTCTTGTAGAAAGTGGTTAGCTCTGACTATTTCTATCTTCGTTTGTGTATCCTCTTTCACTACTACAAAATGTGCTTTCCTTTGAATTCTTTCCATCTGCCGACCATAAGGAAATAAAACTACCATCCTTATCTTCAAAACTTAGTGCTATTATGATAACAATTAGTAACAGTTTTCCTCCCAACGATTACTAATAAGCTTGTGAGGGTTACAAGAGAATCCAATGTTTTTACAGAGGAAAGGAAAGGACTGTCTTCTAGCATGTTCATAAAACTACAACCATTATATCATTGCATAAAATTCTCATAGAACTACAACCATTATATCAGTGCGTAAAAAAAACATCATAGAGGATTATATAATGGAGTTTGCAATGGAGACAAGCCAAGACATTCTACATGCATATCCGAGGACTAGTAAATCTGATGGGGTAGGACAATAGCCCCATAAAATTCCTGTATGTAAAAATTAAAAATTTGAACGAAGGATTGAATAGTTACATATCTTGAAAGGGAAAAAATTCATGCCCCTTCCTCCTCCGTAAGATTTCAGTTTTATCGGTTAAGAGCCTGGCAGTTGCAACTACACAAAACCCTAACGAACTCATGAATCTATTTCTGGACAACCAATCGATTCATAAGGCATGGTAACTATATGATAATTACATAAGAATAGTTCTGTAAAAATTATAAATTCCAACAATTTACAAGGGTGTTACATACTGCCCCTCTTAAAGATAACACCATCCTCGGTCTTCATCATTATTTCTTTAATCATGGCATGCATCTTGAAACAACGAAAAAGGGACTCTTTCCCTTTAAAATGAGTAATTTTATTTCTAAGAAAATACTCCTTAGCAAAAACAACAAAGTTTAATCAATAGCCATAAGGATTTACAATTGGAAAATAAACAACTTCTACTTTCCATCACTTAGCCATTATTCATTTTTATAGAAATAAAAAAAAATGTCTATACCATCTTACCATTACTTACCAATTACTCCTGGAATTCATGGTCACTTTTACACAAGCACTTTGAGAATGGTTAAACAACCCATCAACACTCCATGGAAAGTAGCCTGTAATGTATGACTGGCAAATTCAATCACCTTAGTCACACTGTTTCCAATCAAATGAAATAATTTAAACTATTAATCATTCATGAAATTTCATGTGATATTTTAGTGAAAGTACTCTTCCTAATCTTCAGAGTGCATGAAACCTCTATTCATGATAAATCATAAGAATTATAAATCACTACACAACGTGCACATTGCCTTAGCTCCCGCTAAAGACATACACACAGTACTTCAAAAAAAGAACTCAGAGAGCACCTAGCTCTCTAATCGTACAAATGGTCAATCAATGCACCAAGTGCATATTGTCCTAACCCTTGCTAATACATTCAAAAAAATTAGTAATACAATAAAAGAAACTTATACATTATGTAATTCCTTTCTGAGTGCTAGGCTCCTTTCCTCTCAATATCTACATAAGATATTTACACAATCATATGAAAATTCATTTTAATATTACACACAAACGTTTACTTAAATTGTTCTGCTATGAGAACCAAAATGGTAAAAAAAATTCTCCTCCAAACCCATGGGAGTTGGTTTCTACAACCAAATCGAGTCATTTTCACGTCCAGACAGTTATTTGACAAAAAACCATTCCAAGTCCAGTATGGAATTCCATTGGCAAACCAGCTCAAGAATTCCAATGACCACTCAAGGTCCAGTATAGGATTTCTCTTAGAAACATCATGCCTATTCCTCTGACAACGTCCCGTCTATGAGAAATTTTGGGCCACCTCCAACAGGCTCAAAAATCAATAGAGTTGCCTCACGGTTTTCCTCTTCACCATATTGGCCAACTCTTTTCCCTTACCGAGATCATCTATCTCTAGGGAGAGGAAATCTAGGCAGGTAAGCGCCATCAACCACTCTAGGCAGGTAAGCGCCATCAACCACTCTAGGCAGGCAACCACCGTCAACCCAAGGCCTTCTAGCCTTTCACAATTGTTGACAACTATCTGGCATGTTAAATTTCTCTTTTAGCATTCTTTCCCATAGTAAATTACATAATGAACTATATGCACATTATACATAAGGAAAAAGAAACTCTATATACATCATACATCATACTTGGCCCTCCACATGGGTCCAATGATATCTTAGATTAACAAGGAACATAAATAAGATACATTTGTTATATTATATTATTTCCCAAATAGCACAATCATACACATTAATACATGATAATTTATCAATTACCGTTGCAATTTTCACTGCAACATTTTATTTTCACATGTTTTCTTGTTTCCATTAAGCTAGCCATGCTTAATCTCATCAACGACACTAATCATAAATATTCATTGTTAAAAAAATATTCACTTTCAAAATATTTTTAGTTTCATGCATACAATGTTGTCATGCATACAATTATATACAAATATTCATTAATGTGTATATATCAATAACGGTTAGGGTAACAGTCCAACATTTCCAATTCCAATAGTGTACTGTTACCAACAGTCTGACACTTGAAGTAATGATTTGTTCACAACTTGCAATAATCTTTAATCAAAACCAATTCATGCATTTAGGTTTTAATAATTAGTCATAAAACACTAACTAATCAATGCCACTAATAATCTTAAAGCATCCATGAGACGACTCATTAAAAAGCTGGTCATTCAACACTAGTCATTATAGTCAAGTCTCACTACTTGACCCATTGTGTATTTTTAACATCTTAAAGGGTTCATTCAATTTCATTTTAAAACTCTCTATCATCCTCTTCAAGGAATTTCCCCATCTTTTGCATTCATGCATTAGTTTCACACACCATCACTATCCACATTCATGTTTTTCAAGTAGTGCATGGTAACTTTAGTTATGCTCATTAAATGTATGAGTAATATGTCATAGGCCAAAATTTTAATAGAAAACTCTCACTTTCACTAACGAGTACTCAAGTTGTTCATAAGTACAACAAAGGTTTTATTTTCTTTTATCCTCAACAGGATTCGATTGTTATGAAAACTATTTTTCAACAACATTTATTATATATTAATCTTCAATGTAGTTATGAACATGAATCACACATCTCATGTAAAAAGTAGACTACTGCATATATCAATCAATATGTAGATTTGTAGAACCATATATCAATAATTATGTAGATTTCTAGAATCATACCTTAACTGATGTCCATTAGTAGCATACTTCAATTTTATTTTTGCTTAACAAATCCCAAAGGAGCCAGTGCTGCATCCTTTAGCTCTGGTACCACTTGTAACATACTTCGATACCTCACATGGAAATGCAAGGAGTTAATTTATTTTAGACAAGTTACACACGGCTAACTATCCAAATCAATATTAAATATTCCTTACTAATCATTAGATAGAATGTTCACCAGTCCATAGTGTAACCTTAGTATAAGAATAGTAAGTTGCTTAACCCTTAACAACCACTATTGTAGTACATTAACATAAAAGTGTATAATGTAACCTTGCATTCATTTCATTATTCATGTAGTCATCACATACTTGACATTATGAACATCTCAACAAGAAAGGAATCAACTTCATCAATCTGACACAATAATCAATCACATCATTGAACACCAATATAACCTGGAAACCCCGTAGGATGAAAAACCAGCAAACGTTTAATTTTATTATTAAACGCTCTTGAGGGTGTTCACCCCACACTAAATGTATTATAAGGGAGACCATCCCTTAACCATTGTTTTAAATCTTACAAGGAAATATACAAATATCTAGCTTAAAACCATTACAATAATTATGATAGCATTTACCCACAAATCTTCATATCTTCATATCTTGGTGGTATGGATGTACCTACAATGTACCACCGTACAATGGACCATCCTAGAGCTCGCACTCATCTGCATGAACCACTAATCATTTACCTTCCACCATGTTAAGCATAATATTTCCTTTTCATAAGTCACCATCGTTTTCTATCATTCATCTCATCAACAATATTTTATCGCATGATTAGATAAATCCTCAATCAATCAATAATTAATATTTAAGCGATCCTTTAACACTTATTCATGTGCATACATGAGATGTGAATACAATATCATAACATGCTTTCTTCTAACATCTCTACCTTAGTGTAAGCAAGTAATTATCAATTAATGTCAAAATAATCCCCACGTTATTATGACACTTCTCACACATGCTCACATTCGTACAAGACAAATCACTACAATTTTCCAGGAATTCCTTTAATGTAAAATGACGTAATGTGCATTCCATCTTACTTAATCTTTAACAAAAGAACCAACCCTTCAGCTATTGCTTTTGGTGCAAGAAAATATAATAAGTCTAACACAATGAATGTTGTTCCTATGCATGCAATGCATATAGTTTCCAAAATAATTTCCCAAAAGAATACTTAACACAATAGAACATGCAAACACATGTTTCCTTTTCAAGGAAGTATAACATAATAGGTATGCAAAAACATGGTTTATTTTCCATAAAACTAAAGGAATGAAGCATAAGAATACATGTCTTATTCTCCAAATATTATGCCAACATTGCCCATATATATATTTCAAGGAAACCAAAACATTAATTTAGTTTTTGTACATGTAATTCATCTTCTTTGAGAAAGAATATTTTCCAATGTAGGATAACAAAACATGTTATCACTTCCCACATACAAATATATATTCTTTCCAATGAAATCTAATACAAATATTACATGAATATACATGGTCTTATTGCAAAAGAAACTAACATAAACTAACATAATAGTTTTGTTAGCATAAAGGTACTCACATATTTTTCCTAAAGATTAAGATAGCTCATTATTTCTTTTATCCATGCAAAGAACATACCTCTATAACACAATGGCTATTTTTGGTGCATGTAGGAGATAGGTGCCTTTAGTCTGAAACATATATAGTCTTAGAATTCTATCATTGAAATGCTAATTTAAGGAAAAGATTAACATAATACCAATCTTTTCAAGAGATTATTCTTTTTAAGAAAATTAACATAGTAGCTTATTCATGTGTCTTTTACCATGGTATATAACTAAGAACAATATCTTTCTAAAGGTTAACATAGCAATATTTTTAAGAGCTAGCATAGTTTTCTTTTACATGGTAATTCACTAAGATCAATATCTTTCTAAGAGATTATCATAATACCAATATTTTCAAAGAATTATTATTTTTAAGAAAATTAACATAGTAACTTTCCTTATATATATATATATATATATATATATATATATATAAAGACGAGCTAAGTTACTTATCTTTTACTGTTGTATGTATTTATATAAAGACAAGCTAAGTATAACTTATCTCTTAGATGTTGTAGATAGATATATTACTAACTTTATCTACATACAGTAAAATATATTTCTTTACTAAGAAAAATAGCATAAGTTCTCTATACGCACAAAGATTCAACAAGTATTTTCACACTTATCTTTGAACCCAATACACATTTTCATATATTAAAATACTTAACTCTTCCCAAAAACATACTATGAGTGATTTATTATCCACTATCGACAGAACTATGTAAAATTTTAAGAAAAATAATGGGATAACTTATCTTTCCAAAACCTGAGTTATTGGCCAAATTTTTTAACACAAATATTTTGTTAAGCCCATATATTAATAGTGTAGTCCCTTATTATGTTAGTCTAACCCCCCATATTTTTATTATTGTGCCCTTACATTATTATTGTTAGGTCGACTAGGATTACATTGTGGCCCCATGGACTCGTATATATAGAAAGGAGTTTTTGTCATTTGTATCATCCAGGAATTGTTCATTCATGTAATGTATTGGAGGCTTCCCCCTCAAAGTTTCCTTTTTCTAAGGCGTTGATATCTATTTTCTTCTCTTTTTGGAGCTGGTTTCACAACATTTGGTATCAGAGCCTTGGATTCTAGGGTTTCACTGCCCCAACCAGGTCATCGTGGAATTTTCTCCTATAAATTTTTTCCTCTGTGAAAAGGTTATTTAAATGTTTAGGGTGTGAAATAAAATCCCGGACCAGTGTCTAAAATTTGAACTTTTTGTGCAATGTTTCGGAGATATGATCTGTGGGGATTGGGTATTTCGGGATCCTAAAGAGGGTTTTGCAATGCGTTTGCCTTAACAGTTTTTCCATCGAGGTTGGAGATCTGAAATTTTTATGGTGTGAAGCTGAAATCTAAGGGATCTTTTCAAACAATTTGAACTTGGTTGTGATATTTTTGGAATATGATCTGTGGAAGGTAGTGCTCGGGCTCTGATTTCATCTCAAAAAAGGTGATCGTGGGAAAATTTCAATAACTCTCTCTCTCTGAACATCGGATTGGAGTACCGTAAAATGTGGTGGCAAGTAAACGGGTTTTCTTAGCTATCAATTTCGGAGGTGAAGGAAAAAACAGTGACACGTGGCAAGTTCTACGAGTGTGCTCTACTGAACCAGTCCAGAATTAGGTCATTGTGGGAGATTGGACACAACTTTGTCTTGGAAAATCAAAATCAGATCAGACCTGTTGCATTCAAAAGAGAATTTAGAGGGCTACTTCAGTGATGAATTTCAGATATTGAAGATCTGTAATCACAGAGATAATACAATTTCAATATCGAGCTCCTCAAAGCTAGTAAAAGGTGTGTATTTTTTTTTCCGAATTGCATAAGTCTTGTTTGAAGAATCAATTTGAATTGATTGTAAGGGCCTATTGTAGAATAGATATCAATATTGGAGTCTGAAATGGCCCCTAAAAATAATCCCATACCCATTAAGCCCTCAGAAATCTATACTATGACGCATGAGGAGGAAGAATTGCAATATGAGATATCAAAATTACGGTACCAAGTGCAACAAATTTCGATCTTACGAACAGCAACCGAAGATGAAATAGATGGTTTAAAAGCAAAAATGGAGGCTAATTTGGATGTTTTGAAGGATCAAATAAAATCTATTATGGATGATAAAGTAGTGGAATATCACAATGAGCATCAACAACAAGTTCTCCAACTCTCAAAGGATAACCTAACTTTGGTGCAAAATCAAATGAAACAACTAGAAGATCAATATCACATCGAAAGAAGTTCTGAAGCAGTGACAGAAACAAGAAATCTACAAGTACAATCAATTTCAAAGTATCTCAGCAAGTGGAAGAACTTTCCTGTAGAATATTCCACATGGGACGATGAGAATTTTATACAGAAGCATCAAGAAATAATCAAGCGTTGAGGACAACACTTGTTTGAAGGAGAGGGGCATGTTAAGTCCCTATATTAATAGTGTAGTCCCTTATTATGTTAGTCTAACCCCCATATTGTTATTATTGTGCCCTTACATTATTATTGTTAGGTCGGCTAGGATTACATTGTGGCCCACTAGGATTACATTATGGCCCCATGGACTCCTATATATAGAAAGGAGGTTTTGTAAATTGTATCATCCAAGAATTTTTCATTTATGTAATGTATTGGAGGTTTCCCCCTCGATGTGGCTCATTTCTAAGGCGTTGATATCTCTTTTCTTCTATTTTTGGAGCTGGTTACACAACATTGTATTTTGGAAAGTGGTCGGCTCTCTAGCCCTTATCTTCGTTTGTGTATTCTCTTTCACTACTGCAAAAGGTGCTTTCCTTTGGATTCTTTCCATCCATCGACCATAAGAAAATAAAACAACCATCCTTATCTTCAAAACTCATTACTACTATAATAACAATCAGTAACAGTTTTCTTCCCATTGATTACTGCTAAGCTTGCGAGGGTTATAAGAGAATCCATTTTTTGTATGGAGGAAAGGAAGGACTGTCTTCTAGCATGTTCATATAACTACAACCATTATATCACTTTGTAACATGTTCATAGAACTACATCCATTATATCACTGCGTAAAAACCATCACAGAGGCTTATATAATGTAGTTTGCAATGGAGACAAGCCAAGACATTCTACACGCATATCAGAGGACTAGTAAATCTGATGGGGTAGGACAATAGCCCCCTAAAATGCCTATACGAAAACATAAAACCTTCAAACGAAGGATTGTGAAGTTACATATCTTGAAAGGGAAAAAAAATGCCCCTTCCTCCTCCGTAAGATTTCATTTTTATCGGTTAAGAGCTTGGGAGTTGCAACTGCACGAAATCCTGATGAACTCTTGAATCTATTTCTTGAGAACCAATCGATTCATAAGGCATGGTAACTATATGATAATTACATAATAATAGTTCCGTACAAATTGTAAATGACAATGATATCTAGGGGTGTTACATACTCCCACTCTTAAATATAACATCGTCCTCCGTGTTCATAATTATTTCTTTAATCATGGCATGCATCTCGAAACAAAAAAAAAGGACTCTTTCCCTTCAAAATGAGTAATTTTATTTCTAAGAAAATACTCCTTAGCAAAAATAACAAAGTTTTATCAATATCCATAAGGATTTACAATTTGAAAATAAGCAAATTCTCCTTTCCATCACTTAGCCATTATTCAATTTTATAGTAACAAAACAAAATATCTATTCCATCTGACCATTACTTACCAATTACTCTTGGAATTCATGGTCACTTTTACACAATCATTCTAAGAATGGTTGAACAACCCATCAACACTCCATGGAAAGTAGCATGTAATGTATGACTAACAAATTCAATCACATTAGTCACATCGTTTCCAATCAAATGAAATACTTTAAACTATCAATCATTCATGCAATTTCAAGTGATATTTTAGTGACAACACTCTTCCTAGTCTTCATAGAGCACCAACCCTCTATTCATGATAAATCATAGGAATTATAAATCACTACACCACTTGCACATTGTCTTAGCTACCGCTAAAGACATCCACACAGTACTTAAAAAAAAAAGTACTCAGAGAGCACCTAGCTCTCTAATTGTACAAATGGTCAATCAATGTACCAAGTGCATATTGTCCTAGCCTCTGCTAAGACATTCAAAAATATTAGTAATACAATAAAAGGAACTTATACTTGTTGTAGCTCCTTTCCGAGCGCTAGGCTCCTTTCCTCTCAATATCTACATAAGATATTTACACAATCATACAAAAATTCATTTTAATATAACACATAAATGATTACTTAAATTTTTATGCTATGAGAACCACAATGGTAAACAAAATGCTCCTCCCAACCCATGGGAGTTCATTTCCACAACCAAATTGAGTCATTTTCACATCTAGACAGTTATTTGACAAAAAACCATTCCAAGTCCAGTATGGAATTCCACTGGAAAACCAGCTTGAGAATTCCAATGACCACTCAAGGTCTAGTATATGATTCCTCTTGGAAACATCATGCCTATTCCTCTGACAGTGTGCTGTCTATGAGGAATTTTGGGCCACCTCCAATAGGCTCCAAAATCAATAGATTTGCCTCAGGTTTTTCCTCTTCACCATCTTGGCCAACTCTTTTCCCTTATTGAGATCATCTATCTCTAGGGAGAGGAAATCCGGGCAGGTAAGTGCCATCAACCCCTCTGGGCAGGCAACCACCATCAACCCAAGGCCTTCTAGCTTTTCACAATTGCTGACAACTGTCTGGCAAGTTAAATTTCTCTTTTAGCATTGTTTCCCAAAGTAAATTACATAATAACTATATGCACATGTTGTGGAAAAATTTTTGCGCTGACGATAAGGGGTCTCCCGGTGAAGGTCCCAATTAGACCACTCCACACCGTTTGGGATAGGAGCCCCATTCGGTATGTGGGCCGGGCTGCCCGGCTATCGCCATGATTGTTTTCACTCTTGGTTTTCGGATGAGAGAAGATGATGGAGCGAGAGGTGAAGATGAAATGACCGTCAGTGAAACTTTAAAGATATTGATATTTCACGAACCATAAACAAAGATACCAGCAAGTCTAAGCAACAAAAATAAAAGGGGGATATGCCGTATCTGGGATTAGTTAGCCAAAAACCAGTCAAACATATATGAAATAAAACACGCCAGAAGTTAACTGCAAAGTAGTTCACAATAGACTATTGCCGTGGCAAGGAAAAATAAACACTAATCCAAAAGAAGACATACATACAACCATTGAGAAATAGTTCATAATTGGTGACATGCATGAAATTAAATGTACAACATAATGAAGCACTAGACAGCTAGTACTATCACCACAAACAAGAACGTGAATCAGTGTCGAGAAGGAGAATATATTATTAATGTTGCTGCAACACAAAATACATGTTTACAACTCGTTAAAACCCAATAGTGGAACATGGGATGTTCATCTCAAAGCATGATGCAAAACCATAGCCTCGCTACCCTTCTTTCTACTCGATACCAAGAGCTGAGTGCCTTTAGCTCTCAAGCAACAATTCCTCTATCATTTGGCCTTCATTGTCGAGCTAAAAGTCCTTGTATCCTTTCTCAAAGTTGTACATATAGGTTGAGATGACCCTTGAGTTTCCCCTTTGACTCTTGGTCTTCCTAACTGTTGGGCTGGTTTGCGACTTGGGCCCTTTGCGACCCGCGACCCTGGGAAATCCGTGACCTGCGACCTCAGGCAATCCATGACCTGCGACCTTGAACAAATTTGCGACCTGGCGACCTTGAGCAAGTCGCAACCTGTGACCTTGGGAAATCCGCGACCTATAACCTCGAGAAATTCGTGACCTACGACCTCGAGCATATCCCTTATGTATTTCTCTTTCGGAGATATCAGAACCTTGTTCTCTAGAAGAAAGCCTTAGCTCTCGCCACGTGAACCTGCAACTTATGGGTCACCATCATAATTTCATCATGTTACCTACACGTGGACACACTAAATTAGCCATGTATAACACATTAAATTAGCCACACACACACACACACACACACATATATTGAGGTAGCAGAAAATTGTAGATGCATAACGGGAACATTGAAAATAAAATTAGGGGGTTTTAACAACTATCTGGGATCCCTGCTTAGTCCTGCTTTGTAAGAAATGTATGAACAGTTTTTGCATATCCACTATGAGCTTGTTTATGGGCACGTAGAAAGAACTTGAGATGCCAACCAATGTCCATCATTCAGCGGGCGTGTAGGGTTAACTTCTTACTTCACGTTCCCTCCCAATGGAGATGATGCCGAAACCGAAGAAGCTCCCATGTGTTGCTAAGTGCTGGGATGGGCTACGATGTGAGACTCCACCAAAGCATTGAGAGGCTGCAACCTAACGAGGATTTTGGAGATAATTTAGAAATAATGTATTGTTTCTCAAAGGGGACATGGCTGAGCCAATCTGAAAATTAAAGGGGAAATATGCTAGGGCTCATGCTATGTATTTGTCATGTATTTAACGCATCGTAGCCAAACAATTTTTCAAAGCCGCTTATGAAGCACCGAAGGAAAATTTCAAATGTCATTCAAACACAAGTATCTCCTTCAACACAAGGTTTACACGCTCTTACAGTCATCCATTCCTTTACATCCCTTCTTGACAGGCACAGATTTTGTATGAGATCACAACCATGGCATGGAGGTCGCGTAGTCGGAGAGTTGTGCCGGGCGTGAATTCCTTCGGGTGCGACCCTGCGACTTGGCGACTTGGGAGAGGCTGTAGAGTCACAAATGACGGTCGAGTTGCATTCTTTGAGTCTTGAGGAGAGTTTCAAATATGCGACCAAAGAGAGGCTGCGACTTAGTGAGAGGTCGCATCATCGCAAATGATGGTCGAGTCGCATTCTTCGAGTTTTGAGGAGAGTTACGACTATGCGACCAAAGAGAGGTTGTGACTTGGTGAGAGGTCACATGGTCGCATGTTACTGTTGCAACAAACATGCGACCGTGTGGCTTAATCAGCCACTGCCTCCTTGTTGAACCATGGCGAGGCATTCATCTTCCTCTGGGCACGATTTCCTTGTCTACAATGTTGAAATTAGGATGGATGAGATGCCACTTAATGAAGTGAGGAATCTAGGTGCCAATGTGTAAATAAATGGAGTTGCTGTGATAAGATTTCACGCACGCTCCTTGTCTAGCCTTGCCATTGGACAACCACATTACAACCTCAAAGGCCTCATTACTGCATCTCAGGTAGCCTCAGGCAACAACTTTCATTTTCCTTACATCAGATATGTGCCCTTGGATGGACTATGATCCAGTGGGTTCCTCCCCTCACACACTATGTGTGCTAGTCATCATTGAGAAGGGAGCGTTCCCTTTTATCTTTAGAACCGAGATTGCTGCTGAAACCGAAGTGCACGTATGTCGATATAAGCGTAACAAATAAGGTGGACCAGTGCCTTGTGTGACGCAAAGGGTAACAACCTTTCCATCAGCGCGTGATCATTTAACTTCACCTTTCACAATGGTATCTCCTCGTCCAACGACCTGTGACATACAAACCATGATTTCCTTTGCCTCTTACCGAACGCAGAAAAATATGAATTTTCTTAGTATGCTTGACCTGTTACTTTTACTGAGCTTTTTCCTAATGCTGAAACACAACATTCAATCCATCTTTAAAATGGGCTCATGCATATTAATCGCACGGAAAACCTTTCTTCTTGCAAAACAAATGTTTTGTATTCAGCGTCATTATCCTTTTGAAGTGTGCCTATCTTTGCGGCGGCAACCAATATGGATCGCGGGGTTTTTTACGCGTGCATGTGGTAAATCTTACTTCAAAAGTGTTAACTCCCTTGCCCCTCTCGAACTTCCACCATACCATACGTTAAACATTTTCCACATGTCAAAGAGCAGATTATTTCGTTGTACCCAAAACTTCCTAGAAGATTCGTAAAGTCAAACGGACAATTAAACCTTCATGCAATTGCTACATAGTTCAATGTATAATAGTTATAGGATCTTCGCACATTTTCAACTCATGAGTTTTCACGCATCTGTTTGAGTCCGCTTTCGAATTTGTGAGGTCAGAGATTGAAAATATGATATGACGTATTCCAAAGGGAAACATGAGAGGTTGATAGGTTTATCCTTTTGATTAACTGCACTAATCTTGATACACATTTCCACACTATAAATAACTTGATGCGCAAATTCCTCACCCCCATACGGGAAGGATATGAGAGTATCATGTTCTGCAACTGCACCCTTTAGTTTCAGTTTCTTTCCCTAGGTGTGGTGATGACATTGTTAAGTATATCATCCGTAGGGTTGACCTATATGAAACATTATAACATTAATTAGTTCACAGTTACCTTGTATGGAATGATGCCCTCCAATAATTTACATAAGCTTGGTGAAGTATCCAAACAGAATGCCTAAACGATTCATGATGAAAGGGCTTCTAACGAATATACTTAATGCACAGAAAGGTTTCCATTCGAGTGTATGCATGATGATCCTCCCACACATGGCGTGGCTGCGGTGAAATAATCTCTTCATGTTGGTGATAATTTTCAATGACTATAGGCCAAGTCAAAAACCCTAATGGCTAAGCGAGCAGGGGGACCCAAAATTTTAAATATACCCAAAATTTTGGGTGGTGTTGTAGTGGCTACAACATCACATTATAAATAAAGAAAAAGAAACTTTATGTACATCATACATGATACGTGTCCCTCCACATGGGTGTAATGATATCTATATTAACAGGGAACATGAATAACATACATGTGCTATACATTATTATTTCCCCGAATAAGACAATCTTTTATTATAACGATACCATGTGTTATACATTATTATTTCCCAAATAACACAATCATGCACATTATAACATGATACTTTATCAATTACCATTGCAATTTTGACTACAACATTTTACTTTCACTAGTTTTCTTATTGCCATTAAGTTAACCATGCTTAATTTCATCAATAACACTAATCATAAATATGCATTGCTAATATATATATATATATATAGAGAGAGAGAGAGAGAGAGAGAGATATTCACTTTCAAAATAATTTTAGTTTCATGCATACAATTATATACAAATATTCATTAATGTGTATATATGAATAACGGTTAGGGTAACAGTCCAACATTTCCAATTCCAATAGTGTATTGTTACTAACAGTCTGACACATGAAATAACTACTTGTTCACAACTTGCAATAATATTTAATCAAAACCAATTCATCCATATAGGTTTTATTAGATAGTCATATAACACTAACTAATCAATGCCACTAAAAATCTTAATGCATCCATGACACGACCCATTCAAAATCTAGTCATTCAACAACTAGTCATTATAGTCAAGTCTCACTACTTGACCCATTGTGTATTTTTAACATTTGAAAGGGTTCATTTAATTTCATTTTTAAAACACTCTATCATCCTCTTCAAGGACTTCCCCCATATTTTTCATTCATGCATTAGTTTCACACAAAATCACTATACATATTCATATTTTTCAAGTAGAGCATGGTAACTTTAATTATTTTCATTAAATGTATGAGTAATATGGCATATAACTAAATTTTAATAGTCAACTCTCACTTTCACTAGTGAGTACTCAGGTTGTTCATAAGTATAACAAAGGTTTTATTGTCTTTTATCCTCAAGAGGATTCCAATGTTATGAAAATCGTTTTGAAGCAACATTTATTATTTATTACTCCTCAATGTTGTTATAAACATGAATCACACATCTCATGTCAAAAGTATACTACTGCATATATCAATCAATATGTATATTCCTAGAATCATACCTTAACTGATGTCCATTAGTAGCATACCTAAATTTCTTTTCGCTTAAAAAATCCCAAAGGCGCCAATGCTGCAACCTTTAGCTCTAATACTACTTGTAACATACATCGATACCTCACATGGAAATGCAAGGAGTTAAAAAAAAATTATACAAGTTACCCATGGGTAACTATCAAATCAATACCAAAGATTCCTTACTAATCATTAGATAGAATTTTCACCAGTCCATAGTGTAACCTTAGTATAAGAATAGTAAGTTTCTTAACCATTAATAACCACTATGGTAGTACATTAACATAAATTGTATAATGTCACCTTGCATTCATTTCATTATTCATGTAGTCATCACATACTTGACATTATGAACATCTCAACAAGAAAGGAATCAACTTCATCAATCTGACACAATAATCAATCACATCATTGAACACCAATATACCCTGGAAACCCTGTAGGGTGAAAAACCAGCAAACATTTAATTTTATTATTAAACTCTCATGAGGGTGTTCACCCCTCACTCAATGGATTATAAGGGAGACCATCCATTAATCATTGTTATAAATCTTACAAGGAAATATACAAATATCTAGCTTAAAGCCATTACAATAATTATGTTAGAATTTACCCACAAATCTTCATATCTTCATATCTTGGTGGTATGGATGTACCTACAATGTACCATCGTACAATGGACCATCCTACAGCTCGCACTCATTTGCATGAACCATTAATCATTTACCTTCCACCATTTTAAGCATAATATTTCCTTTTCATAAGTCACCATCATTTCCTGTCATTCATGTCATCAACAAGCTTTTATAGCATGATTAGATAAATCCTCAATCAATCAATAATTAATCTCTAAGCGATCCTTTAACACTTATTCATGTGAATACATGAGATGTGAATACAATATCACAACATGCTTTCTTATAACATCTATACCTTAGCGTAAGTAAGTAATTATCAATTCATGTCAAAATAATCCCCACATTATTACGACACTTCTCGCACATGCTCACATTCGTACAAGAAAAATCACTACAACTGTCCAGGAATTCCTTTAATGGAAAATGACACAATGTGAATTCGAGCTTAGTTAACCTTTAACAAAAGAACCAACCCATCAGCTATTTCTTTTGATGCATGAAAATATAATAAATCTAACATGATGAATGTTGTTCCTATGCATTCAATGCATATAGTTTCCAAAAGAATTTTCCAAAAGAATACTTAACACAATAGAACATGCAAACACATGTTTCCTTTTCGATGAAATATAACATAATTGGCATGCAAAAAACATGGTTTTTTTCCCATAAAGCTAATGGAATGAAGCATAAGAATACATGTCTTATTCTCCAAATATTATACCAACATTAGCCATATATATATTTCAAGGAAACCAAAACATTAATTTAGTTTTTGTACATGTAATTCATCTTCTTTTTCAAATAATCTTTTCCAATGTAGGATAACAAAACATGTTATCATTTCCCACATACAAATGTATATTCCCTCCAATGAAATCCAATACAAATATTGCATGAATATACATGATCTTATTCCAAAAGAAACTAACATAAACTAACATAATAGTTTTGTTAGCATAAAAGTACTCACATACTTTTCCTAAAGATTAAAATAGCTCATTATTTCTTTTATCCATGCAAAGAATATACCTCTATAACACAATGGCTATTCTTGGTACATGCAAAAGAGATAACTCTCTGTCTTTGTGCATGCAAGAGAGATAGATTTTCCTTTAATGTAGGCAACAGATATTCTCTTCTTAGAATTCTATGATCATGAAATACTACTTTAAGGAAAAAGATTAACATAATACTAATATTTTCAAGAGATTATTCTTTTTAAGAAAACTAACATAGTAACTTTCCTTATATATATATATATATATATATATATATATATATATATATATATATATATATATAAAAGACGAGCTAAGTTACTTATCTTTTACTGTTGTATGTATTTATATAAATACAAGCTAAGTGTAACTTATCTCTTAGCTGTTGTAGATAGATATACTACTAACTTTATCTACATACCTTAAAATATCTTTCTTTACTAAGAAAAATAGCATAAGTTCTCTATATGCACAAAAATTCAAGAATTCTTTTCCCATTTATCTTTGAACCCACTACACATTTTCAAGTATTAAAATACTTAACTCTTCCCAATAACATACTATGAGTGATTATCCACTATTGAAAGAACTATGTAAAATTTTAAGAAAATTAATTGGATAGCTTATCTTTCCAAACCCTGAGTTCTTGGCTACATTTTTTAATGCAAATATTTTTTGTAGAAAATGGTCTGTTATGACCGTTGCTCTCTTCGTTTGTGTATTATCTTTCACTGTCGCGAAAGGTGCTTTCCTTTGGATTATTTCCATCCGTCGACCATAAGGAAATAAAACAACCATCCTTATCTTCGAACTCAGTGCTACTATGATAATAATCAGTAACAGTTTTCCTCCCATTGATTACTACTAAGCTTGCGAGGGTTATAAGAGAATCAAATGTTTGTATGGAGGAAATAAGGACTGTCCTCTAGCATGTTCATAGAACTACAACCATTATATCACTGCGTAACATGTTCATAGAACTACAGCCATTATATCACTGTGTAAAAACCATCACAGAGGCTTATATAATGGAGTTTGAAATGGAGACAAGCGAAGACATTCTACACGCATATCAGAGGACTAGTAAATCCAATGGGGTAAGACAATAGCCCCCTAAAATGCTCGTATGGAAAAATAAAACCTTCGAACGAAGGATTGAGCACTTACATATATTGAAAGGGAAAAAAAATGCAAGCCCCTTCCTCTTCAATACAATTATATTTTTAACGGTTAAGAGCTTGGCAATTGCAACTGCATGAAACCCTAACAAACTCTTGAATTTGTTTCTTGACAACCAATCGATTCATAAGGCATGGTAACTATATGATAATTACATAAGAATAGGTTCGTAAGAATAGGTGTTATATTTATGAAATGTAATCTCTCCAATAATATTTCTTTTTCCATATATTTTAAATTGTTTTAAAAAAAACTTATATTATAAAAATTTCAACACTTCATTTGAAAAAAACTCATATTATAAAAAATTAAATTGAATGATTTAATGTAGAATTTTTAGCTTTTATAATAATGAAAAAAATTAAAATGGTCTCCTTTTTAACCAGTTATTATTTCACAACCCAATATTAAATCAATTATAACACCCACACCGTACTCATAAAAAATAATAATAATGTTATGTATCTTTTAATATAATATGATAGAGCAAACTAAAAATATAATAAAATAAATTAATGCAAAAAATAATATTCAATCACAAATTATATAAGGAAAAAAAATGTTTAACATTATTTCACTTTTTCATTACTATATAATGTTTAACATTATTTAATCTTCTTTTATTTCTTTATAATTTATATGAAATTTATTAATATAAATTCATTTTTATTCTCCATTATGATATAATTATATTTATTTTTTTTTTAAATTTTAATTTATTTAAAAAAAAAAAATTACTATGCACAGAATAAAATTAGAAACTTGGTTTCCAACGTCCATGTCAAAATGATGTATATATTAGGTGAATAACTTTATATTTATTTGTAGGGAAGGAGATTTATATTTATTAAAATAGAATATATGACAAATTTCCCTATAATAATTTTATTTTTAATTTAAATTATTTTATTTTTAAATATTAATTTAAAATATAAATTATGTTATTTATAACTAATAGTACCATATTGGTTTGTTATTAATATTTTAAACCAAAAAAATATTATACACTATGTATAATCAATAATATTGTTTTTATGTATCATTTTGTCAACTCTGTATTAATTATTAAATAAATTATTTATCTCTTTTGTATTAATTTTTTTTGTTTTACTTTGTATTAAATTTTTTTTAGTTATTATTATTATTATTGGTAAACATTTTTCATTCTAAGCATAATTATTTAACTACTTTATTTTAGCCTATTCACCCTTACCAATTATATACTATTTATTTACTCATACTTCTCAACTTTCCAAAAATAAATCACCTTTTAAATTATGATGATCACAAGATTCGAAAGTAGAAAATTACATTTTCTTGGAACATAATGATTGTGTTGTATTTTTTATTTAAATCGGAGGACGATTATTTAAGAATAAAAATGATGTTTCGTATTTTTTTTAAAGATCAATTTAGTGGTTTTAGATATGATTTAATTATATAAAATTTTATAAACTAAATTACAATGGTATATGCTACTTGGAACTTATATATATATATATATATAGATAGATTTTTTTTATGATTACATTGGTTTGGATATTTTCATTACTTTTTAGAAAATTAAATATTTATTTTAAACTTTTGTGATGAGAAAGGATTATGTTATATTAAAGGTTTCAAAGTTTAGTTATCTGTATTTTTCTTTTCTTTTTTAATTGAAGATTGGTTATGTGCACTTGTATGGTTATAATGGTAATTTTATTTAGTTATTTATCGAAGTTTTTTTTTTTTAAATTGAATATTGGTTATGGGCACTTGTGTGGTTATAATGGAAATTTTATTTTGTTATGTCAATTCAGTTTATATTTAATAGAGGATATTTTTAAATTTATGAAAAAAATAAGATATTTTGAAATTATATATAATATATTTTTTTAAATTTACTTAATTCTTTTTTGACTTACACCTCCACATTTTACATTTCATAGTCATATGGGATTGAGATCACTGATCGAAGTAATATAGTGTTATTAAATTAAAGAAATAAAAAATTATATCTCAATTTTAAATTTTATAAATTTATATTATATTTATAAAAATAAAATCAAAATAATTTCAAGCTATTTGCAAATTATTATATTAAAACAAACTTAAAAATTAATTTTGGTAATATTTCAATATACTCATGTTCATTTTAGTAAATTATTATATTAAAACAAACTTAAAAATTAATTTTGGTACTATATGAATATGAGTTATATACTCATATTCATTATATTCGTGTTCATTTTAGTGAATAGTATATTTATATATTTAAATATAATAAAATTAAAAAATTAAAACTTATCTATACTTAACCAAAGAACACATATCCTTATAAACATGTCCTTATAAACATGTGACAACTCAATATTACATTATTAACATCCATTATTTCTTTATTCAATATTTATTACATTATTAACATCCATTATCCATAATTTTTAATGTGAGATATGTGTCCTAATAAACTTAACTTCATAGTGTGTTTCATTTAACATAGAGAATGTGAATTTACACTTAATTAGTATTGTATGAGGGGATATCACCAGAGTAATTTTCAAATAACTTTTATTTTATTTATCAGTGTACAAAGACAATAAAGTGCATTTTTTAAAACAAAATGCATTTTTTTTAAACATGAATTTATTGAAAATGATTAAAAATGTTTATAAATTAATATTCATGTATTGTAACATGTAAAGCCAAACAAAACAATATAATCATAAAATTAAAATTAAAAATTAAAGTCTTAATCTTAGTTATTCTATTTCACCTTTGAAATGTGGTCCAGTATGGCTCATAGCACTTTAACACAATTTGAGTACATGTTAATAAGGGCTCGGGAATTTCCTAAGTACATGCTAATCCTTGGAACATAAATGTTTCGATTTGTTTTTTTATTTATTACAGACGGTTAAGATATCCTAACATATAGGAAATAATTAAGTATAATTTGGTCTAGCGTAGAGTTAGGTAAAGTGTGTTTTTTTATTATGTATTTTTGTAACTTATAATCCGACGGTCATGATATGTAGTGATCTGATGGTTCATTCTCTCCTTGGTATTACTCACACTTGATCTATGGCTTAAAATCCGATTGGTCTATGATCTCTATTTAAAGAGCATGGAGGGTCATTTTTCTGGTGACCATTTATGAGAGAAGCTTATGAAAATTTTCATTATTTATTGATCAGGAGATCAAGTCTTATGCTCAAAAATGAAAGTGCTCGAAACAGGTATGAACCTGAGTGACCGAAAAGGTCTCATCATTGTGATTCCAGCGTCGTGCATGGTTCGAAAAAATGATGTCGTATGAGGAAGATATCATGTTCTATTTGTTTTCCCAAACAACAAAATTTTTGCGACTGGATGCCTAGTCAACTTGCACGTACAGTCAGCGGAATATTCTTGGAATATTCCATTTTCTTCTAAGCCAATGTGATGGTTCCACATGGCACATTGTGGGCCATTGGATGTTGATGGTACGAAAGTCGATTTTGGCCATTGGATGTGTTTATGGATGGACCAATGGTTAAGTGACACATGGCAAGTCAGCAGGTCGCCACATGTCCTCACAAGGGTGGAGTAAAATTTTTGTGGAGTCAACTAGGGTCGAACCCACGACCTCTTATCCATATGCAAGTCTTCTTACCAATCTGCCTAGGGGGTGTTTCTTACCCCTATAGGCATCCATACATACTTAAACTTTGTTAATGTTTGCATTGAGGGCTTGGGGAGGCCAACCCCCCCTCTTACGTGACCATACACCCAGGACCACAGCTTTCGTTCTAACCGCCAGCAAACAAAACCACCGCGACAATTAGTTCACATGGGAGTTAACCCGTAGCCTACAGTTTTAAAACCGGCAGCGACTCAAATCGTAACCTCCGGCACGAAGATCGTTCCCATGTCATTGTGACATTTGTTGCAACGGTTAAATATTACGGAACATTGCACTCCATTTTCCAACACATCCGGTGGGTGGTCTAATGGATGTTCACATGTGGAAGTGTTATGTTAAATGCACTGGTTAATGTTGCGGAATATTTCCACGACTTGGGGTTCAAACCTTAAACGACAGAGTTCAAAGAGTTAGCGGAGGATTCGGCAAGGGTGGCATGTGACCAACCTGCCACTCACAGTTAATGCCAAGACTTAACTACCCGACATATTTGGAGCGTGCCCCTAAGTTTAGGGTAAAACCATTAATTTATCTGTAGTTAACTACCTGTCTCCACATTTAGTGGATATTTTCTAGCTGTCATTGGGAAAAATGCATGGGGAAGGTCAATTTTCGACCAATTTTGGTGAAACAAGAGTCTACCTAGACTAATTTGAGCATTTTGGAGCAAGTGGTGTAGAAAAACAGCCATTAGAGGCCTGCAAACATATGTAATTTACAATCTTGAGCATAATGACATAGAGGGATATGCCATTGGGAGCTGGACCAGCAAATGTAGCCCAGAAGGGGTGAACTGCTTCATCATGCCTGCTGTGTAAAACTTATGTCTGAATTTTTTTCTCTGTTATGCACTGTCGTTCAATGTTTTAAGGCTTATTTATGTGCTTAAAGTTCACTAATTTATTTAAATTTCATGGTTAATAATTTCATACCTTAAGCAAACTTATGGAGACAATTTGTACATGTTTATTTAACTGAAAGGACACTTATCACAATAGAACTAACACACTCCTTTCATATCAAGTTGGTATCAGAGCTCGAGTTTTGTCTCTGGTGTTTTTATGTGCAAGGATTTGTTAACTGTTTGCAAGGGTTTTCATGCTTACTAGGCTCAAGCTTAAGAGAGGAGAAGGTAAAGTGGTGGAAGCAAGAGGTTCTCAAAGTGAGCCACGTAAAAGGAAAGAAGGATTGTCACATTCTCCACCACCTAGTTCACCTCCAAGAGAAGCAGAAGCAGCATCAAGCATTCCACCAAGAGAAGAAGAAACCCATGAAGAGATGGATCCCAAAGAGGAAGAAAGAGTGTTTAAGAAAGCATTCCTTGACATGAATTAAATGGTGAGAGTCCTTTATCAAGAAAGGAATAATAAACTAGAAGAGGAAAGGTCCAAACTTCACAAGGAAGGTCAGGGATCATCAGGAGGCCACAATGATGAAGATAAATCAAAGAAGGGTAATGGAGGAAATGGAGATAGTGGAAAGTCGCCATCTTCACCCTCATCTTCATTCTCATCATCCTCTACTTCATCTTCAGTACACTAGTGACACAAGTCAAAGAACACTGGTAAAAGTCCTTTTCTAAGACTTGATGTTAAGTTTGAATTGCCAATGTTTGATGGTGAAGTTAATGCAGAAAAGCTAGATAATTGGATTAGGCAATTAGAGGTCTATTTGAGAATCCAAAATTTTCATATTGATGACACCAAAATTCAACTAGCCTCATTGAGAATGGAAGGTGCAGCACTTGTTTAGTGGGAAGCCAAGATAAAGGAGGAGATCAAGAAATATGGTAAGATTATTTTATCATGGACTGATTTTATTTCTTCTATAAAACAATTGTTTTATCCATTAGCTCACATGCAGAAAGCCATAATGGACTGGAAAAATTTTAAATAATTGAAAGGACAAAATGTCCAAGTGTATACTCAAGAATTTAGAAGAAGAGCTCTTTTACTAGGAGTATATTTTAATAGCCAAGACACTTTTCTCAAGTATATAGGATGTTTACATACCTACCTAAGACATGCAGTCCTCATGTTTTACCCTACAAACCTAGATGAGGTTTGTGTTCAAGCTACACATTTCGAGGCAAGGGGAAAAAAAATTTAGATGGGAATGAGGAAAATGCATTTAAAGGGAAATGGAAGAAAAAGAGAAATGCAAATACTAGAAAAGAGAAGGGAAAATTCTTTTGCAAACATTGTTCTAAAACTAGCCATGATGAGGGCCATTGTTGGAAACTTCATCCAGAGTTGAAACCAGAAAGTTTGAAGGCCAAAGAGAAAGCCAAGGAGAAAGGAAAAATTGTTGCAATAGTTGAACAAGACCTAGGGTCAAATTCAGGAGATGAAACAAAAATCATAGATATGGGACTAAATAAAATAAAGGGGAAAGAGATTAAAAATAAACCTAGCCCTAGTATTTCTAACGGTCACATAGAAGCTCCAAATGAAGAACAGAGAATTGAACTTTTTCATGTGAGGGTCATTTCCAAACATACCAAGGTTGACACATTGTTTGACAGTGGGTCGCAAGCAACTTTAATCTCTGAAAAATTGGTCAAGAAACTTAATCTTCAAACCATTCCACATCCGAAACCATATCCACTTGATTTGATTTCTAAGGATGCAAATTTACAGGTTTCAAAGAAATGCATGGTGCGCTTTTCAATAACTGCACATTTAATTGACACAATTGAAATAGATGTTGTTCCACTTGATATAACAGGTATGGTGTTGGGCATTCCTTACTTGTATGACAGGAAAGCTATCTTTCATCTCCATGAGAAAAAATACCATTTATTCAAAGATGGCAAGGAGTACATTGTGAGAGCTCATCGCAAAAAACTAGACACTTCTTTAGTTAATACAGGGCAGATGAAAAGGCTCGTCAATGCAAGTCAAAACTTGTCATTGATGATGATTAAACAAAGATAAATTTTACATAATCATTTTCATACAAATACTAATGTATATAATGAGTTGTTCCAGTTTGAAAGCAGGCTATCTTTGAAAGAAGATGACAAGCAGTAGCAGCAATCGACTTTGGTGCTAAACGGTGTTGAAAACAAAGTGTCAGTGCAAGAAGTTGCAAAATTCTAAGAGAGGGAAAAACAACTTAGCAAAGAAGGCATAGGATTCAGAAGATTTCATTGCTAGTTTCATAAATGCATGGTACAATGGAGAATAAACTTGGTCAATAATCGACACAAGTTCAAGGCTAATTTAGCAAAAAACCGCCATAAGGACAGGATGCAAGGTGAGATTAATTCCAAGTTTTCTTTGATTAAATACCAATGTAGAAACAAGATGGTTACTACAAATTTAATTTTCTGTTTTGCAAGTTCAGAAAATGTGCAGCATGACAATATCAAACATAGCAATGGTTGGTCAATGGAATCAAGGAAAAAAAATTTGTTTCATGAAAAGCTCCAATTAATGAAATTAGGGAAATTTCAGTGGATTAAGTTTGGAAGAGTGGGGACACAGCCTCCTCATCTTCATGTTCAGTAGTGTAGAGATATTTTGGGGTCCAAAAGCTTCCCAGTGGGGAGGTGTGATCAGGAGATCAAGTCTTATGCTCAAAAATGAAAGTGCTCAAAATAGGTCCAAACTTGAACAACTGGAAGGGTCTCGTCGTTGTGATTTCGGTGCCGTGAACGGTTTGAAAAAATGATGTCATATGAGGAATATATCGTGTTCCATTTTTTTTCCCAAACAACAAAATTTCGGTGACTGGATGCCCAGTGAGCTTGCAGGTATAGTCAGTGGAATATTCTTGGAATATTCCATTTTCTTCTCAGCCAATGTGATGGCACCACGTGGCACATTATGGGTCATTGGATGTTGATGGTACGGAATTCTATTTTGGTTTTTGGATTTGTTTATGGATGGACCAATGGTTGAGTGACACGTGGCAAGCCCACAGGCTGCCATGTGTCCTCACAAGGGTGGAGTAAATTTTTTGTGGATTCAATGGGGGTCGAACCCGCGACCTCCTGTCTGCACGCAAGTCTTCTTACCAATCCGCCTAGGGGGTGTTTCTTACCCCTATAGGCATCCATACATACTTAAAATTTGTTAATGTTTGCATTGAGGGCTTGGAGAGGCCAACCCCTAAGGGCCATCCCCCCCTCTTACGTGACCATACGCCCAAGACCACGACTTTTGTTCTAACCATCAGCAAACAAAACCACTGTGACAGTTGGTTCACATGGGATTCAACCCGTAGCCTACAATTTTAAAACTGACGGCAACTCAAACCGTAACCTCCGGCACGAAGATTGTTCACATGTCATTCTGACATTTGTTGCAATGGTTAAATATTACAGAACATCTCACTCAAGGTTCCAACACATTCGGCGGGTGGTCTAATGGATGTTCACATGCGGAAGTGTTATGTTAAATGCAATGTTTAATGTTGCAGAATATTTCCATGACTCGGGGTTCAAACCTTAAATGACGGAGTTCAAACAGTTAGCGGAGGACTCGGCAGGGGTGGCATGCGACCAACCCACCACTCACAGTTAATGCCAGGACATAACTGCCCAGCATATTTGGAGCACGCCCCTAATTTTAGGGCTAAACCATTAATTTATCTGCAATTAATTGCCTATCTCCACATTTAGTGGAGCTTTTCTAGCTGTCATTGGGAAAAATGCATGGGGGAGTTCAATTTTTGACCGATTTTGGTGAAACAAGAGTCTACCTAGACTAATTTGAGCATTATGGAGCCATTGGTGTAGAAAAAAGAATCATTAGAGGCCTGCAAACATATGTAATTTACAATTTTTATCATAATGACAAAGAGGGACATGCCATTGGGAGCTGGACCAGCAAATGTAGCCCAGGAGGGGTGAACTGATTCATCATGCCTACTGTATAAAACTTATGTGTGATTTTTTTTCTCTGTTATGCACAGTTGTTCAGTGTTTTTAAGGCTTATTTACATGCATAAAGTTCACTAATTCATCTAATTTTCATGGTTAAAACTCTCATACCTTAAGAAAACTTAAGGAGACAATTTGTGCATGTTTATTTAACTGAAAGTACACTTAGCACAATAGAACTAGTACACTCCTTTCAGATCAAGTTGGTATCAGAGCTTGAGTTTTATCTCTGGTGTTTTTATGTGCAAGTATTTGTTAACTGTTTGCAATGGTTTTCTTGCTTACTAGGCTCAAGCTTAAGAGAGGAGAAGGAAAATTGGTGGAAGCAAGAGGTTATCAAAGTGAGCCACAGCAAAGGAGGGCAAAATTGCCACATTCTCCACCACTTAGTTCACCTCCAAGAGAAGCAAAATAAGCATCAAGCATGCCACCAGTATAAGAAGAAACCCATGAAGAGATGGATCCCAAAGAGGAAGAAAGAGTGTTCAGGAAAGCATTCCTTGACATGAATGAAATGGTGAGAGTCCATTATCAAAAAAGGAATGATAAACTAGAAGAGGAAAGGTCCAAACTTCACAAGGAAGGTCAGGGATCATCAGGAGGCCACAATGATGAAGATAAATCAAAGGAGGGTAATGGAGGAAATGGAGATAGTGGAAAGTCGCCATCTTCACCCTCATCTTCATCCTCATCATCCTCTAATTCATCTTCAATATACCAATCACACAAGTCAAAGAACACTGGTAAAAGTCCTTTTCTAAAACTTGATGTTAAGTTTGAATTGCCAATGTTTGATGGTGAAGTTAATGCAAAAAAGCTGGATAATTGGATTAGGCAATTAGAGGCCTATTTGAGAATCCAAAATTTTCATGAGGATGACACCAAAATCCAGCTAGCTTCATTGAGAATGGAAGGTGTAGCACTTGTTTGGTGGGAAGCCAAGATAAAGGAGGAGATCAAGAAATATGGTAAGATTATTTTATCATGGACTAATCTTATTTCTACAATAAAACAATAGCTTTATCCATTAGATCACATGCAGAAATCTATAATGGACTGGAAAAATTTCAAACAATTGAAAGGACAAAATTTACAAGTGTATAATCAAGAATTTAGAAGAAGATCTCTTCTACTAGGAGTATATTTTCATAGCCAAGACACTTTTCCCAAGTATATAGGAGGTTTACATACCTACCTAAGACATACAATCCTCATGTTTAACCCTACAAGCATAGATGAGATTTGTGTTCAAGCTACACATTTAGAGGCAAGGGGAAAACAAAACTTAGATGGGAATGAAGAAAATGAGTTAAAGGCAAATGAAAGAAAAAGAGAAATTCAAATACTAGAAAAGAGAAGGGAAAATTATTTTGCAAATATTGTTCTAAAACTAGCCATGATGAGGACCATTGTTGGAAACTTCATCCAGAGTTGAAACCAGAAAGTTTGAAGGCGAAAGATAAAGCTAAGGAGAAAGGAAAAATTGTTGCAATAGTTGAACAAGACCTAGGGTCAGATTCAGGAGATGAAACAAAAATCATAGCTATGGGACTAAAGAACATAAAGGGGAAAGAGATTGAAAATAAACCCAGTTCTAATATTTCTAACTATCACATAGAAGCTCCAAATGAAGAAAAGAGAATTGAATTGTTTCATGTGAGGGTCATTTCCAAACATACCAAGGTTGACACATTGTTTGATAGTGGGTCGCAAGCAAATTTAATCTCTAAAAACTTGGTCAAGAAACTTAATCTTCAGAGCATTCCACATCCAAAACCATATCCACTTGGTTGGATTCGTAAGGATGAAAATTTACAAGTTTCAAAGAAGTGCATGTTGTGCTTTGCAATAACTGCAAGTCAAAACTTGACGTTGATGATGATTAAACAAAGATAAGTTTTACATAATAATTTTCATACAAATACAAATGTATATAATGATTTGTTTCAGTTTGAAAGCAGGTTGTCTTTGAAAGAAGATGACAATAAGTTGCAGAAGTCGACTTTGGTGTTGAACAGTGCTGAAAACAAAGTGTCAATGCAAGAAGTTGCAAAGGTCCAAGAGAGGGAAAAACAACTTAGCAAAGAAGGCACAGGATTCAGAAAATTTCATTGCTGGTTGCAGAAAGGCATGGTACAATGGAAAAGAAACTTGGTTAGGAATCGACACAAGTTCAAGTCTAATTCAACAAAAAATTGCCATAAGGATAGGATGCAAGGTGAGAGTAATTCCAAGTTTTCTTTGATTAAAGACCAATGTAGAACCATGATGGTTACTACCAAGTTAAGTTGTTGTTCTACAAGGTCAGAAAATGTGCAACATGACAATGTCAAAAACAACAATGGTTGGTCAATGGAATCAAGGAAAAAAAATTGTTTCATGAAATGATCCAATTATTGAAATTAGGAAAATTTTAGTGGATTAAGATTGGAAGAGTGGGGACACAGTCTCCTCATCTTAATGTTTAGTAGTCCATAGAGATTTTGGGGTCCAAAATCTTCCCAGTGGGGAGGTTTGATTAGGAGATCAAGTCTTATGCTAAAAAATGAAAGTGCTCAAAACAAGTCCAAACTTAAGTTACCAGGAAGGTCTCATTGTTGTGATTCCGGCATTGTGAATAGATCGAAAAACCGATGTCGTATGAGGAAGATATCGCATTTTGTTCGTTTTCCCAAAAAACAAAATTTTCATGACTAGATTCCCAGTCATCTTGCAAGTATAGTGAGCAGGATATTCTTGGAATATTCCATTTTCTTCAGAGCCAATGTGATGGTGCCACGTGGCACATTGTGGGTCGTTGAATGTTGATGGTACAAAAGTCAATTTTGGCTATTGGATGTTGATGGTATGGAAGTTGATTTTTGTTGTTGGATGTGTTTATGGATTGTCTAATGTTTTAGTGACACGTGGAAATCTCACAGACCGCCACGTGTCCTCACAAGGGTGGAGTAAAATTTTTGTGGAGTCAACGGGGGTTGATCCTGCGACCTCCTGTCCACACGCAAGTCTTCTTACCAACCTGCCTGGGGGGTGTTTCTTACCCCTATAGGCCTCCATACATACTTAAAATTTTCTAATGTTTGCGTTGAGGTCTTGGGGAGGCCAAGCCCCCCTCTTACGTGACCATATGCCTAGGACCATGTCTTTCTTTCTAACTTCCAGCAAAAAAAACCACCGCGACAGTTGATTCACATGGGAGTTAACCTGTAGCCTATAGTTTTAAAACTGGTGGCGATTCAAACCGTAACCTCTGGCATGAATATTGTTCACATGTCATTGTGACATTTGTTGCAACGGTTAAATATTACGGAACATCACACTCCAGGTTCCAACACATCCGGCGAGTGGTCTAACGAATGTTCACATGTAGAAGTGTTGTGTTAAATTCAATGGTTAATTTTGCAGAATATTGCCACAACTCGGGGTTCCAACCTTAAACGATGGAGTTCAAATAGTTAGCGGAGGATTCCATGGGGGTGGCATGTGACAAACGCGCCACTCATAGTTAATGTTAGGACTTAACTGCCTGACATATTTGGAGTGTGTCCCTAAGTTTAGGGCTAAACCATTAATTTATCTGTAGTTAAATGCCTATCTCCACATTTTTTTAGGTCCCTATATTACTAGTTTAGTCCCTTATTGTTACTTTTATATCCCCGTTATTGTTATTGTTGTACCCCTATAACCCCAATATTGTTATTATTGTGCCCTTAAATTATTATTGTTAGGTCGGATAGGATTATATTGTGGCCCCATGGACTCCTATATATAGAAGGATGTTTTGGTCATTTGTAGCATCCAAGAAGTGTTCATTTATGTAATGTATTGGAGGTTTCCCCCTCGAAGTGGCTGATTTCTAAGGCGTTGATCTCTCTTTTCTTCTATTTTTGGAGCTGGTTTCACAACATTTGGTATCAAAGCTTTGGATTCTAAGGTTGCGCTGCTCCAAATAGGTCATCGTGGAATTTTCACTATAAATTTGTTTCTACGAAGGTTCAGAAGCTAAAATTTTTAGAGAGAGAAGCCAAAATCCTAAGGAACATCATCACAAATTTTCAAAGCTTAGTTCACAACATTTTCAGAGATATGATCTGTGGAAGTTAGGGCTTTTTGCAGGCTCCCGAATTTAACCTAAACAGGTCATTGCAGAATTTTCTCTATAAATTTTTTTCTACAAAGTTTCAGAAGCATAAATTTTCACATCGTGAAGCCGAAATCTCGAGGAATGTCGTGGAAAAAAGTCAGAGATTGATTCACATTATTTTGCGAGGTAGGATCTGTGTAAGTTAGAGATTTTTCAGGCTCTCGAATTTCATCTCAAAGAGGTGATCGTGGAAAAATCTTCATAACTCTGTCTCTGAGCATTGGATTGGAATTCTATAAAGAGTGGTGGCAATTATACGGACTATAGTTTCCTTTATATCAATTTCAGAGCCGAAGGATGAAACAGTGATATGTGGAAAGTCATACAAGTTCGCTCTACTGAACTATTCCATAATTAGGTCATTGTGGAAGATTGGACATAACTTTTCCTTGAAGAATCCAAATCAGATCAGACCTGTGGCATTTCAAAGAGGATTCAGAGGGCTACCTCGGGGAAAACATTCAGATATTGAAGATCTGAAATCACAGAGATAATTCAGTTTCAATATCAATCTCCTTAGAAGCAAGAAAAAGGTGTGTATTTTATTTTTCCAAATTGCATAAGTCTTGTGTAAAAAATCAGTTTGAAGTGATTCCAAGGGCCTATTGAGCATATATTTCAGTATTGGATTCTAAAATGCCTCCTAAAAATAATTCAAAAACCATTAATCCTTCATAATACTCTACTATGACTCATGAAGATGAAGAATTGCAGCATGATCTATCAAAATTACAAGAGCAAGTGCACCAAATTTCGCTCTCGCAAAGAGCAATAAAAAATGAAATGGATGTTTTGAAGAAAGGCATGGAAGCGAAGATGGATGGTTTGAAGAATAATATGGATGGTTTGAATAAAGGCGTGGAATCTAAGATGGAGGACATGGAAGAAAAAATAAAAAGACAACATGGAAAACATGAAGAATGATCTAAAAGCATACATGGAAGGTTTGAAAAATTTGATACAAGAAATGATTCCTAATGGCGAAATTATAGTAGAATAAACTAATGATGAGAACAAAATAGATGTTAATCATGATTTCATAAACTATAATGTTGGATGGAAGAACCACCATATTCCAAAGATGGATATGAGGAAGTTTGATGGCAAGGATCCCATAACATGGATACTATAGATGGAGCAATATTTTGATCTCAATAATGTGAAAAACACAAAAAAGGTACGCAATGCAACTTTACATTTAGAACAGAATACATTTGTATGGTATCGATGGCTTTTCGCCCGTAAAATTTTTTTCACTAGGTCAATTTTTATGGAGGAAATGATAGCACATTATTAGGGTACAAGGAGCAACACCTTCTTTAGCCAATTGATAAATCTCAAACAAAAGGGTTCAGTGGTAGAGCACATTGAGGACTTCCAAAATTTGAATATAAGGGTAACTGATATTCCAGAGGAACACAGGATTGATGTCTTCATAGGAACTTTAAAGGATAACATCCAACATGAAGTCCACGTTTGGGAACCTGATTCATTGGAGAAGGCATTTAGGTTGGCAAGAAAAATTGAATGTAAAATTATGGCGACAATGACACCTACCACTCACATCTATAAATATGGAAGTGTTCCTACTCCTAGACTTCCACAACCTACAATTTTGACACCACAAAAATTGGAAGAAAAAAGAGAAAAAGGGCTTTGCTACAGTTGTGATAGAAAATACACTAAAGGTCATAAGTGTGCAGAGAAGAAATTATTTTACATAGATTGTGAAGAGGAAGAAGAAAATGAACAAGAATATTCAAAAGAAGAGGATATACACCAGGAACCAACCCTAGAAGAGGAAGAAATGAGTCTGACCATATCGTGTAATGCATTGGCAGGAATTACCACTCCTCAAACTCTCAAGATAAAAGGACATATCAAGAAGAAAAAGGTAATAGTGTTGATTGATTCGGGTAGTACCCATAATTTTATTCATTGTAAGGTAGCCAAGGAATTGAATTCTTTCCTATACCCAACACCAAAATGTCAAGTGATGGTTGCAAATGGAGGAACTATAAATTGCTCTAGAAAATGCCACAATATCAAGCTAATCATGGGGGAATACGTATTGAATAGTCCAATGCTTTCCATTCTAATGGGAGGCGTTGATGTTGTACTCCGAGTGAAATGGTTACAATATTTAGGGATGGTAGCTTTTAATTTTCAAGAACTTTTCTTGAAATTTTTTTCGGAAGGAAAGGAATTCAAATTACGAGGTATTGCAGGGAAGCCAGGAAAGATAATAAACTCTAATGTCATGACAAAGCTTCCGAAGAAAGAATAACGAGGTGTAATTGCACAATTATGCTCACTAGAAGTTCCAACATCAAAATCATCTATTTCTGCAGATCTCCAAAAATTCTTGGACAATCATTCCAAGGTGTTTGAAAGTCCCAAAGGACTCCCACCTATTCATGATCATCATCATGCTATTCATTTGATTCTAGGAATTTTCCCTCCAAAAATCAGGCCTTTAGATATCCTTATTTCCAAAAGAGAGAAATTGAACGTATGATTGTAGAAATGTTAGAGGCTGGTATAATTCAACCTAATCAAAGTTCTTTCTCTGCTCTAGTAGTATTGGTGCAAAAGAAGGATGGATCATGGCGCATGTGTCTGGATTACAGGGAACTTAATAAGCTCGCTATTAAAGATAAATTTCCCATTCCTGTGATTGATGAATTATTGGATGAATTACATGGAGCAATTTATTTTACCAAGTTGGATCTTCGTTCAGGATATCATCAAATTAGAATGAAGACTGAAGATATTCCAAAAACAAAATTTCAAACTCATGAGGGTCATTATGAATTTTTGGTCATGCCTTTTGGCCTTACCAATGCACCTTCTACATTTCAAGGGTTGATGAATTCCATTTTCAAACCCTTCCTTAGAAAATTTTTGCTATTATTTTTTGATGATATACTAATCTACAGCAGGTCTTGGAAGGATCATGTTGAACATGTTGACAAGGTGCTCAAACTATTGCAGGAGAAACAATTATATGCAAAAACATCCAAATGTTTCTTTGGAGTACAAGAGGTGGAATATCCGGGTCATATTGTATCTCACGAGGGTGTTAAGGTAGACCCTAACAAAATTAAAGCCATTAAGGAATGGAAAGTCCCCACAACCATAAAGCATTTGCGAGGATTTCTCGGGTTAACAGGGTATTATCGCAAGTTTGTTAAGAATTATGGGAGAATAGCAGCACCTCTAACAACATTATTGAAGAAAGATGCATTTTCATGGACTCCTGAAGCAACTAAGGCCTTTGAACGTCTTAAAGACGCAATGTGCCTAGCATCGGTCTTAGCTATGCCAGCCTTCACAAAAACCTTTATTGTGGAATGTGATGCATTGGGAAATGGAATTGGTGTGGTTTTAATGCAGGAAGGAAGACCCATTTCTTTTGAAAGTCATCCAATCAAAGGAAAGTATTTACAGAAACCTATTTATGAGAAGGAAATGTTAGCAATACTGCATGCACTAAAGAAATGGCGAACTTACCTAATGGAAAGACACTTCAAGGTAAAAAATGATCATGATAGTCTTAAACACTTTTTGGAACAAAGACTATCTTCAGAAGAGCAGCAAAAATGGGTCACAAAGATGTTGGGTTATGACTTTGAAATAATCTACAAAAAAGGGAAGCTAAATGTTGTTGCAGATGCACTCTCAAGAAAGAATGAAGAGGTGGAAGCATTTCTTTGTGTCATTTCTATTATCCAACCGGATTGGATAACCGAAACAAGGGATGAATGGAAGAAGGATGAAGAAGTGTGGACACTCATTCAAAAGTTGCAGCAAGATCCTAGTACATCTGATACATTTGGTTGGAAAAATTATTCCTTATGGTACAAAGATCACTTATATCTTTGTAAGAGTTCCCAACTAAAACAAAATATTCTTTTGGAATTGCACACTTCTCCTTTAGGAGGTCACTCAGGATTTTTAAAAACTTACCACAGGGTGAAGAAATAATTTTTTTTGGATGGCCTTAAATCTAATATTCAAAATTTTGTAGCAGAATGTTTAGTTTGCGAGCAAAATAAAGTTGAGACAATTAAGACCTCAGGTCTTCTACAACCTTTATCCCTTCCAAGTCAACGTTGGGAGGAGATTTCAATGGATTTTATAACTGGTTTACCCAAGTCTGAAGGAAAGAGTGTCATCACGGTGGTAGTTGATAAACTTACCAAGTATGCACACTTTTTTGCATTATCTCATCCATTTAATTCAAGTAAAATTACTACTACATTTATGGACACATGATCAGCTTATCATGTCCTAAGTAAAAAAAATGCTCAAATTTTGAACTGCTCAGAACTAGTAATAAATTGATCAACCGAATAGTGCTCGTCGATACGATCTTGTAGCTGTGAACAACACTCAAATCTGACATTGTATGTGAAAGTTATTCAAATTTGAAAATTCAAAATTTCATGTAAAGGTCCAGTTTGACTTGGGTTGACTTTGAATAAAAGAAAATATTAAAAAAGGAATATTCCATAGAATATTTTGAGAATATTCCACAGAATATTCCATAGAATATTCTCTATCAACCAATCAGAGGTCGACATTTGTCGCAATCAGTTTTCACAGTGTATTTGAGGACCAATCATCGGGTGCCACGTGGCCTGCCCGGAGGCCGCCACGTGGCCCCAAGCTGGTGAAATAATGGTGTGTTAAAATTTTTATATATATCTCAGCAGGAATCGAAACTAGGCCTCCTGCCCGCCAACACAACAACCCGACCAATCAGAGGTTAAGAAATATATCTCATTGGAGGTTATATTTGAAGTTTTCATGTTTTAAATGGGCGGCAAAGGGGGCCAGCCCTGGCTTATATATGACCATTCACTGGATTCCAGGGGCTAACCGCCCACCCGATGGTCACGGCGGCGGTTAGCACCCCACTATGTGGCCACCTCCGAAGTAAAATGCGACCGTTTGCATTTACATTAAATTCTCCGATGGTGTGTGCGGTTAGCATGAGACCGCTATAACAATAAATTTTAATGCCATTTAAGACCGTGTGCCAAATTTGGAGTAGTTACAGCGGGATTTCCAGTTTGGTGGAGCTAACTACAGTTTCTCCACATTTGGTGGAGCATTTTTAGGCCAAACTAGGAAAAACTTCAGTTGGTCATAACTTTAAGTAGAGAGAACCTTTTGGAGTGAATTTGTTTTTTATTTCGGGTATTTTGAGCATTCCAGAGCCACTGGTGCAAGTTTTAGAGGCAACAGAGCTGTTCTTTAGGTACTTTTTCAGCAGATAATCTTAGAGAGCCATTAGGGCCTAGGGAGTGTTGGAGTTGTATTGAGCTATGGTTAACCATTGGAAGTGAAACAAAAGCCAATATTTAGTGTTTTCTATGTTCTGAACTCATTTATACAGCTTATTTTTCCTGTTTAGGCTTTGTGATCACTATATAACCAATTGGAGTATCTAATAGAGCAAGGACATGCCCATTTGGGGGCCTTGGACCCGATATATGTAACCCAGGAGGGGTGAACTTCCTTATCAGTTGTTGTGTTATATTATGTGAATTTATCTTGCTGTGTTTTTCAGATTTAATATGTTAAACATTAAAAATAAATAGTACTCCTTCACACATAAGACTCATAAATTTACCAAAATCACTTTGTTTCAATTGCAAGACATGAATGACAGTTTTCATATATAATTTTATGGAAAATGAATACCTTGAACATAAAATACAAGTAATTTCATTTTCAGATTATGAGTGTTAAATTCTTCAAGTTCTAAAGACAGACTCTGTAAAGGGCCAGGTAGCCTCTAGATCTCATCCTTTTATCAAAGGTGACATATCCAGTAAATTCCCCTACAGTCAATCTCTGGAGTAGATCTAAGAAGTTTCACATTTAAGTTACTGAAAATGGATACCTTGCACACATTTTCAAGTGCTTCCATTTTCAGATCAGTTGGTATCAGAGCTATGGTTTAGAGCTAGATTTTTTACTCAGCATTTGTTTTGTGAAAAGATTAAGTCATTGTTTGCAAGTTTTGATGCTGACTAGGTTAAAACTCAAGAGAGGTGAAGGAAACTTGGCTAGTGAAAAAACTAATCCACAACCAAGAAGGGTCAGAGAACCACCTCCAAGAGCCCTAGAAGAAGCTACAAGCATGTCTTCAAGAGAAGGAGAAGCTCATGAAGAGATGGATCCCAAGGAAGAAGAAAGGGTATTTCGGAAAGCTTTCTTGGATATGAATGAAATGGTAAGGATCCTATATCAAGAAAGAAATGATAGGATTGCTAGAGAAGGGTCTAAAAACCAAAAAGAAAGAGAGGATTCCTCAGGAGGAAAGAAGGGTAATGATCAGTTAAAGAAAGGGAATGGAGGAAATGGTGATCCATCATCTCCATCGTCATCCTCTTCCTCATCATCATCTTCCTCGACTTCGGTAAATCAGTCACATAAGTCGAAAACCACTGGTAAAAATACTTTTTAAAGCTTGACGTCAAATTTGAATTTCCCATGTTTAACGGTGAAGTTAATGCATAGAAATTAGATAATTGGATCAAACAATTGGAAGTATATTTAAGGATTCAAAAATTTGCATGATGACGACACTAAAATATAACTAGCCTCGCTAAGGATGGATGGAACAACATTGGTATGGTGGGAAGCCAAGACCAAGGATGAAATCAAGAAACATGGTAAGCTTACTTTATCATGGGTTGAATTTATTTCCACAATTAAGAAGTAATTTTATCCTCTTTCTCATCTACAAAAGGCTATAATGAATTGGCAAAACTTTAGACAGCTTAAAGGACAAAGTGTTCAAGAATTCTCTCAAGAGTTTAGGAGAAGAGCACTCTTGTTAGGAGTAGACTTACAAAGTCAGGATACTTTGCTGAAATATATAGGTGGATTGCATAATCACCTTATATATACTATCCTTATGTTTAATCCTACTAGTCTAGATGAAGTTTGTGTTCAAGCTACGCATTAAGAGGCTAGAGGGGAAAACACTTTTGATGTGAATGATGGTAGTGATTTTAAAGGCAAAGGAAGAAAAAGGATTGCAAACTCTAGAAAGGAAAAAGGGAAATTATTTTTCAAAAACTGTTCAAAAACAAGCCACGATGAAGACCACTGTTGGAAGCTTCATCCGGAGCTGAAACCAGAGAAATATAAAAACAAAGACAAAACCAAAGAAAAGGGGAAAACTATTGCAACTGTTGAACAAGACTTAGGGTCAGAATCAGGTCATGAGACAAAAAGTATCGCCATGGTATTAAATAAAATAAAAGGGAAATAGTTTGTACAAGAAACAAATCCCAGTTCTAGCACATTAAACTGTCACAAAGAAACTCAAAATGAAAAGAGGAGGATAGAGCTATTTCATGTGAGGATAGTCTCAAACCACACAAAGATAGACACACCTTTTGATAGTGGGTCTCAAGCTAATCTCATCTCAAAATACTTGGTCAAACAGCTGAAACTTAATAAAATTCCACATCCAATGCCTTATCCACTCGGGTGGATATGCAAGGATGAAAACTTACAAGTCTCAAAGAAGTGTATCTTGCGCTTTTCCATAACAGCTCAGTATGTTGATTGGGTTGAACTGGATGTAGTACCGCTTGACATTACAGGTGTTGTGTTGGGTATTCCATATTTATATGATAGAAAGGCAATCTTCCATCGCCATGAGAATAAGTATCACTTGTTCAAGGATGGAAAAGAGTACATTGTGAGAGAACATAAGAAGAAGCTAGAATCTTCTTTAGTCCATGTAGGGCAATCGAAAAGGCTAGTTAATGCAAGTCAAAATATGACTTTGTTGATGGCTAATATAACTGATGGTATGTTTCAGTCTAATAATAGTTCGTCTTTGAAAGAATATGACAATATGTTGCACAAGGTACCATTGGTGTCGATCGGTGCAGAGAACGAAGTGTCGGTGCAAAGCGGTGAAAAATTCCATGAGATGGAAAGGCATGCAAGCAAAGAGGGCACATAGTTAAGCAAGGGTCATTGCTGGTTTCAAAATGGCAGATTGGTATGGCAAGAAAACTTGGTCAGGATTCGGCACAAGTGCATGGTTCACACAGCAAAAATTCACCATGTGAACAGTTGGCAAGGTGAATATTATTTTCAGTCTTCTTTGAAGTTTGACCATTGTAGAAATAGTATGCTTTCTGCAAATTTCAAGAATTTGAGTCATGACTCAGTCAATGTTAGCAACGGTCGGTCAGTGAATTCAAGGAACAATTTATATTTTTATGAGAAGCTCAATTTGATGAAGTCAGGAAGATTTCAGTGGTTCAAAGTTGGAAGAGTGGAGAATCAGTCTCCTCATATTCATTTTCTATAATCAGAGAGCTTTTGTGGGTCCAAAAGCTTCCCATTTGGGAGGTGTGATCAAGTGATCATGTCCTAAGTAAAAAAAATGCTCAAATTTGGAACTACTCAGAACTGGAAATAAATTGATCGACCGAATAGTGCTCGTCGATACAATCCTGTAGCTGCAAATGGCACTCAAATCCGACATTGTATGTGAAAGTTATTCAAGTTTGAAAATTCACAATTTCATGTAAAAGTCCAGTTTGACTCGGGTTGAATTTGAATAGAAAAAATATTTAAAAATGAGTATTTCATAGAATATTCTGTGAATATTCCATAGAATATTCTCTGTCAACCAATCATAGGTCGACATTTTTCACAATCAGATTTCACAGTGTATTTGAGGACCAACCATCGGGCGCCACATGGCCTGCGCGGAGGCCACCACATGGCCCTAAGCTAGTGAAATAATGGTGTGTTAAAAGTTTTATATATATCTTGGCAGGAATCAAAACCAGACCTCCCACCCACCAACGCAATGACCCGACCAATTGGGTTCCCCAATGGCTCTTAACTATATTGCATTGGAGGTTATATTTGAAGTTTGCATATGTTTTAAATGGGCGGCAAACGGGGCCAGCCCCTGCTTATATATGACCATTCGTCGAAGTCCAGGGGCTAACCGCCCGCCCGACGGTCACGGCGGTGGTTAGCACCCCACCATGTGGCCACCTCCAAAGTAAAATGCGATCGTTTGCATTTACATTAAATTCTCCGATGGCGTGTGCAATTAGCATGTGACTGCTATAACAATAAATTTTAATGCCATTTAAGACCATGCACCAAATTTGGAGTAGTTTGAGCAAGATTTCCAGTTTGGTGGAGCTAAATATAGTTTCTCCACATTTGGTGGATCTCTTTTAGGCCAAACTGAGCAAAACTTCAGTTGTTCATAACTTTCAGTAGAGAGAACCTTTTGGAGTGAAATGTTTTTTGATTTCGGGTATTTTGAGCATTCCAGAGCCAATGGTGTAGGTTGCAGAGGCAACAGAGCTGTTCTTCAGGTACTTTTTCAGTAGATAAGCTTGGAGAGCCATCAAGGCCTAGGGAGTGTTGGAGCTGTATTGAGCTATGGTTAACCATTGGAGGTGAAACAAAAGCCAATATCTAATATTTTCTATGTTATGAACTCATTTCTACTACTTATTTTTCCTGTTTAGGCTTTCTGATCACTGTATAACCAATTTGAGCATCTAATAGAGCAAGTACATGCCCATTTTGGGGCCTTGGACTCGGCAGATGTAACCTAGGAGGGGTGAACTGCCTTATCAGCTGATGTGTTATATTATGTGACTTTATCTTGCTACGTTTTTCAGATTTAATATGTTAAACAATAAAAATAAATAGTACTCCTTCACACATAAGACTCATAAATTTACCAAAAGCACTTTGTTTCAATTGCAAGACATGAATGATAGTTTGCACATATAATTTTATGGAAAATGAATACCTTGAACAGAAAATACAAATAATTTCATTTTCATATTATGAGTGTTAACTTCTTCAAGTTCTAAATACAGAGTCTATAAAGGGCCATGTAGCCTCTGGATCTCATCCTTTTATCAAAGGTGACATATCCAGTAAATGCCCCTACAGTCAATCTCTAGAATAGATCTAAGAAGTTTCACATTTAAGTTAATGAAAATGGATACCTTGCACACATTTTCAAGTACTTTAATTTTCAGATCAACACAATTCAAAAGCTAGATGGAAACCCAAAGATTATTGTGAGTGACAGAGATCCCATTTTTACTGGAAATTTTTGGACAGAGTTATTTTCTTGTTTGGGTACTCAACTAGCTCATATCTCATCTTATCATCCTCAATCCAATGATCAAACTGAGATAGTGAATAAATGTTTGGAAGGATATCTTCATTGTTTTTTATATGATAAACAAACAAAATGGGTCAAGTGGTTACCTCTCGTTGAATGGTGGTATAACACTTCCTTCCATACTGCAGCAAAAATGACCCCATTTATGGCACTTTATGGATATCATCCACCGTCCATCACATCATATTTAAGAGAAAACTCTAAGGTTCAAGAAGTGTAAGATCACATCAAGCATCAACAAGAAGTTCTCCAACTCTTAAAGGATAACCTAAATTTGGCACAAAATTGAATGAAACAACAGGCAGATCAACATCGCAACGAGAGAAGCTTTGATGTTGGGGACTGGGTATTTTTACGGCTACAACCATACAAACAAATGTCCCTCAAGAAAGCTAAGAAGGATAATAAATTGTCGCCAATGTACTATGTTCCTTACAAGGATTTGCAAAATATTGGTACTATGGCATACAAATTGGAGCTTCCTGCTTCTTCGTGAATGCATCCAGTTTTCCATGTTTCATGCTTAAAGAAGGTTATAGGTGAAAATATTCCAGTTCAAACAATATTGACAGAACTTGATGAGGAAGGAAAAATCATATTGGAACCTGAAGCGATCACAAAAACAAGAACTCGACAACTACGAAATCGATCAATTTCAGAGTATCTCATCAGGTGGAACAACTTACCCACTGAAGATTCTACATGGGAGGATGAGAATTTTATATAGAAGCACCCAGAGCTACTCAAGCGTTAAGGACAACACTTTTTTGAAGGAGAGGGGAATGTTAGGTCCCTATATTACTCGTTTAGTCCCTTATTGTTATTAGTATAGACCCCTTATTTTTATTGTTGTACCCCTGTAACCCCAATATTGTTATTATTGTGCCCTTAAATTATTATTGTTAGGTCGGCTAGGATTATATTGTGGCCCCCTGGACTCCTATATATAGAAGGAGGTTTTGGTAATTTGTAGCATCCAATAATTTTTCATTTATGTAATGTATTGGAGGTTTCCCCCTTGAAGTGGCTGATTTCTAAGGAATTTATCTCTCTTTTCTTCGATTTTTGGAGCTGGTTTCCCAACACTTTTAGTGGAGCTTTTCTAGTTGTCATTGGGAAAAATTCATGGGGGAGGTCAATTTTCGACCAATTTTGGTGAAACAAGAGTCTACCTAGACTAATTTGAGCATTATGTAGCCATTGGTGCAGAAAAAATAGTCATTAGAGGCCTATAAAAATATGTAATTTACAATTTTGATCATAATGACAAAGAGGGACATGCCATTGGGAGCCGGACCAACATATGTAGCCCAGGAGGGGTGCACTGCTTCATCATGCCTAATGTGTAAAACTTATGCGTGAATGTTTTTCTCTATTATGAAATATTGTTTAGTGTCTTTAAGGCTTATTTACATGCTTAAAGTTCACTAATTAATCTAATTTTCATGGTTAAAAGTCTCATACCTTAAGCAAACTTATGGAGACAATTTGTACATGTTTATTTAATTGAAAGGACAGTTAGCACAGCAGAACTAATACACTCCTTTCAGATCATTTATGTTAATAAATTTCCTAAATTAGATGCATTATCTTAGGCCATGGACTATTTCCCTCTTTGAGGTTTTAACCACGTCAAAAACTGGTGTACTGATCTGTGATTTGTTTGTGAATCACGACCTATGGTGTTTGATCTAAGGAACTTACCCTATAAATTCCTACATGGTATCAGAGCTGTTTTGAGGTCCGCATTCATTGTTGATCCAAATCCGAAGCTAGTTTGACTACATGCAATTGTTGTTTTCCAGATCTACTGTTTTTTACCACTTTCAGGCCGAGAGAACTGCTCTATTGTATCCGGAGCCTCTGTTATAGTGAGGAACCCCTTTCATTTCATGCGAAAAGGTTTCTGTTTTCCCAAGTTATGTTATTTTAGATGTGGAGGTATAAAGTATCTTTTTTTTAATTATATTTATTAATCCCTCTGTTTATTTCGGTTTATAGTCTTTTTTTATTACTGGATCTATACCCTCTTATCTATGTATGCCCTTTGCTCTGTGACGTGAGCGATATGGAAAATCAGAAACAGGAAGATGAAATTTGTTTGCTACGTATACTCTTTCCTCGCGACTTTTTGCAATCTCGGGAAATTAGAAAAAGCAAGAAAATATATAGTTGCAGACGGAGTAACCAAAAATCTAACGTTCTGTCATAAGGCTTGTATTTTTTTTGTTTGCACGATTTTTTTTTTTTGCAGGAAAAAAAACACCCTTCCTTCTTTCAAACAATTACAAAATCAATTTATTAGCTCACTTGGTGTAAAGTTATTTTATGAGAATAGAGGCCTTGGTTCAAGTCTCTTTGTAAAGCTTATTTTTCTAAAAAGCTTTTTGTTAAGTTATTTTTTCTTAAAAAACTTTTTGCCAAGTTGCCTTTTTTTTTTAAGTTTTATTTAAAAGGCACATGTAAAGTAACATTATAAAAGTAACTCTCACCTATTTATAAAAGTGGGTCACATAAAGTAGTATTTTTTAAAAGTGAGATTATTATATTAAGTTTGGAAAATGGGGGGAATTTTTTTTTTAAAGTGCAACTTCATCATCAACTTTCAACCTATCACGTAAATACTCGGCATCTACTATAACTTTTCTTCAAAAAGACATAAATGTTTCATCCGGAAGCCATTTTCAGAGTTTTTTTTTCTTTTTAACCGGACTAATTTTTTGAGATCTTTCCATTGGAGCAGTTAGTTTCAACATTTTCAGCTTCAATTTTTAAAAATGGAAAGTGCATGTTTGGTTATTCTTAACATCACTAATTATTTCCAATGGCTATCCTACATGGTAGACTTACTTAGAAGTAAAGGGCTTTATAGAATAGCCTTAGGACAATAATTTAAACCTACCAATGCAGATAAAACGGCTAAATGGGAAAATAAACAAGATCAAGCACGAGGGTTGATAGGAATGTCCATTGCTCAAGATCTAAGATTCCATATCCAAGAAATTGACTCCCCTGTTGAAGCTATGAAAAGCTAAATATTGTTTTTGGCATTAAAAATTAAATCAAATCCCACCAGCTGGAAAATGAGTTTCTTACTTTGGACCCCAATAATTTCTCCTCTATTAAAGATTTTTTGTCTAAATTCAAGACCCTTAGACTTCTTTTAGAATGTTTTAAGGTCAAAAAGTAATATGGTAGTCTTATATATTCCATTCTTTCTAAGCTAGGCACTGCATACTCTATATTTGTTTCCACCTTCCATTCCACTCGAGAAGCCCTCATTTCTCAAGGAACAGCCTACAATTCCCCCTCTTTTGATGCATTTTGCGATTCTTTGATAAGAGAACAAGAAAAAATCTTACACCTTGGTCATATTAATACTAGAAACTCTTCTAAGAAAGCCTTAACAGCCCAGCAGCAACCATATCCAAAGAATTCAAAGAATAAGCATCCTAAAAATAATGGTCCTAAACCAAACAAGGGTCTTAAGAAATTTCGGCCGTAAACTGAAAAAAACAACTCAAAAAATTGATAAGGAAAATAAAAACAAATGGAAGAAGACATATATACATTTCAAATTTTGTAATCATGATGGCCACGTAGAGTCAAAATGTTTTAAGAATATGGAAGCCTTGGAAGCAGCAATGAAAAAGCACAACATCCATTTGGAGAACTCTTCAACTTCATCTTTGGGAATGGCACTTTATACATGTGTTCGTCAAGAATCAAGATCTGGTTATACATTGAATGTCTCTTCTTGTTCTAATTCTCATGAGTGGATCATTGATTCTGGAGGCTTTTACCACATACTAAAAAATAGAGTCATGTTTTTTTTTTTTTATGATTATAACACCAAAAATATTTATGTTGGTGATGATAGATATCTTAGTGTTATAGGGTCTGGAACTATTCATTTAGATAAAGGTCAATTTAATGATGTATTATATGTTCCTACCTTTTCCTGCAACCTTCTATCTGTTTATCAGATAACTCATTCAGGTGAAGGTAAAACCATAGAATTCTCACCTCATGATGTTGCAATTAAGGACCTAAGATATCCTATACATATTTTAGCTACTACCATTGGTTATGATTCCAAAAGGTTGTATAATTTTGAAAACTTTGGGTCATCATGTCTTCCCTCTGTTTTGGTTGCTCATAATGTTGAAGTGAGCAAAATTTTGCATGAGCAATTTTTTCACTTAAACTATCGCTCTCTTCAAACTCTATGTAAATAAAATATGGTGATGTGTCTTCCTATGGTATGTTTCCGAGATGGTGTTTTTTCCGGTTGTGTATTAGGAAAACATCATTAGGATAGTTTTGACAAGTGTGCCTCTTGGCATGATTCATCCCCTTTGCAGCTTGTACACAGTGATTTATGTGGTCCACTTCTAGTTGTTTCTTTCTCTGGCTACAAGTAATTCTTAGCTTTCATTGATTATTTTTCTAGACGCACTTGGGTATACTTTTTAAACCTCAAGAGTGAATTTTTTAACATGTTCTTGGCCTTTAAGGCCTTTGTTGAGAAACAATATGGACATCAAATTCTTAAGTTAAGATTTGAGAATGGAGGAAAATATGTTAACAAAAAAATTATCAACGTTTGCACTGAGAATGGCATTAAATTGCAACATATTGTTCCATATACTCCACAAAAAAATGGTGTAGCTAAAAGGAAGAATCGTACTTTAAAAGAAATGGCTAATTGTATGCTTCAATCTAAAGAACTTAGTCTTAATTTTTGGGTAGAAGCAATTAATTGTGCAAATTACATAGTAAATCACACTCCTACTAAGTTTTTAAGGAATATCACTCTAGAAGAAGCCTAGAGCTCAATCAAACCAGATGTAAGTCACTTTCATGTTTTGAAAGTGAAGCTTGGGCCCATATGAGAAACATAAAGCCTTAGAACCAAAGAGTGGAAAATGCATTTTTGCTGGATATTCTGAAGATGTCAAAGGATATAGACTTCTTCAACAAAAATCTAAAAATGTAATAATTAGAAGAGATGTAAAATTTGATGAAAATATGTCGGTTTGTGAGCCTAGTTCAGCGGGTGTGCCACCTTTGGCGTGCGAGCCTGATTCGGCATATGTACCACCTCTCTTTATCTCTTCTACTTTTTACAGCATTCCTTCTAGTTTGGATGATGACAACGAGGATGAAAATCCTCCTCCACCTCCTCAGGATATTCCTTCAGTTCCACATATTCCAAAATGTGTCTTCTCTACTTAGGATGCAGCAGTTTCTCTTACAGGTGACCCTGCAGATCAACGTCCTACACATTCTCAGTTTGACAGAGCCTCCTCCTTATTCGCTCAAGTTCCAGAAAATCCTAATCCAGACACCTTTGAAGAAGCTTTAAGTCATCCAGATTGGGATGCAGCTATGAATGAATAATATTGTTCCATATTGGAAAACGAAACTTGGGATCTTGTTCCTCTTCCAAAGGGAAGAAAACTTGTCAAATTAAAATGGGTTTACAGAACAAAGTTTGGACCAGATGGAAAAATGGATAAACATAAAACTCGTCTTGTTTCTAAAGAATTTTCACAAGTTGAAAGCATTGACTATACTGAAACCTTCTCCCCTTTTTCCAAAATGAATTTTATCTGCCTTGTTCTTTCCCTTACTACCTCCTTTAAATGGGAAGTCCATCAGATCGATGTTAAATCCACCTTCTGACATGGGGACTTTCATGAAGAAATCTACATGGAACAACCCCCTGGATTTATTCAAAATGAATCTAGCCTTGTTTATAGCCTTATGAATTCTCTCTATAGTCTCAAAAAATCCCCTCGGGCTTGGTATGCCAAATTGGATAGTTTTATGTTAGATAATGGCCTTTCTAGATGTCATTCTGACAACATTGTCTACACCAAAAAAGTGGGTAAGTCCTTAATCATCCTTTTTCTTTATGTTGATGATATTATCCTTATTGTTAGTGATCCCAAACTTATAAACCATGTGAAGTCTAGCCTCAAAAATAAGTTTGAAATGACATATTTAGGACACTTGCATTATTTCCTTGGTCTTCAAGTCTTGCAATCCAAAGAAGGTATTACCATTTCTCAGTCCAAGTATGCATGTGATCTTCTACACCACTTTCACATGGAAGAATTTAAGCTTACCCCTTCTCCCTTTCAGTCTGGATTCAATATTTCAGTGACCCGTACTTCCCCTAAAGTTGATGCTAACTTATACCGTCATCTTGTTGGAAAACTTTTGTATCTAATCCATGCTCATCATGCCCTTTCCTTTATCATTGGTATTGTTGCTCGTTTTATTCACAAACCTCATCAAAGTCACTAGAAACCAACTGAAAGTATACTTTGATATATTTGAGGTATATTTTAGTTCAGGATTCATTACAGTGTAGGAGCATCTCCATTGTTGATTGTTTTCACTAATTCTGATTGGGCTGGTGGCCTTGATGATCGAAAGTATACTACATTTTATGTATTCACTCCTGGTTCAGGACCCATTACATGGTCTTGTAAGAAAAAAAGTGTCATCTCTCTTTCTTCGGTAGAAGCAGAGTACTGTGGTGTTGTTTAAGCCAGCAAGGAAGTCTTGTGGCTTCATTAGATCCTGTCTAAATTTGGTCTTCATCAACAGCATCAAACTACACTTTGGTATGATAATCGGAGTGTCATTTAGCTATGCAAAGATCCAGTTTAGAATTAGTGCATGAAACACATTGAGATAAACATACACTTCATCAAAAAGTTCATTCATGATTGTGTTCTTGAATTATAGTATTGTTCAACCAATGATCAAATTGTTGATATCTTTATAAAGGATCTCACAGAAGCGAAGTTTACCGAACTTAGATCTATGCTTGGAGATAAGGAAGGTTATCATTAAGGGGGGATAGGCTCTAATGCCTCCTTCCTTCTCCTATTGTGTCACCTTTGTAAATCCTTCAAACCTATCCCAAGTTTTCTTAAGGGGGGATGTTAGGATATTTTGACACATAGGAAATAGTGAAGTGTAACTTGGTCTAGCGTAGAGTTAGGTCAAATGTGTTTCCTTATTATGTATTTTTGTGACTTATAATCCGAAGGTCACGATATGTAGTGATCTGAAGGTTCATTCTCTCCTTAGTACTACCGACACTTAATCTGTAGCTTAACACCTGATTGGTCCATGATCTCTATTTATAGATCATGGAGGGTCATTTGTCTGGCGGTCGTTTATGAGAGAAGCTTATGTAAATTTTCTTTCATTATATTAATAAATTTGTTGAAGTGGATGCATTGGCTCAAGCCATGGACTGTTTCCCTCTTTGAGGGTTTTAACCACGTCAAATACTGGTGTACTGATCTGTGAAATGTTTGTGAGCAGTGACTTTTGGTGTTTGATCTAAGGAACTTACCCTCTAAATTCCTACACGGAAATGTGTGGAAAAGTCACCCTTTATGTGGTTTATTACTTGATTGATCATATTACTAGCTCATAATTGGGTTATGTTAATATGAATCCATGAGTATTAATTTTTTTCACATGGTTTTGCTTAATACCTCCACAGATACTCCACCTGTGCACTAGCTAACCCAACACATGGACATGTATTCACCATCCAGAGAAAGTGGATGATCCAACGACAGAGATGCAAATGGAAATTCAACAAGTAACCACTGGCATGTGGGTTCCCGAGGGTTCCATTCAGTCTATCACTTGGTTGACGGTTTTGTCTTTCTGAAACTAGGTATATTGATCAAAATTTTCATGGTGATGGAGAAATTCTCCCTTATGAACACCGGTAAAATATTTTTATTCTGTTTGGATGTTATTTATGCATATTTTAGCTTTCTGTTACTCCATCACTAATAGAATTTTGTTTTCTGGGTTGTGTTTATGTTTTGAAGGAGTGCATCTTCCATCAGACTTACCAGTAACCCTGGCAGTCTTCTGGGAATTACCTGATATAGTGCAACGACCCAAACTTTTTTTTTTGCATGGCATAGTTTCCAACATTTCTGGGTGGCGACCCTGTCCTCCATCCCTATGGCTCGGGTGGGGGTCACACAACTTTTTCTATAGGTACTATAACAATTCTTTATCCTTTTATGCAGCCATTGTTAGCCAAAAAAATCAAATTTTCTAGCCACATGTTTATTGATGGTTGAATGTTGTGCTCTCAAATTCACTTGGTTCACCGCTCTACCACTGTGGTTGTTAATGTTGGGCGCAAGCAATTTTATAGTTGCAGCTCCATTTTACCAGGTTTTTCTTTGGCTTGTTCAATTGTATGTTAGGTTCCACACCTTAACTTCTAGGCTCATTTTGATCTTCTCGTGTTGGTCAGAAAGAGTGTTTTGAATCGTACCCTTAGGGTTTTAGGGCCATGAAATGAGTCCAATTTCTTTAGTTTGGAAATAGCCCAGGAGGATTTTTAAGCTGCCAATTATGTTATCTTTGTTAATGTTTTCTTGAGATGACTGCATGTGCAACTCGAGGTGTTTTTGAAGACTTATTTACCTTGAACTTTAATTGTAATAACTACTATGGAAAGTTTCTATTTATTCTTTAGCTTTGTAATGTGTCCACTATAATTTCCAACTGGACTCGTTAACTATTGTTGTTGAACTGTTTTATGGTAGCAGAATATGAAATTTCATCAGTATGATATTATTCGATGTGAATTATTGGTCTATCGTTTACAGATTTGTTCTATTGCATAGATAAGGGTTTTACCCTTGTCTATTATGATGTTGTTTTCCATTGTTTCCCTTCCTATTTTTAATTAATTTGGTTATAGTGATAGAATTTACATATATTCATAGGCGGCCTAGTGGCTAGGAAACCTATACTACCCTCATTCTCCTACCACCCAAAGGCTTGACAGGTGAAGACATGGCTCTGGACTATTTACCGATCAGCATTCTAGCCACATATCATAACGACTAACCATAGCCTTGCATGACTCTCTCTTATCAAAATTTAGTGGTAATATAATCTGATGAATGTGTTATTACATGCACTCGTTTTCTTTGGTTCCAGTACTTATAATTTCAATTCTTGTTTTGTTAATTTCTGCTCCAACATTCGGGTTAATTGTTGCTCCAACCCATAATGCAAAAATGAGATGCACTGAAGGTTAAATATTTACACAGTTTGAATTTTGTTTTTGTTCACAGACGATTTGGTTCATTTTCCTTACCGACTAGTTTTTCATGTTTAATTCTTGGAATTTGGAATTCACAGTTTTCTGGTCGACCAGAATTCGTCAATAATGCAACACACACACAGAGTCATACCTGAGGTTCACTAAAATAAAGATATGTACACACAACCATACCTTTAAAGTACCCTAAGACTATAATATACACACACAATCACATCTTTATGTCTGTAAAATGAGCATAAGCATAATGCATTCATACAATAGCACTTATCTAATGCAATTCCATAATTATTGAAAGTACAATTTCCACAATCAGTTACATTATCTACTTATTAAAGCCAAATGAACACCACACATTTATATGGTAATACCTATCTATTGCACTATTTTCACCATATTATAACTAGGAAGTATCACCACCCAACCGTGAGACTGGCGATAACATCCAGTCTCCCCATGAGCTTCCTCTCGTACAGGAAATGTAGGTACAAATCCCTGGATAGTTAGTGTTAGGATCCTATAATAATAGGATTCATAATTTTGAATTTACTCTGATTAGTCTTGTAATATGTACATACTTTTCTTTCTGCAAAATTGTTTTCCCATATTAGAAAAATAAAAAATGTAAAGAGGGTAAAAGTCCTAAAATAAAAATCAAAAGACTTGAAAGAAAAAAATATAAAAGGAATATGAAAATGAACCCCCCAAAAAAAAGAGATAAAAATAAAACATGAAAGCGATGCAAATTTAAATGCCACTACTATTTACTTTTACTACAAAATAAAGATTGTGTGCACCTTGTTAAAAATTCCACAATCCATGAAGGTTAAACAACTTAATCTTGACCTTTCATGCTTTAAATTTTATGTTGTTATATAGAGAATAAAGATCTAGCCAAACAATTTAATCTTGGCAGATCAGTAGTTAGGTAGAGAATAATAAGGAGCTCAACAGTTTAATCTGAGCCCCTGGAAGAAATAAGGATAGAATTAGTTTGTTTGTTGTTGAAAAGAAAAATGAATAAGGGTTTGCTAGCTCAAACGCACCCATGTAAATGAAAAAAAAAATGTTAGGGTAGAAGATGGGTAGGAAGAAGTTGTTTTCACAAGCATGGATAGCAAATAATTGGTCATTTCATTTACTAATTTCCCTTTAAAAATCAATTCCCTTGTAAAAATATCTTCTCCCCCTTCATTTTTCCTTTTCTCTTTTTCCCCCTTTCAAAAAGTCCCTTTTCCTAAGTTAAAATGCATTTATCCTCAGAAAAGTAAAAATCCCTTTATTAATTTCCTTTTATTCATAAAACCCATAAAAATATTTTATCCCTAAGTCTAAATGGTTAAATCTATATGTCGGGCCCCACTACAGATATCCCTCCCTGACAAAAGTTTTTACATTAGAAAATTAGTATATTTTTACAATCCATTTGTACATTATTAACATTTAAAATAATATATTAAATCTCTTTATATCTTTTAAACCCATATTATATTAAATCATTTATATATACATCCCAACCCATAATTTTTATATAAACCAATGGTTTAATTCCCCACATGTTATATATCCCAGACCTACTATGTATTATCCCCGCCTTTTATAATATTACATTTACCTTAACCCCATTGGCTATATCATACAAAACCCAACCATATCACATATGTAACCAATCACACCCTGGGCCCCACGCCTATACAATCTCGTGACTTCATCGCATTATCCCATCCGTTAGATCATCACCCGCTAGATCTAGTGAATACCAAACCTTGTTGCACATTTGATAGCATAAGAGTTAACACACCCCAAACCTTGCGAAAAGTGTGGTTTTCGAGGCTCCGCTCCAAGCTACGTGTCTAATTTTCATTTGATCGCACTAATAAAAACTATACCGCCAACCACCTTTGGCCAGTGCGAAAACCACTCAGTGGTTTTCTCCTACCAATTGCGCAAACCACCCTATCAATTCAAAAATTAACCATGCATTAATACATTCAATATTGATTAAAATTCCTATACCCACCCATTTGCACCCTTTTACCATTTATGTTACATTTTCCGCAGAAGAAGCATTACAGACTGAAAAAATTGCTGCCGACTCTATTTTTAGGCCAAATTGAAATAGAATTCACCAATTTGATGGCTACAACTGTTGCATAAGTCATCCAAAGCTCTGTAAAGACCAGCAGATCCTCAGAGAGCCTTCCGCTACTTCAAAAACCCTCTGCAGATACAAATCTTCATTTTTCCTAGTTATTCTTCAAATAAAAGACCTGTTCTTTGATCCAAATAAGTAATTCAACTAATTGAATCATTTAGGAGCCTTTTTGCAATCCTAAAGAAAGCCATGTTACTTCCTAAAGCTATTTCTGCAAACCTTGGGCATCTTTTCACAGATTTTGAGGCCTTAGACCATTATAAATCACAGAGATTGAATAATTGAAGAAATTTAAGCCTTTGTACACTTGAAGAAAGGCTCCTTTCCTTCTAGTCCTTTCATATATACCCTAAACATCTTTTGCAGAAACTATAAAGTCCTGAAATTGCCTTTTGTTACAGAAAACACATTTTGATCAATTGAGCAAGTTTATACCTTTGCAGACCATAGATAAAACCCTAATTTCATCCTCAATCCTCCTGCAAACTGTTATAAACTTTCAAAGGTGCTCCTACAGGCCTAAATCAGTCTTTCTAAAGTCAAAAGAGTAATTAATTGTAAAATGAAACAGAAACAATGGCTTCCAAAGCAGTAGCATCTGTCAATCCACTAAAACCTCCTATTGTAGATGTAGATCACATTCCCTTGGTTGACAGATACTTCACGATTACTGACACAATCACATAATTTAACCTTCTTGAGCTCCATTGCTGAAGCCAAGAAAAATCCATAGATCAGGCTGATGAAGTTTTCATCTGGGAGTCTAATTTACCAAATTATGTTGTCTCATAGACCTTCCAATGCCCAGAATTGATTAGACTCTGTCAATCTTGCTATGTCTCTGATCAGAGAGCCATAATAAACTCTGAGAAAGAAATTATGTTTACCATTACTGCTAAATCAATTAATCAAATGCTCCAGATCTAGTCCAGACCAGATGAAGTTCCTTTGTCCATTGAATCTCTCACACAGCTATACCTGAATGTGGACTTCCCCAAGAGGTTCTAGATATTCGAGACTTTCATGGCTTCTTCTGTAGAACTTCCCAAGATAAATCCTCCTTACCCATCAGCAAAATTTTCTAAAAGGACAAGACATATCATCTCCATGTTGTCTTTTATTCTTGGTTATTTTACAGATGAACATGTTGATGTTGCAGTGCTAGGTTTTTTATCTACTTTCACACCTGGTCAGCCTCCAGATACCATTTTTAATTTTTCCCAATACCTTGCTGACAATATTCATGATCAGTTGGTCAAAATTCCTTCTAAAGGTGTTTTCAAGTATTCCTCGTTCTTATACCATATGTTTTTATACTTTCAATCTGAGAAATTTTATATAAACCTTCAAAAAATTGATATAGAAGGAAACCCACAATTAATCATATTTTATACTTCCTTGATAAGGAAAGACTCCAATGAGTTCACTTATACCGATTTTATGTATTCTTTCATTTATCCTATGGTCAATTTGTTGAACAGCAGCAGTCAGCCCATAATTAGTGAGGAAATTAAGAAATTCCTGCAGATGTCAGAGCATAATAGAACAGGAGATTGGTACTTGTACCAAAACCATAATAAGATAAGAGTAAATGGATCAAGTCGTGTTCCATATAAACTACCCAAATACCTCCCTATGAGGTTATTTTCCCTGGAGTACATAAGGCATATTCTTAATTCAAATGCAATTAATTTCTTGGCAGCAAAGAAGAAGACACAATTCAAATTGAAAAATCAGGTTGGCCCTTTTATCTGTAACAATAGAGATGCAGGTCCAGAGGCTGAAAAATATTTGCAGGAATTCAAGTTCAGTAACAGTTTTCTTTGGTATTATGATCCTCTTGGATTTATAAGTAAAATGAGAGGTAAATGCAAATTGACTCCCTATGTACATGAAAAGAAACTAGACATAGATAAATTCTCCAATCAATCTGAATGGTTGGAGAACACCTTGGTAGAGGTAGAGAAGCAAAGTGATACTAGTAAAACTTTGCAAACTCCATCCCAAGAAGACAGGAATGCAAAAAGAAACAGAGAGAAAGGATCATACACTGCAGAAAGAACTACTCAAAATAAATTTAAATTGATGTACAGGAAAAAGCCAAAGTTAAATCTTGCCAATAAAGAAGTGGAAACAATAGAGGTAATTGATACAGAAATAGCAGCAAAGGATAGTGCACCTCCTACAATAATTGAAGAAGAAGAATAACCTACAACTGCAAACACTAAGATTATTCAGAAGCAGCACAACGTTGAAGTTTCCTCATCCAAAAAAACAGTAGAAAAGGAGATGGATATCAAAGAAAGATACAAAGAAATCAAAGCCAGAAATGAAGAAATTAAAATTGAAATATATTCTCAATATCTGAAACAAACTCTTGGCATTCCAGAATAGGCTACTTTCTGCCTTTGACTATAAGAATAAAAATATGAAGATGAGATTTCTTCAACCCACAGTTCAAACTCCCAAGTCATCCTCTGATTACAAAAAGATAGATTTTGAAGTCTTAGCCTAGGATATTCATCCTCTGGACCAAATTGAGTTTCATAAGCAAGCAAGGGAGATGATTTATTCTACAATGACCACTAAGGCCATGAATGTACAAAAGCTGCAAAACACTCTTGCAAATATCAAAGATCAGCTCAAATTGGAAAAAGCATCTTCACAGGAAAAATACAATAGAATGAAGTCTTTGTAAGAATTAGTAATTGAAGTAGGATATAATCCTAAAAATTTCAAAATTGTAGATGAATTGATAAAGAAGAAAAATGCAGACATTGTTGCATTAAAGAAGCAACTAAATTTCTCCCCTACAGAACATCCTCAAGCAAAGGAATTATTACAAGATACAAATCATAAAGATGAAATGATGAATCTCATTCTAAGTTGACTGCTTAGATAAAGGAAATGGAGAATGAAATGGATAATTTGGTCCAGGGGAAAGAAGCTAGCAAAGAACCAGTCCCAGTCACTGTCATTCCTGTAGTCATTACTGTTGTACCTTCCACACTATCAGAATCACTGGCTCCTACAGTCCCGATGGCTACAGCATTACCTGTCACTTCATCAACAACTTCAACAACAGATTCTTCAACAACAACAACACCGCATTTAGATTAAGCAAACAAGTTAGTAAAAGTAATGCAGCACATGTCTATTCAAACTAATGAGATTAACAGACATAAATAAGAGCTTAAAAGTATTGAAGATGAAAATAAACTTGCTAAGATAATGCATAAGAATGAAGAAAAAATAGAAAACATATTAAATGAGCAGTTGAAGAAGTTAGAAAAAGATCTAACATTAAAGGAACCCATGGCACAAGTCAGACAACAACTTTGGGCCAATATCATTGAAGCAGTCAATAATATGTGGCCATCAATCTAGGTTATATATGAGAAGAAAGACTTAGTCAAATCATCAAAATAAGCCATTCAAAAGATAACAGAATAGCTTGGTAAGAAACCTGAAGAAACTCTTGAAATCATTAAATTCCTTAATTCCAAAAATAGGCAAGAACTTGAAGAAATTGGAATTAATGATAGAACAGAAACCATCCTACAAGTTAGGAAGGTTATTTCTAAAAAGAATTTGATGATACAACTAGAGGAGAAATGCCAAAACATGGAGGTTTCCATTTCAATGTTTATGATGAAATTTTATGTCCTAAGGCAGAAAGGCCTTCCAAATCTATTAGTTATTCATGAAAAACTAATGAAACGGGATGACTATGAAAAGAAAATGAGAGAATTTTCCAAGGATCAGTCCAATTTGGCTTCCTCGCAAGGTATTCCAACAGGGAAGGTAATCTACAATAATTTTGAGAATTTGTTTTACCTACAGCATGAGGTGAAACACATATTTGTCAACAAGGCTACATTCTCAAAATACACTGAAGAAGATGAAATATTTAGGAGGATTATGAATATTAAATTGCCAGAGGAAGAACTTTGGGAAAAAATGACTGATTTACCGTGAAATTAGGTTGCAATAAGAATAGAGCAGTAAAAATAAAACAGAGCATGTTGTTTTTACATTTACAGTTATAGTTTTGTAGTTAAAATCAGGACAGTAAACAGTGAAAGAGTATCAGGTGAAAGAGTATTAGTTAAAAATTCAAAGTTTAAAGTCAAATAAAAAATTACAAAGCAGAGATAAAGTTGCCAACGTAAAGTACACTTCACTATCTAGCTGCAGCCTTCATTGAACAACAAAGAGAGAAAATAGCAACGCATTGAAGACAGCAAATAGTAATTTCAATAAAAATAGGGACATCTAGCATTAGTTAGAAATTTGTCACTATCTTCTTGCATGAAGATATCTCTTGTTCCATGAATAATTCCTAAGTTAGTTTTAGGATATTTTGTAAGAGTTTTTGTATAAATACTTCTCATTTGGAAGCATTGAGGGGTGGATAAATTGCTGAACATTTCTATAGTTGTACTATTCTTAACCTAAGGGTGATTGTACCAATTTCAAGTCAATAGACTGGATTAAAGCAATAAAGCATCATATTACAGGATTCATGTGTTGGGCCACTACATTGAAATATTTTCACTTGTTTCTTTGACAATTTCTTATGTTTTTCATCAATACTTGTATTTTATTCTAAATCTAAATGATAAATCAGGAATGTTATTTCAGAATATGTTAAAATCACTCTGTCTTGAACTGCTTATCATTTACATGTTTTCCACTGATATCTAGACTAAGGAACCCTTAATTGCTCCCTAGTTTCGATTGACCTCTGCCTTTTCACTCATTATCTGGATTTGAGAACCCTTAATTTATCTCTTACCCCGATTGAAACCATTTTCACCATCATCCTTGAATATTTGAAGTAACTCAGCTATCTTTCCCTGTAAACATTTCCCTTTAGAACTTGATCCTGATCTTACTGCTTGAAAGATTGACTCCATTAGCCCAATGGAATATAGACCTACATCTATCCATCTGAGTAAGTGATTTCACCACCAAATCAAATTAAAAAACAAAACCAATTTATCCTACATAACTAGCCTAAAATCAATTAAAATCAACAAAGATAAATCATATAGAGAGAGCCCTCTCTGAGCATTAGGAAGGCTAGATCCTAGGCTTAAAAGTAGGTTTGTGGTTACCTCTAATATTCTTTAAAACATAAAAATAATAAAAACTCTTGAGAATTATTAGAGTGATAAAATTTAGATTTCCCAAACCTCAAGACCACCAGGTCCAGGTTAGAGCCTATTCTAGAGGGTTAAGGGTTCCATTGGCACTTGTCCAGCACAAGAAATACGTAACTATTCTGCAATGTCCTGCTCACTTCCACAACGTCTTGTACCAAGTGTTTTCCTCGGTACTTCTACTCTCGCCCCTCGCTACCTTCATTTCCTCTTCCTCCTTTTCCATAGTTCAGAAATAACAAAGAACATACAAAATTTCCTTCCTCGAAGTTTTCCTTTTCAGAAATACGAAGGGGTCTTTCCCTAACTGCCCTAACTATCTCGAGAAGGTTTCTTTTATAACTTAAGTATATAGAAATTTAATAAAAAATACATGTATGTCTTGGATTCTCCTGATATAACAATAATATGCTACTGTTTAATACATAATTGCTTCTACTAATTTGTGTGGAATTTTAAACAAATCGCCAATCACAATATCATCAAGAAATATCAATCACACATAACATAGATAATTTACCAGGGAAAGCTTATAGCTAAAAACCCCACTATATTCTATTATGTATCATATCATGTATCATGAAACAATTACATACAAATCTCTAATCCAAGAGCTCTCAGTACATGAGCTAACTGTCTTACACTATCATACAAAAATTGGCAAGTTCCTTAGCCAATTTATTGTCTCTAGACAGCCTGCCTCCACTATGCAATCCTAGCTGATAGCAATTCATGAATGAGTGCAATCCTACCTACCTTGACTGTGCAATCCTCATGGGAAAATCCAATGTCTGTTTGGTTGCATGTGTGCAACCAGATAGTTTCACAGCTGATGGTTTACTTCCCTTTCACCTAGAACTCAACTAGGTCTCCACTGGATCTAACATGCATGCAGTTAATAATAGTAAATATTTAGTTTCATGTGAGACCACTGATTGTGAATTAATTAATAATTAATTCACTTGATCTCTCACCAGTGTATCTTTAGTTAAACTATCACAACTGAGTTTAACTCACTTAACTAAGTTTAACTACTTTACAACTTGCATAACTGCACTTCCAACTCTATTACAACTTCAAATCACTCAATTACAACTAAGTCAACCTGCACATCCCACCAACCAACCTCTTAACTCAAAATTCCTTTAGCTAACTGATTTTCCACTTAAGTTAACTATTTCCAAGTGCTCATTGAGAATATAATATAGTTTATTGTCCAACTAATATTAAGGGATAATAATAGCAGACATGTGCCATCTATAAATAAACATGAAATCTATAAATAGAATTTGCACATACATCTATAAATAGACATGCATCTATTAATAGAATTTGCTCATGAATCTATAAATAGACATACACCCAAAAATAGCCTGAAGCTCCATCTTAGTATAAGTGTTTAATTTTCACTAGGATCTTCTTGTTGAATCTCAACACTCCCTCTCAAAAAGAAAGGGATTATCCTTCACGTCAATCTTGTCTCTATGGTATTCGAATTTTCTCCTAGTGAGCGCCTTCGTCAAAATATATGCATCTTGATCTTCCATGGGAATGTACTGAAGCAACATGATCCTCCTATGCACACAATCTCTGAGATAATGGTACCAGATACCGAATGATTAGATCTGTCATGAAACACAGGATTAATCGAGAGTTTAATGCAACTATGATTATCACAATGAATCAATATCGGATCTAAATGAGAACCAAACAAACCAACCAAGATCTTTCTCATCCGGATAGCCTCACATGCATCTTGACTCACTGCCATGTATTCTGCTTCCGCTGAATTGACTGCCACAGATCTTTACTTCCTAATGTACAAATAAAGAGTTATATATATGATACTAAAGATCCCCCCCTGATGTTCACTTTCTGTCCGTTGGACTTCCAGCCCAATCTGCATCCGTGAATCCATGCAACTTCACTTCATCCATTTTTATGCACCATAAAACATACTCTGATGTGCCCCTCAGGTATCTTAGGACATGCTTACACGCCTTCCAAAAGATATTGGAAGGCTTAACCATAGCATGACTCAGTTGGTTAACTGCATAGAAAATTTCCAGTCTCGTGTTCACTAGATACATTAGCGAAGCCACTAACTGTCGATAAACAGTAGCATCCACTACCTATCTAGAAGTAGCATCCTCTTTCCTCTAGTTTCCTGGAAGAGGAGTATCCATGGGTTTACAGCCCTCCATATGAAACTTACCCAGTATCTCCCTTGCATACTTTCCTTGAGACACAAAAATTTCACCATCTCGCTGCCATATTTTCAATCCAAGGAAATAATGAAGGAGGCCCATATCCTTCATCTCGAACTCCTTTGCAAGATTTTCCTTGCATGAGTGTATCAGCTTCTCATCACTAGTAAATATTAAATCATCAACATAAGAACAATGATTAAAAGCTTACCCTCCACCACAATTTGGTATAGGCTTGCATCTTCTTCACTTTTCGTGAAGCCAAATCCGGTGAAATAGTTGTCTATCTGAGTGTACCAAGCATAGGGTGCTTGCTTCAGCCCATACAACGTTCTTTTGAGTTGGCACACATGCAACTCACTGTTGAAGATCTTGAAACCTTTAGCCTGATATATGTACACCTCTTCCTCATTGATCCCATTGAGAAACGTAGTTTTCACATCCATCAAATGAATGCACCAGCCCATCTATGCTGAGAGAGCAAGGATGGTCCTTATGGAAGAATACCTTGCAACAAGTGCAAAGGTCTCTTCATAATCTATCCCCTCGATTTGTGAGAAGCCCCGAGCCACAAATATGGCCTTGTATTTCTCTACACTCCCATCAGTAGCTTACTTTTCCTTGTAGGTCCATCTTGAACCTACCACTGATTTATCAACTGGCCTTAGAACAATTTCCCAAGCACTTTTTTTGACAATGGAGTCATACTCCTCCACCATTGCATCTACCCATGTGGTCTCTTGCACTGCTTCCTAAAAGGAAGATGGTTCAGACACAATACATTTGCTCATGAGAGCCATGTATCCAGTAAATCAGTCAGGAGATTGTCTTCATCTATGCTGTGAAGTAGGGGCTCCTACATTCTGTGCAACATCAAGTCTCAGCCCATCAGCTTTTGTGGTACACCTTCTGCCAGTTCTGATGGTTGGCTCTACATGAGTGGATTACTCCACTCCATGAACCTCCTCCTATGGTTGATCCACATCTAGAGACTTATCTTTGGTAACCAGCAGTTTCTCCTCCGCATGCAAGTCCATCTCCCTCTCAAGCAACAACCGCATGGCTTTCCCCTCATCGAATTTTATATCCCATCGCACAACAGTCATCTTACTGTTAGGAAAATTCACACGATAATTATTGCATGTTTTTGTGTACCCCACAAAAATTCAAAATTCAGCAGTCCACTCCTGCATCTTCCTGGCATCCTTGGTCACATGCACATAAAAAGATGAGACAAAAATCTTAAAGTGTGAAACATCTGGTTTCTTACCAGTGAAAGCTTCTTCAGGCCTACTCATACCAAGTACTCTATGAGGACAACGGTTTTGCACATAAACCGTAGTGTTGCATGCTTCTGCCCAAAAATTCATTGGTAGGCCCTAATCATGCAACATCGCTCGTGATGCACCCACAATCATTTTGTTCTTCCTCTTCATGACCCCATTTTGCTGTGGGTTATGAGGTGCTATGATTTCTCTTCTAATTCCATATTTGTTGCAGAATTTCTTGAATTTGTTAGAGATGTATTCTCCACCATTATCACTCCTAAGAGCCTTCACTTGCTTCCCCGACTCTTTCTCCACCAATGCCTTAAACTCACAGAACTTTGAGAATGTTTAATCCTTCTTCTACATGAAGAAGATCCAACATTTACGAGAAAATTCATCAACAAAAATAGCATAGTAATTATGTTTTTTGTTGAAGCAACCGAGAACGATCCACATAGGTCTCTGAGAACTCTCTAAAGGATCCCTGAAGCACGGTTCTCCTTCTCATTAAAGGTTGACTTTACACACTTCCCCACGGTGCAACCCTTGCACTGATCTAACATCTGAGCAAGTGTTCCCATTGGAATTCCAGTAGATATTTGTTGCATGACTTTCAAGGCTCCATGATGAAGATGGCCCAATCGCCTGTGCCATAATTCCCCCTCATCCTGACTCACCACTTTTTCTGCCTTTCCCATCATGGTAGCGCATCCATCTACCTTTAGCTTATATAGATTCTTAACTCAAATCCCTATCCTCTTGGCTTGACTCGTTGTTTTGTGTCGCGGGAAATCTTTTCCATTGTTAAAAACAACGTCATAGCCTTTGTCCTCCAACATTGCGACTGAGACCAAATTTTTCTTCAGACCTGGAACATGCATAACATCTTTCAATTGAAATGTTTTACTGGACTTCCTCTGAAAGGAAATGGTACCAATCCCAGTAGCACTGTACCATCCGTCGTCACCCATCTCTATATGCATCAAGAGATATTTCTCCTCCAAGTCACTACAAAGTTCCTCATCTCTTGTCATGTGAAAGGAAGCACCACTATCCAAATACCACACCGATCCCAATGCACTTGACACCATGCATGCAATCAAAGAGAAGTCAAGCTCAAATTTCAAGGCAAGGGCCTCACCAGCTGCAGCTCCAGCAACCTTCTTGTTCTTATTCTTTTGTGGATAGTTAGTAGCGAGATGCCTATGTTCGTGACAAGGAAAACACTTCACCTTGGACATATCCAGCTTCTTGCCTTTATACTCAGATTTAGAACGAAATTTCTTCCCCTTCCCCTTCTTCACCTTCACATCCAAAGCACAATCCTCCTTTCCATCATGCTTTGATGAAGAGCCATCTCTGGTGTTCCACCTAAACTCCTCCTGTGCCAAATCCGATCACAGTCGTTCCCAATACAGAAATTTTTCCCATCTGTTGACAAATTATTCATAACTGTGCCAACTCTTAGGAAGTCCCAAGAGAGCTAAGCTCACCAAATCATCAACAACAAAAATTATTCCCACACTCCCTAGTTCATTCCGACATTGGACAAACTTCGTGAGATACTTTGGAATGTTGTCGACCTTTTCCATCTTGATCTTCCTTAGTTTATCTTCGAGCACCAATTTCCTATGGTCACTGCTGCTTTGGAATAGATCTGTCAAAGCCTTCCACATAGCATATGGTGTGGCTTTCCCATGTAGGCTTGAGACACTGTGGTCTCATACTCCCTCCAACAGGATTCTCATTGCCTTTTCCACTTTCTTTTTCCATGCATCAAGATTGGCAGCATCTAACGAAGCAAGCTTAGGAACATCATTGTTAATGAATTCCTTCAAGACATTATCTTTGAGCACTGCCTCCATCTTGTCCTTCCAAGAAATGTAGTTCGAGCTTCCCTCGAGTGCATACCCTAACCTCAAGCCATTGAAAGCCATTTCGATCTTGAATCAGTTGTAGCACCAAGAAAATATTTCGGCAAATTCAAATTCTTTCCACCAACAAACTCGGCTCTTGCTTCACTACTGCAATTTCCTATGCTCCTATACCATGTAGAAATTTAATACAAAATACATGTATGTCTTGGATTCTCTTGATATAACAATAATATGCTACTGTTAAATACAGAATTGCTTCTACTAATATTTGTGGAATTTGAAACACTATCGCCAATCACAATATCATGAAGAAAGATCAATCACACATAACACAGATAATTTTCTAGGGAAAGCTTATAGCTAAAAACCCCACTATATTCTATTATGTATTATATCATGGATCATGAAACAATTACATACAAAGCTCTAATCCAAGAGCTCTCAGTACATGAGCTAACTGTCTCACACTGTCATACAAAAATTGGGAAGTTCCTTAGCCGATTTACTGTCTCCAGACAGCCTGCCTCCACTGCAAAATCCCAGCTGATAGCAATCCCTGAATGAGTGCAATATTGCTTTCCTTGACTGTGCAATCCTCATGGGCACATCCAATGTGTGTGTGGTTGCATGTGTGCAACCGGATAATGTCACAACTGATAGTTTACTCCCCTTTCACCTAGAACTCAACTTGGTCTCCACTGGATCTGACATGCATGCAGTTAATAATAGTAAATCTTCAGTTGCATGTGATACCACTGATTGTGAATTAATTAGTAATTAATTCACTTGATCTCTCACTAGTGTATCTTCAGTTACAACTAGCACAGCTGAGTTTAACTCACTTAACTGAGTTAAACTACTTTACAACTTGCATCACTACACTTCCAACTCTATTACAACATCGAATCACTGAGATACAACTAAGTCAACCTACATGTCCCACCAACCAACCTCTTAACTCAAAATTCCTTTATCTAACTGATTTTCCACTTTAGTTAACTATTTCCAAGTACTCGTTGAGAATAGAATATAGTTTATTGTCCAACTAATATTAAGGGATAATAATAGCATACATTCATCTATAAATAGACATGAAATCTATAAATAGAATTTGCACATACATCTATAAATAGATATGCATCTATAAATAAAATTTTCTCATGCATCTATAAATAGACATTACCCAAAAATAGACTGAGGCTCCATCTTAACATAGGTGCTTAATTTTCACTAGAATCTTCTCATTGAATCTCAACAAAATACTTATTTTAATATTCCAAATTTCCTCTAATTAAATTTAACTTAATTAAAATAACAGTAAAAATCAAAATTAAAGTGAATATAATTAAAATAACAATGAAAATCAAAGTTAAAGTTAAAACATCAATCGTAATTGTAAAGTATCCATGGATATCACAATTATATTTTAGTAATTGTAAAGTATCCATGGATATCACACTTATATTTTAGGTAGAGTTTACTCAACTATATTTTAGGGTCACACTTATATTTTAGGTAGAGTTTACTCAACTATATTTTAGGGTAGAGTTTATTGGTATGCTTACTTTTGGTGATTTTCTATTCTAAATTTGTTATGCATTTACAAAATCTAATATTATTAGAAGATTTCAAATTTACTTATTATTTAAAAAATCATTGTCACTCTGTTTTTGTTTTATGTGACATAATAGAATAGGCATATTAATTGAAAATATTTAATCGTGAGAGCCCATAACTTATTCTAATTATATTTATCTATTTTATATACACTTGCATAAAGTTGTAAATATTTTTAAATAACCAACATATAATCCTCTATGATGATAATAATTGAAACAATTGGTTTCCAAATTCCAACAAGGTGAAAAGTAACTAGGAATGGGGCATGGCACAGAACTACCCGCTGCTCCCCACTTACACATGAGTTTTGTCTTTTATTGCCGTAGATAATATTCCCCGGATCAAATTTCACATACATTGAAAGGGGAATTTATGAATATTTTTATAATTGTAAATATAGAAGTCAAATGTATGAAGTTGTTCCATCGAATGTTGTAGCAGGTATTACTTAGTTGACTATGTGAAATTAAAAATGTCCCATGTCTTTTATTTTAAGGTTAGGGAATTTAATCATCCTAATTGAGTCATTGGTTACCTAGTTATTATATTTATAATTGTTTTTCTCTAGAATTCCCAATTGTTAACTACTATACACAATGTGCATTGGCTATATACATGGTTTACTCTAGTCAATGGAACACCCAAAAAAAACCATCATATGAGCCTATAAAGGAATTTAAGTCTAAGTGCATGTTTTACCTCAACATTAAAAGAATATGTGACTTAATATAGTGAATTTTATTAGTCTTTACCTCTGCCACAAACTATAGCTTTTACCTCGTGGTCAAAGCCCATTGACTCTCTATTAATTTGGATGATTTTCATGTGCATAACCAAAGTTTTAGGATTATTTTTATTTATTTATTTTTAAACCAATCTTATTATTTTTGACAAATTAATTTCTCATTTTATAATTAGCCTAGAGCACTTTGATAGGACATAATAGCTTTGGTGGAGTGCTCTTTTATTTTCCTATTTGTAAGTGCTCACAAATCATTTTAAAATGTAAAAAAGGATAATTTTGTAAATGATCATTTCGTCAGTGAATGCTTTGACACAGGCACTAACACTGTATGTCTACTCCTCTATCCAATGATGCTTGATCTAGGTGGCTCCACAGACACACAGGACAAAGAGGGCTTGTGAAAAAATCAAAGTGTTCAGTTTTCTTTTGAACCACGACCGGAGTGTAGATCTCGTTGTCCTGATCACAACGGTGCGAACAGTTCGTCAAACTGAGTTTGCATAAGAAAGTTAGAGCAGTTTTAAGTTTTGTTAAGGCAAGGGAAGTGGGGCCCACAACATGCCACACAGCATCCCAGTAAGCACGTGGGACCCACATGGCAATCCCCTCATCTATTGACACATGGTGCCCCTCCATTGGCCCCTTGCCCCTGCAAAAAAGACAAAACAAAATGATATTTAATTTCCCACATCAAAACAAAAAAAATCATTAAAAAAAAATAACTATATATTAAATAGTCAAAATCAATTTAAATATCGTAAATTGTTATGTAATAAAAATCATATTGAATATGGTTAAATTCCATATTAAACAAAACCTCCATTTTTGTTTTTCAAATTTGTTACAATATGGAGATACAAATTCCATATATTATATAGTTTGAAAAAACTATATTAAAACTAAAGTTGGGTTTTACAACAATATTTGGACTCGATGGGATTTGAACTCAAAACTTCCCAACAACAACAATCTTAATATTATTATGCCAACCAATGTTCCATCCTTGCAATTTGTTTTATTAATTCTCACACTTTATTATAAAATACCATTCAAATGGTTCAAGGAAACCATGGAAAATGATGGAGAATAGATGAGAGATGAGGGCATAGGGAGGCCAATGGAGCCGTGAGCAAAGACAAGGCAGGTCAGACGGCAGACGGGCATGCAGTTCGAGGCAAGATGGTGCATGCAGTTCAAGGGAATCTTTTTTTATGCCAAGCGAATCTTTTTATTCCAAGGAGGTAAAATTTTCCTGTGTCAGATTGTATTAAAATTTATATGCATTTTAACCAAAGTTTCGTAGGGAGCACGATGGTACACCCAGATTTTCCATTTGAGCAGTGGTTTTGCAGATTCCCTATGGAGGAGAATCTTCAAGAGTCTTTCAGATTCCTTGGAGGCCAAAATTCGCTAGTGTCAGAATGGGGTCAACCTTATACTCATTCTTCTCGAAATTTCACAAGGATCTCAATGGCGAGATCTTATTCTTGTTTTGAGCTATAGATTTCTAGATTCCCTGTGGAGTAGCATCTTTAAGGAATCTGAAAGATTCCCTAAGGCCCACATTTTCACTTTTTCAGAATTCATCAAATTGACAGTCGATCCTACACCTCTCGACAACAGGAGTTCAGCGGTGCAGTCATATTTTCCATCTAAGCCTTATGTTTTTCAGCCACTTTTCGAAGTGGAGGTGCAGGTATCAGAATTCAGTGTGTGAGTAGTCATTTTCGAGATATTTGATGCCACGAGATTGATGGTACAACCAGATCCAGCAGTTTATCATCCTTTTCTTCATATAGCCCCAGGATGTGAGGTATACGCAGTGTGATCATGTACTTATTTGTCTCTTTGTCATATGATTCATTGTGTTGTATGGATCCCTGATGATGTTTGATGTGGGATCTTGTTTTATTCTTCATGTGAGATGTAATTTCTATCATGGATTTTTATTATGTTTGAGATCCCTTTGTTTCCATCATGGTGGGATATTCATTGGCACATGTATGTTTGATTGAGATCCCTTTGTTGCCATGCTGGTGCGATACTCATAGTCATTATGTGTGAGTCATTGTCATATGGATAGGAGTCCTTTTTTAGAGTGAGATTTCATGTAGTGGAACATCTCGTGGAGATATCCAGCCACTCCTGCATGAGGGAATTTCCTTGTATGACAGAGAAAACACCATCCATGTACTTCATCACTCTTTCCAGCACTTAATGCAGCGTCCTACACCATCTTGACACCGAGGCCCGGAGACATAGTCCCTCCTGGACGAACTTCGTTATCAATCTCTTATGTTGCTAATTCTTGTTATGTTCCTCTTATTTACAGCATGCAGATATGTTCTTTTATGTTCATTAATGCTTTGATGCAATTCTAACACATTAGTCGAAGTAAAAGTTATTGGTTTAAAGGGTAGAAAAATTTACCCGGATCAATGCTAGAACTTGCTACAATGGTCCCTTAAATAATTGGGGCAAGGGGGAAGGGGAGTGCAGGCACTGCACAATCACTCATATTATTGCTTGTATTTCTGTGACACAACATCCTTCCATAACCATTATACGATGGTTGCGAAAAAAAAAATTTAATTCACCAATCTTCGAAAGCAATATAAACTCTTTGCATGTTGGTTTTTATAGAGCTTATTTAGAACCTGGTATACAATGAGGCATGTCCATGTAAGCGAGATGTGGTGAACCCTTAGCTAAATTGGGGAGGGGGGGGGGGTGAATCAGTTTAGTAAATTCCTGGTCATTAATACTCTTTTCATTCAACTCACTAACTACTTCATTTTATAAGCAGCTTAATACATAATGAATCAACAAACTGAATGTGTGGATAGTAAATAATTAAGCATATTAATACATCACATCAACACATAATCATCAAGCACATAGACAGAAGATATAAGTGGAAACCCATAAGGGATAAAACCACATCTCATTATTATTGTGATGCAAAGGCAAGCTCCAACTCCCTCTCAACACTGATTTTCTGTAGGCTCCAACCCACATGAGGCTCCTACCTCAACTTCTGCAAGCTACAACTTGCAAGGAAGCTCCAACTCCCATCTATTTTCTGCAGGCTACAACCAACAAGAGGCTCCTACCTCACCCAGCTCCAACTGGACATCTATCAAGCTACAACTTGAAACATAAGCACCAACTCCCATGCATTTTCTGCAGGCTACAACCCACAGGAGGATCCTAACTCAACTTTTGCAAGCTACAACTTGCAAGGAAGCACCAGCTCCCATAAATTTTCTGCAGGCTACAACCTATAGGTGGCTCCTACCTCAACTTCTGAAAGCTACGACTTGCAAGGAAGCATAAACTCCCATAAATTTTCTACAAGCTACAACCTACTATAGGCTCCTACCTCACCCAGCTCCAACTGGAAATTTATCAAGCTACAACTTGAAAGGAGACTACAATCCCCTCACTCAACATGAAACTATAATATTGATTTACGTGGATATCGACTCTGTTATACTCCTTCTCCACTGCTGCCTCTTCAGCCTTCATATATGCTTCATATCAGCTCCTGATGTGCACAACATATCTATTGGCTCTCTCTTATTGTTCCACTCTCTAACCTTCTGCAGCTCTCTTACCTTCTTCCGCTCACTTCCATTCTGCAGCTTTCTAACCGCTTTATCCACACTGATATTACATCTCTTATATAGATAACTCCCTGACTGTTTGCATTCTACAGGGAATACGAAGTGAAGAGGCTTGTCTCTTTGCCTTTCACCCATTTGATTCCTTATACTTCAGTTCAGGTTATTAAATCATAAATGATCATTACAACACTCGTGGATATTTACCTATGCCTATGGAGACTTTCCTTTGCATCACATACAATAAAAAATAATTAATTCATTTACAGTTACAGTTACAAGAAGTATATTTCAATCATCCCTTTCAGCTCTTGGCTCATTGTGCATTTGTCCTTTCTGTTGTTGTCACTGTATTTTCTTTTTCTACATTTATATCATAATAGTTATGCACAAACACTTTTTTCCTAACTCGACCCAGTTGGCACATTTCCAATAGTGCCACCATATCTCCTTTTTCCCGACTCTACCTCTTCTGCTCGTGCACGCAGAGTTTAGCCTTCACCTTTGTCTCAACACCTGAATTTTCCTGGAGTGTTTTTGAGACCGACTCAACCCATAGAGCTAATCTAACCATAACTGCAACATTCTGCTTTCTCTTCCCTTTTCTCTGTGTCAGTTCACTTACCTGAGTCTTTCTTCCCGCGTTCAACCTTTCTTCCATTATCAAGGTGTAACCACTTTACACTCGTGCTCGTATTATCGGGTCTTATTCTTCACACAAGTCCTTCTGTCGTGTTCAACCTTTTCTTCATAAACCGTTGTTAGGTTGGACTTGAAACATATTCTATTTACCTCTGATTTGGTATCGTATCCGCTTTCTATCGCATTTTGGCATTCTAATCAATCTATGTTATATGCCTCCTTAGCTCTCCGATGTGATTTAACAAAGGAAAAACCCATACTCGCGGACTTGAAATCCTTTAGGCTTTTGCATTGACCTGCATCCCGTCTGCTTCATTGTCGCACTTCGCACTTCGGCGTTCTCATGTGTTTCTTGTAATGCATAGATCTTCCAAACCCCAATGTGATTTCTCAAAGGGAAACCTTATATCTTTAGATTTGAAATCCTTTAGACTTTTTCTTTTGAAGCTACATTGCATCCGGTACTCTTATCGCATTTCGCACTTCGGTACTTTAACATGAATCTTGATCGCTTATCCTCCTGAGCTTGCGATGTGCAATATGCGGTCCAGGTTTATGTCATCGTGCCACGTCACCTTTCCATGTCACTTCCAAGTCATTGCCACGTCACTGCCACGCCATCACCATTTCACTGCCACATCATCACCACGTCACTACCATGTCATTTCCACGTCACTGTCATGTCATCTCAAATCAGCCCATTGCAATATCGCAATGTTTGCGATTTTTCAATTTTGCAAATCGCTGCGAATACCTTATCGCATGTTGCAAGATTTAGCTCATATCAATAACACGGTTCCCCTTATTATATGTGATATGCGATTGCATCGCATCAAAAACCCCACTTTTTATCACATCACAACTTAAAACAATTAACTTGTGATAACTTAACACATAAATATAAATATCGTTGAAAGTGATGTGCGCTAACAATCTTATGGCCGAATGCGATATAATATGGATCATCCGTTCTCCTACTTTATGTTTGCAATATGATCTTGACCTTCAATCTCTACTTCACTCTGTGGCATGATCTTGTCTGTCCATCCTCCATTTCAATACTGCAATTTGATCTTAACCATGCTTCTCTCAACCTTCAACTCGATTTTTCGACTTGACTCATGCGCTCACGAATTTCTCCATTTTTTGAATGCGTTCATTACTTGTCTTAGCACGTTCACGACTTTGCCCACTCGTGCATGACTTAACCCAGCACGTTCACGACCTAACCCAAGTTTGCTGCCTTTGCTGCCTTTGTTGCCTTTTCTCTTTTGCTACCTTTTCTCCTTTGCTTCCTTTGATGCCTTTGCTCCTTGATAAAGATTATAATGTTGCTCCTTGCCTTTTTACTGCTCCTCTCTACTCCTTTGCCTTAATGATAATTCTGGTGTTGATCCATGCCTCTTTTTTGCTCCCCTGCCTTGCTCCTTTGCCTCTAATGCTGCTCCTCTACCTCTCTTTTACTCTTTGTTGCTCCTCTACCTCTCTTTTATGCTTCTCCACTTAAATTTTTCCTTATTTTCCTTATTGCTCCTTTATACTCTAGCTGATCCTGATATGCTCCTTTGTTCTCAATGATAATTCTAGTGCTTCCCCTTTCTTCTCATTTGCCATCAATGAAAATATTTCCAACAGTCTCCCCCTTTGGCATTGATGGCAACATTTCCTCCAACACTTCCTCCCCCTTTCATTTTGAGAAGTGTCTATCTTCCTCTGCTTGCTTTTCCTCCCCCTTTGACATCAATGGCAAAGGGTTACACCTTTTTCCAGTCTATTTTCCATCATTTCCTTATTATATTTCTGCATAAGCATTCTTCATTCTGACCACATACCTCGTTGGGCCTCCTGCTCCATTTGGTGTATAAGCATTGTTGGGAGAACACTTTGGGAATCATTGAACTTGTATGTATATACACAATAAGCTGGTACCATCCCAAAGCACAAACTCCTTGCACTTGTATAATGTTGAAAGTGATGATAAGGACACTCCATAAAACAAACTGTACCAAACTTATATAATCAGAAATTCATCATTGGAATAATACTAAAATATTGAGAATGCTCCATACGATGTATAAAGTCTACTCCAAATATACTTCAGTCTATATTATTATCTTCATATGAGATACATATCTGTTGAGGAAGATTGTATATGGAATATGTCTTCTTCTGAAATACACAATTGTAGTACACATATGTTCAAATATGATGATGCAATATATCTTTTGTAACCATGGTTCACCTTTACTACCAGATTACACAGTGATTTCGTTGCAGATTCAAGGATGTCTTTTCACAATACTTGGTTCAAAGGCCAGCCGTTCATTCTTTCTTATAAGGGATTCTCAAATTCACCCACATACCATTGTTACATAACTTTTAGGTGTAACACATGCTTAAGGAAGACTAATGGTTAGAGCTTGATATATCTGATCTCTGCGGTATACACTTATTCCAAAGTGTCTATGCATCCAAGGCCACAAGATAATATGATACCCATTAATAATCCATGCGGTAATTTCACTTCGGCTCGCACAGACAACCATAGCTACGATACCCTTCATACTCTCAGTTATTTGCATTGAGCTCTCCACTGTTCTCAACAAAAATTCACAATATACAAAATCTGATTCTGGCATCATTAACCTTTTGTACTAGTGGAGATGAGGGATCAATCAATTGTTTTATCACAATTTGTTTCAGGAAGACCTTTTCAATTTATTTAATCGGAGTCTTAGAGACGGATTGTTCACGGTTTTATCATTCATTTTTCTGCTTACCTCCAAAACAAAACATGCCCAACTTCAACGCAAGCTCAGCACATCTGTAATGCTTGCTCCAATACCAACACTTCTCCAATAATAATGCTTAGGTGCTTCCCAGGGCAGCTCCTCTTTGAGTTTAGTATAAGCATCCTTCATTCAGTTCTTTTGTTATTAAATGAATATACACAAAAAACTGATGTTATCAAAAATCATGAGAATGTTGGAAGGCATGTCACCATATAATGCTTTGTTCTATTGTCCCTTGCTGCTTGATGAAACTTTGAGGAAGAGTGTAGCTTTATCCAAGAATAAATTATGCTTCAATTTTCAATATAATACTTCAAATGCAAACATGATAATGATCTTTTGGCACTTTTAATGACCTTTCCATGCTTTAATAATGCAGCTCGACATTCCCCAGTATTTATAATCAAAAGATACTTTGCAATAATCAGATAAACCATAGTTTAATCCACATAAACGATAATGCTGACAATGCATGGAATACTACCTTGATGTACTTTTTCCATAATACTTCAATCCTGGGGACCTGTACCATACCATTTCTCCACTAATAACACTTGGTATTCTACTGATAGGAAGGCTTCTTTCTTCAAACACCAATTGATGAATGATGTAATGATACAATGATAATAAACATTTCTCTTATTCATCCTTCTTAAAAATATTTTGTTTCATTATTAACACTTGCAGAGAGACATACGATGTAATAATCCTCTGTAGATATTTACCAACTCCATAGCTCTAGCTCTTCTGTAACAACTTTTATGGGCTACTCCCCCCCCTAACAATATACTTCTTGTCTAAAGATGGCTGGATGTCTACATTGCTTCCTGGAGTAGCTCCTCCTAAGCCTATGATGGATTCATAATGTCATTAAAGTAATAGACGCCCCCTTTTTCTTCTTCTTCCATAATTTGTTGGGGTTCATCATAATGTCTGCATCTCATTTTGATTCACAGTTTGGTATGATATTATTTGGCTCCATCATCTATCTAGAGTTATTTAATGTATATGTAGCCTATAGTCTTTTGATTTGTGTCCAATATTGTGGCATACATAACATATTATTTTACCTAGGTACGTTTGAGGTGATGTATAGAATTTTGTGCAACTTTTTTAACATAGTTTACATTCAATAGATTTATGTCCAAATTAATTACATGAATAACAATAGAATTGGAAATTATTTGTGTACCTAGTGAAAGGTTGTCCTCTCCATCTGCTTTCTTGAGGAATTCCTCTTATTGGTTGCATCTTTTGCTGGTTGGAATGGATTTACTTTGTCTTACAGTATGCTACAATATGTCTAGGTTTGTGGCAGGAAAAGCATATGATACTTCTCACAAGAGGAAGGAACCTCCTTTGACATCTTCCGAATTTGTTTAGTTCAGCCTTAGGAGCATATGAGCCTTTTGCAGTTGACCATTTCTTCATTTCTTTCTTTGTCACTTGAGGTTGTTGCTTGTTTCTGTCTTCTTCATCACCCATCATGGTCTTGCTAGTTTCTAACTCTTTGGATCTCTTTTGGGATGATTCATCATCTCTTTCAATGTCTTCCTTCTTAGAGTTCTCCACGGAGGTAATCTCATCTCCGTGTTGCTTACACAACCTGCTCCTTTCTTCTATCAGTCTTCTAGCTACAATAATCTCATATTGTTGAGAGTTATCTTTTTCTTTTATAGCTTTCACAAAAGTGATTTCCTTGTTATCTTCAACCTTGGACTTACTATTTTCTCTTTCATAGCCTATCCCGGCCTCTATAAGAGGATATCTTTGAGAATTTAGTATTTTTTCCAACAGTTCAGAGCTTTTCATTTGTGAAATATTCATATTTAATTCCCTTTGGGCCTTTTTTGATTTCTTCCTTAGTCTTTCCACTTCTTCTTCCATCTTTTCACTCTCCTGATTTTTCTCCTTTATTTCCCTTTTTAGAATATCCTCTATTTTCCTTAATTATTCTAGTAAAAATTTCAATTTAATAAGGTCTTCTGAATCTAGTTATATTTTTGCATATTTCAGAAGAATCTATTTTTGTTTCTTACTCTTAAGTTTAAGCCTTTCAATTTCCTTTAAGGCACTTACCAACTCCCCCTCAAGGTCTACCTTACCTTCTTCTTCAGATTCTAAAGGATCATCTTCAAGATCATCCATACCCATTAATGCAAATTTTGAGATTCCATCTTCATCTGGGGATTCATCTGAGCTTTCTGATGCACTACTATCTTGTTAGGAAAAAAAGGTTTTTCTCTTAAATTTCTTCCTTTTCTGCATATTATAGGAGCTACTTTTCTCTTTCCATTTAGACTGATTCTCTGTTATCTTATTGAGACATTTTGAAGCACATTGGTCCACTCTTCCACAGTTAAAGCACTTGAATGGAATCTTACCTTTGTGCTTATCGGTGACTCTGTCCAGTCTTCTAGCAAATTTAGCTTCTTCTTCATCTAGTTGTCTTCCATCTGAAATGATTTCAGACTCTAGTCTTTCATATTGTTTATCTCTCTCATTTATTTGGTTATTAATCATTCTTCCTAAACTCCTTGCTTCTTCAAGTTGTGCCTTCAAGCCAACAATTTCTTCCTTATCTTCATATTCTCTCTCATCGCATATTTGCACCAGTGCCTTAAGGTATTTATTTTCATTCTTCAATATTTCTATTGCAATCAAGGCCGTGTTAAGTTTGTCTTTTTATTAAACTATAATTTCTTCATGGAAATCACATCCATTCACCCTAGCAGGTATCTCAATTGATTTACATTTTTTCTTTTGAAGGGAATTTTTCTTCTTCTTCTTGTTTAACTTCTCCTTCTTGATAATTCAACCACTAGTGTCTCCTTCATGCATGAGATGAAATATATTATAGATTCTTTTTACAGAAGTTATTGAATCAAGATCCTTGTTATGAAGACTATTATATATCACACATTTGACCTTGCCATTCCACGGTTTTTCTTGCAAAGAGGGAGATTTTGTGTAGTAACCATCATATACAAGCTTCCATATCTCGATTTCATAAGCCATTAAATATGTTTAACCTTATTTCTCCAGTCAGGAAAGTTTTTTGTACTCAACATGGGTACACTTTGATAGTCCGTGACTCAACCAGATGTCCTTCAAGCTATTAGGCTTACACCAAAGGAACCGACTCTGATACCAATTGATGAACCCTTAGCTAAACTGAAAGCGGGGGTGAATAAGTTTAGTACATTCCTATTCATTAATACTCTTTTCATTCAACTCATTAAATACTTCATTTTATAAGAAGATTAATACATAATGAATCAGAAAATTGAATGTGTAGAAAATAAATAATTAAGTAGAATAATACATCACATCAACACATAATCATAAAGCACATAGACAACAGATATAAGTGGAAACCCATAAGGGAGAAAACCACATGTTATTATTGTTATGATGCAAAGGAAAGCTCCAAATCCCTCTCACCACTGATTTTTTGTAGGCTCCAACCTACGGGAGGCTCTTACCTCAATTTATGCAAGCTACAACTTGCAAGGAAGCTCCAACTCCCATCTACTTTCTGCAGGATACAACCCATAGGAGGCTCCTACCTCACCCAACTCCAACTGGACATATATAAAGCTACAACTTGAAACGGAAGCACGAACTCCCGTGTATTTTCTACAGTCTACAACCCACAAGAGGCTCCTACCTCAACTTATGCAAGATACAACTTGCAAGGATGCACCAACTCCCTTAAATTTTCTGCAGGATACAACCTATAGGAGGCTCCTACCTCAACTTTTTCAAGCTTCAACTTGCAAGGAAGCACCAACTCCCATAACTTTTTTGCAGACTACAACCTACAGGAGTCTCCTACCTCACCCAGCTCCAACTGGAAATTTATCAAGCTAAAACTTGAAAGGAGACTAAAATCCCCTCACTCAACATGAAACTATAATGTTGATTTACCTAGATATCAGCTCTGTTATACTCCTTCTCCACTGCTACCTCTTCAGCCTTCATATCTACTTCATATCAAATCCTGATGTGCACATCATCTCTATCAGCTCTCTCTCATTCTTCCACTCTCCAACCTTCTGCAACTCTCTTACATTCTTCCGCTCACTTCCATTCTACAACTTTCTAACCGCTTTATCCACACTAATATAACATCTCTTATACAGATAACTTCCTAACTATTTGCATTCAACATGGAATACGAAGTGAACAGGCCTGTCTCTCTGCCTTCCATCCATTTGATTCCTTATAATTCAGTTCAGGTTATTAAATCATAAATAATCATTACAAGACTCATGGATATTTTCCTATGCCTATAGAGACTTGCCTTTGCATCACATACAATAAAAAATAATCAATTTATTTACATTTACAGTTACAATAAGTATATTTCACTCATCCCTTTCAACTCTTGGCTCATTTTTCATTTGTCCTTTCTACTGCTATCACTTTCTTTTATGTTTCTACAATTATATCATAACAATTCTGCACAAACGCTTTTTTCCTGACTCGACCCATCTAGTATGTTTCCAACAGTGCTACCATATCTCCTTTTGCCCGACTCTGCCTCTTCTGCTCGTGCTCACAGTGTTCAGCCTTCTCCTTTGTCTCAACACCTGACTCTGCCTAGAGTGTTGCTGAGCCCGACTCGACCCATAGTGCTTATCTCATCATAAATACAATTCTCTTCTTTCTCTAACCTTTTCTTTGTGTCGGTTCACTTACCCTAGCCTTTCTTCCCACGTTCAGCCTTTCTTCCATTATCAACATGTAACTGCTTTACACCCATGCTTGTAGTGTCGGGTCTTATTCTTCACCCGAGTCCTTCTGCTGCATTCAACCTTTTCTTAATGAACCGTTGTTAGGTTGGACTTGAAACATATTATATTTACCTCTGAATTGGTATTGCGTCCGCTTTCTATCTCTTTTCGACATTCCACTCGATCTACGTTATATGCCTCCTTAGCTATCCGATGCGATTTAACAAAGGAAAATCCCATACTCCTAGACTTGAAATACTTTAGGCTTCTGCATTGACCTGAATCACATCCGCTTCATTATTGCACTTCACACTTCGGCGTTCTCATGTGTTTCTTGTTAAGCATAGTTCTTCCAAATCCCGATGTGATTTCTCAAAGGGAAACCTTATATCTCCGTATTTGAAATCTTTTAGACATTTTCGTTTGAAGCCACATCACATCCGGTACTCTTATCGCATTTCTCACTTTAGCATTTTAACATGATTCTTGTGCATTTATCCTCCTAAGCTTGTGATGTGCGATATGTGGGCCAGGTTCACATCATATCCATGTCATCGTGTCACGTCATCAGCACGTCACTTCCACATCATCACCATGTCACTACCACATCATCGCCACATCACTACCACATCATTTCCATGTCAATGCCATGCCATCTTTCCACGTCATATCAAATCGGCCCATCGCAATATCGCAGTTTTAACCATATCACAATGTTTGTGATTTTACGATTTCACAAATCGCTACGAATACCTTATCGCATGTTGCAAGATTTAGCTCATAAAAATAACACGGTTCCTATTATTATATGAGATATGTTATCGTATCGCATTGTTAACCCCACTTATTATCGCATAGAAACTTAAAACAATTAACTTTGCACACTTAAATATATAAATATAAATCATGTAGCGATGTGTGCGCTAACAATATGTGTCCCAATGCAATATAACTGATCATCCGTTCTCCTACTTTATGCTTTCCGTGATATTATCTCGGAATGAATCTCCACTTCACCGTGCACGATCTTGTCCTTCCATCCTCCACTTCAATACTGCCATTTGACAATCACTTCTCAACCTTCAACTGTTTGTTGACTTGACCCACGCATTAACTAGTTTTCTCCATTTGCTAAACGTTCATTACTTCTGTCTTAGCACATTCACACATTTAATTTGCTTCACTGTGTATGACTCGGACTCCACATGCTGTGATTGATCATAAGTATCATGTCAATTTAACTCTAACCCCACGCTCGTTTTGTTGCCTTTGCCTGATAACTCGGAATGCTTTTTCAGTCTGTATTTTTAATGCCTCTCTACTCGTTTTCCTTAATGATAATTTGGGTGTTGATCCAGCTCTTTGCTGCTCCTCCGCCTTGCTCCTTTGCCTCACGTTTACTCCTCTACCTCTTTTATGCTTCAGCTTAACTTTTTCTCTTCTTTGCCTTTATTGCTCCTTTATACCTGGCTCGATCACAGACCGTCTTTGGCCTAAATATAATAAATTTTGTACAATTCTTTCTCAAGCCTTCTTTGCTATCACATGTTATCAATGGTAATTCCCTGCAGCTCATAAACACTTCCTCCTCCTTTCATTCGAGAAGTGTGTGTCTTCCCTCCGTTGTTTTCCTCCCTTTGACATCAATGGCAAAGGGTTATGCCTTTTTCAGTGTGTATTTTCCATCATTACTTATTAGATTTCTCATGTAGAATCTTTCATTCTCACCATGAAGACACTGGGCCGGGACTTCGTTCCATTTGGTGTATAAGAATTTCTATTGGGAGAACACTTGGGAATCATTGAACTTGTATGCATATGTGTAAGCTTTGATACCATCCCAAAGCACAAAACCTTTGCACTTGTATAGGTCAAAGTGATGATAAGGACACCTGAAAATGTCATGAAGTCACTCCTTCATCTCCTGCCACTAGCTTGAGCTTTCCACTATTTTCAACAACAATCAATAGTATGTAACTGATTCGGCATCATTAACTCCTTGTACTCGGTGGAGATGCAGATCACACCAATTGTTTTATCACAACGCGTTTCAAGAAGACCTTTTCAATTTATTTAACGGAGTCTCAAAGACAAAATGTCTATAGTTTTATCATTCATTTATTTGCTTACCTCCAAACAAAAACATGCCCAACTTCTGCCTAAATCTTAGTAGCATCGTTAATTTTGCTCAATATCATCATTGCCCAATATTAGTCATTACAGAAGCCTCTATAAAGCTCTCTTGAGTTCAATATAAGCATCCTTCACTAGTTATTTGTTATTAAATGAATATGTACAAAACAAATTGGATGCTATCTAACCTCAGTATATTTTGAAGGCATGTCACAGAATGTGGTCATTTTGTCCCTTTTCTTGATGAAACTCGAGGAAGAGTGTATTTATCTCCAAGAATAAAATTATGCTTCAATGTTCAATATATACTTCAACCAAAACAGTATACTATCTTTTTGGCACTTTAATGACTTTCCATGCTTTAATATTGTCTCTCACATTCTGCCACATTTACAATCAAGATACTTGCAATAATCGTAGAAACCAAAGCTTAATCAAAATATATGATAATGCCGACAACACGAGGAATACTACCTTGATGCCAGCTCGCCATAATACTGACATCATGTGGACTTGTACCATACCACAACTCCACTAATAACACTTGGTATTCTACTCATAGGAAGGTTAAGTCATTTCCAAATACCAATTGATGAATGATATAAATATATAATGATAATAAACATTTATCTTATATCTTATCCTTCTTAAGAATATTTTGGTTTTGTTTTTGTCTCGCAGAGACACAGTGTGGGTCAAATATTTGTAGACCTTTTCCACCTCCATAGCTTCTAGCTCTTCTTGGTGGACAACTTTTGCAGGCTTTCTTCTTCACTTTTATGGGTTTCTCTTCCTATGAGAAGTTGCTTCTGTCTAACCTGGTTTTATGTCCTGAATGCTTCCTCGGAGCATCTCCCCGTGAGCCTTGATGGATCCATAATGCGGTCATGAAGCAGCCAATTCTCCTTTTTCTTCTTCTTCCATATGTTTTTTGGGGTCTCTATAATGTTCCAGATCTCCTTGATCTACATTTTTGTCCATAAGGGAATTGCTCCACTATCCGTCCGGAGTCTCAGTCGATATGGTAGCCTACATTCTTTTGCTTTATGTCCAAGCTTGTGGCATACATATGCAATTTATAACATCTAGGCATGCTGACAATATATAATTTTCAGCTCTTTTAATATAGTTTACATTCAATAGATTTATGTCCAAATTCATTGCATGAAGAAAATAATAGCCTGAAATGATTTAAAATTTTAGTGCTGTACTTCCATTTGTTTTCTTGAGGTAGTATTTTCTACTTGTTTGTCTTTGTCATTGTCTGAGAGTTGCCTAGTCTTACATTGAGTCACATATCCAGTGGGCCATTAAAGTAATAAAAAGTAGTATGGAACTAATTTGTGTATCTCGGTGAAGGGTTGTCCTTTCCATTCTTTGTCTTACAGATGCTGCTAACATGTCCGTGTTGTGGTAGGCAAAGCATGTGATACTTCTCAAGGTAGGAAGGAACCTCTCGAACATCTTCCGAATTTGTTCGTCCCATCCTTAGGAGTGTACTTTGTGTTGAGGATCGTTTCTTCGTTTCTTTCTTTGTCACTTTTTGAGGTTGTTGTTGTTTCTATCTCCGTCTATTACCCATCATGGTCTTGCTGGTTTCTAACTCTTTTGATCTCTTTGGTCGCTTCATCATCCCTTCAATGTCTTCTTCGCAGTTCTCCATGGAGGTAATCTCGTCTCAGCCACACAAACCGTCTTCTTCTATCAGCTTTTTGTGTCGCAATAATATCATATTGGCTTGTAGAGTTAGTTTCCTTTTTCTTTTTACAAATGTTAAAATTGGCATCCTTGTTATCTTCAACCTTGAATTCTGAATGTTTTTCTCCTTCTGCAAGCCATTCCGACCTTTATATGAGGAGATCTCTGCAGCATTTCATTATTTTTTCGAATTGTTTAGCCATTTGTGAAATATTCATAGTTAATTCCCTTTGGGCTTTTCTAATTTCTTCCTTAGGCTTACCACTTCTTCTTCCACTTAATTATGTCTCCAGTTTTTCTCCTTTATTTCCTTTAACAATTTCTATTTTCCTTGATTCTTTTATTTCAACTTTTCACTTAATAAGGTCTTCAACATGGTCATGTTTTTGCATATTTTAAGAATCTCTTTCTTCGTTTCTTGCTCTTGGTGCCAGTTTTCAGTCTCTTTAAGGCACTTACCAACTACCCTCACATTTCTGATTTTCTTCTAGTTCCATAGGATCATCTTCAAGATCATCCATACCATTATACTAATTAGATTCCATATTCATATTGATTCATCTGAGTTTTTAGATGCACTTTCATATCTACCAGTGAAAGTTTAAATTTTCCTTCGTATATTATAGGTTTAAAGTTTTTCCTTTAGAATGATTCTTGTTATCTTATCTGGACATTTTGAGGCACAAAGCTGGCTCCACTCTTCCAGTTAGCAATCTCTTGAATGGAATCTATCTTGTGTTACCCTGACTCGTCTACTTTCTAACAAATGTTTTTTTCACTGAAATGTTTTCCACCAATGATTGCATCAGTCTTCATATTGTAGATTTCTTCCTCTGAGCTATAATATTCATTCTTCCCCAAACTCTTTGCTTTTCTGGCCAGTCACAGCCACAATTTTTCTTACTGTATATTCTCTCTCACTATATTTTATTGAATGAAAGGTCTTGTTACTTAATTTTTGTCAAATAATGTTATTTATGATTTTCATTAACTCAATTTTCATGGAAATCACACCATTTCACCTATAAGGGTTCATTTGACTTAACTTTTTCCTTTGTGAGTTGTGTATATCTTTTTCTTCTTGTTGAACTCTCTTTCATTAATGCAACCACTATTAGCCCTTCATGGTTGATGTAACCATTCTACTCTGTGTATAACCATTATTGAATCAAGATCCTTGCTAGAAGATCTAGAATTTGTTGGAATTTTTCTTTACATTTCACGTTGTACACAAAGAGGGAGTCCTGTATGTAGTTCATCACAGAGAAAGCTCATACCCAAAGTTCAGCAGCCATAAATCATGAATCTTATTCTCCATTCTGAAAGCTGTTGTACTCAACATGTGTATCTTTATAAGTCCTCTGTACTCACCAGAATTCTTTCAAGCTATTAGGCTTTACCAAAGAACCTGCCTGAAGAACAATTATAACCTTTAAATAAATTTGATAGGGGTGGAATCATTTTAGTGTATTACACTTAGTCATTAATAATTTTTTCATTCAACCTATTACCATTTGAATGTGATAAGTGCCATAAGAATGAGAATCAACAAACTGAATGTATAAGTAAAATAATTAAGCGTAATAATGCTACCATATCAGCTCCATTACGTTGAATACTGAGAACAGGACAAAGTGATATGGAAACCCATGTAGTGAGAAAACCACATCTTATTGTTGTGGATAAGCATGTTCAACTCCCTCTCACCACTAATTTTCTGAATGAACTGTGAGGTTCTACCTCTGTTCTTTGCTTACAACTTCAAGAAGTCTGAAATCTGACTATTTTCTAGGTGCCACAATACATAGGAGGTTCCTACCTCACCTACCCAACCTGATACATCTATCAGTTACAAATTGAACTAAGCACTAACTGCAGTTGTATTTTTGTTAAAATCATGGTGGAGTTCCTACCAACTTCATAAGCTGTAACCAAAGGAAGCACCACTCCCATGGGTTTTTAAAGCAACCCAAGTAAGAGGTCTCACCACCTGAGGGCAGGGTGGGGACATTCAAATGCTACAAATGGAAGGTATTGAATTCTTGCTATCACTGGGATAATAGTAAGAGGGCATTCCATGCTGCTACATGTGTCATATAAATCCCTCTGTTGTGTGTGACCACAATGCTGCCTGATTTTACCCGCTGCACAGGATATTTTGCATGTGATTGTACTGTTGATTTGGGAAGTCAACAACATAATGAGAGATGGATCCCAAAGGCTGGGTGTCTGCTGTGAATGGTATCTTAACTAGAGATGTATGTGATACTGAAGAACTTAGTAGTGCTGGTCACTTAAGAAGAAGTGGTCAACTTGATCAACCAACAACCAGTTGAGAGTGTGGTTTCACGAAGGCAACATGCCTTGTGTGATTGTTTTAGGAAGTGATTGGGGAAACCTGCTGATGGGAACCAAGGGGAGGTGCCCACTTATTTGTATAGCAGGTTGTTGTATCAGAGGTTAGGCTTGTATGTACGTACTTTCATGTTTGCTTGCATTTTTGTTTCCATTTGCTTAGGATTGCTGCATACATTTTATGATTCTTGTCAGAATCTTCTTCCTTTATAAGCTCTCAGAGATTTCTGATCCATCACCTCATATCCAGCATTGCTGTTTTAAGCCTTAGTGTACCCCACATTTTCTCAGGCAGGTTGGATTAGTTGTGTAAGTTGTGAGGTTGAATCCACTGCCTGGTTGATTTTATGAGTGAGGGAGATCTTTCTGTGGAGATAAGTTTGAGAGTTCTGGTTATTATCAGATCATTTGGGCATGCCACCCATTTCACTGTTCTCCACCATTCCCACCCAGAGTTGCGTTATTTCTAGATGTGTCTTAGTAGTATCTTTCACAACAGAGTTTTCCATAATTGAGGATGATCTCTTCATAGTGAAGAACTTTGTCTGTAGGTGTAATGATATTCATTATTGCTGCATTTTTAGCATTAATAACTGCTTAATAGCATTATTTAAATGAAAATGCTTGAAATCACCATGCGTATTCAGGTATTAATAAACTCATTTGTTCTCTTGTGTTTTGTAAAGAGTCTGGATTCCATTTTATGAGTAAGTATTGTCTAGATATAATTCATCAATAGCTCTACCATTTGTATAAACCTCTAGACCTGTGTACTACTATGTGAATTTTATGTAGGTTGGGGTTTTAGCTTTTTTAATCTGTGGGATCTATTAACCCAGTTTTGATTTGTTTCATCTCTGCTCTGGTATTTAGTTATATTGATTCACCATCTATAGATAAGAGTTAATTTCTGTATTTTATAGCATGTTATTGAAAGTGCTGTTGAAAAGAGGCTGGTTTAATGCTCCAGCTTGGGTTACTGTAATGTGAGCAAGATCTTTAAGCTCAGCCTCGTAAGTTTAAATAAAAGTGTTAAAAGAAAAGGGTCAGTCAAAAATGATAAGAGAATATTTACCTCTGTCACTACAGACCCGTAAGAATCCCTCAGAAGGACACAATGTTAGCATGGAACCCTGAGAGAGTCAGAGTAAGAAAGAGCCATGACTTCCATGCTAGAGAAAATATCAGCAGTTGTGAGATCCCCAGTTTTTGACATATCCTTTCCTTTGAGAGAAGGACAATTTTCCGAAGATGAGACACTACCCACATGGTTCATGAATATCTCATTGGTACAATCCTAACCTTGCTTCCCTGTGTGAGACTCTAGATTTTCCTCTACTTGTCCATTTAGAGGAAGGAAAATAGCACTTTGTGCCATAAGGTCTCCAAGGGTGGTGAGGTTTCTATTGTCTACCATGATGGTAGTCACCGTGTTGCAGTTTGGGTAAGAGACTGATGTATTCTCCAGCCATACTGATGGCAGAGAAAAGGTCAGAGATTGTACGGACTGGAGGTGAAGCTAAGGATTGGTGGGTTAGGCCATTGGTTTTATATGAGTAGCCTGTTCTGAATTTATCATGTTTGTTTTGTACTAGAAGAAAACTGGAGAAGCAGCTCTCATCACCATGGGATAGACTGAACACACATTATCACCAACCACGGGATGTTCTCCAATATCGAAAGTTGAGAGCTCAATCCCATTGGGAAAGCCCATGTCCATGTGATATCTCAAATTTACCTGGCAGATGCCAAAATCTCATCTCCAGCTGTTTCAATAAATCATATGGATTTATCAGAAAACACGGGATAACGTCACTAAATCCATACTCACCTACTGTGCCACCTTGAATTGATTTGGAAGAAGGATGGAACACCATCCTAATAATACCTAGAAGCCAAAGCACCCACATGAGGTGGGGTGTGAATTCTTGGGAAGATTTAGAATTTGCCTCAAACAAATTTATGCAAATCATCCTCGAGCTGACAGGAGGCACCAAAACACACTGATGTGAGGAGATGGTATCATGGTCAGAGGCAAGGAGGAGGTTTGGGTCACCACTTGATCCTTGTGCAGTTCAATAATGGCCGCTGGTGTGGAGAGAGCCTGGTGATATCTCCAAGGAGTTGCATTTCATTCCATGAATGCAAAGGTAGCAAACATGGATTTAGAGTGAGAGCAACTTCCTTGAAGGAAATGAAGACTGAGAGTAACCATTCAGATAATGGATGGATGGAGAGTGGGTGAGACAGAGGGCCACCAAATATATGACTGACCCAAAACAGAGGTTTAGCCTGCTGGTCGCCCAGAGAGCTTAGCCATCATAGTACATCCTTCTCCATACATGTGACGGAAGGGACTGCAGGAAAATTTTGTAATTAAGTGATGCAGATGTGATACCAGAATATATGGCCATATATTTTTTTGTTAATAAAGGAGAGAGAGAAGTCATGCACGTGACTTCTATGTTTCTGAGATTGAGAGGCAAAGTGATTTTCTCTGATTTTGCATGATGCTTGTAGAGATGAAATGAATATATAGCCTGGATGAGTCATGTTTTAACGGACTTTGGTGGAGGTATGCGTGGAGCCCATTTTTCTCATAGGTCAATGGCATGTCACTGACAGAACTGTTGAGCTGGAGTGCTTCCAGGATCACTTACCTGATGCACTTGTGATGTGATGATAGGAACCAGGAGTAGTGAATGGATCCACTGCCGCTTTAGTATGTTTTTTTATTTGAATTCCAAATATACAGAAGACTCCCATGCAAGAGATAAGGAGCCATTCCTTCCATAGAGCATGTCATACCATGTGCACTGTGAGTGTATTCATTTATGGACTCATTAATTACCTCACTTTCATTACATGGTGTGTAACTCTGTTTTTATTTCTTGCATTATTTATTCAACATTAACATTTGCACACATGTTTCCCCACACATTTCTGTAAAGGTATCAGCTCCTGTGTCTGCTGTGTGTGTGTCTTTCTTTAGGTTCCATGTTACTATTGCTTTTGTTGTAGAGATGAGGTGACAACCATCTACTGTGAGATCTCATATGGTTTGGTTTCTTCCTTTGTATGCTCACCAGTGCATTCCAACCAAATTTTACCATTTGTTTGGGTGGATATGTGATGACTTTACAGGGGAAGGGAAGCCATTTGTTAAGGAAAACACACCCAGCCTTGTGTTGTTTTCCAATCCCACAGAGGGAAGAATCAGGCTAAGGACCACTCAGACCATGATACTTCCAAATATCATATGTTAAACTCGTATTTTTCATTTTGATGCCTACATCAGGATCACTACTATGCTGTTCTGTATTTATGGGAGCATGATTGTGGTGGTTAAGACACATTGTGATGTTGTCTTTGTGATGAGCATCTCATACTTTGTATTTTTCATGTTTTGTGAGCATGGGGTACAGACACAGCTACTACATCAAACATGGCATGGTGAGGAGGCCATGAGAGTTGATGAGTTACAAGTGTTATTTCATCCATCATGGAAGCAGATGGTTTGGGCCGTGCCTTGACTCACACAACTTACCAGAGGCATCCTAATTCTGGCCTTCACACCGAGCAACACTAGTCATGTTTCCAAGGTCAAAAATTCTCTCACCATATCTTAAGTGGAGGGGAGGATACAGGTAGTCACCAGACTGGGCATCATGTTTTTAGACATTTTCACCACCCTCACAGAGAGCTGGGTGGGGAGGATATCTTTGTCAAGCACACAGGCAACCATTTTGGGGTGATTATAGTTTGGGAATGGAGATTCACATGGGGATGCGATCCCAGGAGCAGGCATTTTGCCACCAGGCGTCTCAGCACACACTTTGGATCGACAGGTCTGGTGAATACCTTGTTGTATGTCCCAAACCCAGCCTTCAAGAGACCAGCTTTTCCTCGCTCATTCATTTGGAGTGAAGTGAAGCAGACCTTTGTGCTATGGAGCATCAAAATAGTTTTATTTTTCAGTCAGTGATACATTATTCACAAGGGTTTGGGCAAGGAGACTTTGATGCATTCTTCCCCACCACATCCCAAAGGCGCAGGAGAGTTAACAGAGATTGCAGCGCCCAGACCAGAGAGGGTGAAGCACGATTGGTGGGGTCACCATTTGAATACATGAGTAGTAAATGCCCACTGTCCAAATGATGGAAATTTGGGTAATAAACAGAGAAGAAGCCTCACTGCTCTGTGAGAGACCAGCCCGCTGTCATTAACATCCATGGGGGTGTAGGGGCCCCCACACTGCCAACAGAGGAGCCAACCCCATGAGGGAGAAGCCCTTTACAACCACAGTGTAATATTCTCACCTCATGAGTCCCAGGAAAACAATGTTTCATGAGTTTCAAAAAATTCAGAGGATTAAACACAACACCACTATTTGGTTTGAATAACAACTGTGGCTGTTCTATTTTGATTATAGTGATGAAACACCACTCCTAATGGGCCACCAGGGGCCAAGGCCACACGTGAAGGGTGTGAATTCCCAACAATAGCAGATTTGTTGAATTACTAAAAAGCAGAGTGTAACCACATAGTCTGTCTGATGAGGTGAAGATTAATCAGCACCAGTGAGGAGAGCAACCTTTCAAGAGAAGGAAGAGATAGAGGTCTGGCCTTCAACCAATTTGGATCTGTACCTGATGACTGCCAGTAAGACCTTCTGAGAGATCACATAATGCAGATGAACTCATGGGGAGTGCATGTGGTAAGATTGCTGACCAGAGAAATTGGAAGGGCATCAAAATAATATGATCATGGTCTGTTAACGAGAAGGGAGTGATGGGAGATAAGATTTGCAGGAAAGTCATGTAACAGCATATATCTTGAAAGGTAGAATAATGCTGGCTGCCTCTTGGGAGAAGATTTTACTACCATGGGGACATATCCCTCCACATCCCATCCAGCAGCAAGAACAGTCACATGTGTGAAGGAAAGGCACAACCATGTTAAATCAGCCAGAGTAAGGAGTCCAGTCATCAGATCACTGAGTCACAATGTTCAGAGTAAATGAAATCAGCCTAATTAAGAGCTGAGAGGTACTTTGTCTGATAGTGAAGTTTCCAGCAGCAACATTAAAAAGTTACAATAATCACCACATATTCATAATAAGTAGGGGAGTGTCATGTGGACCTGTTCTCATTGAATTAAGGTTTATTTCCACCTTTGACGAGCATTCAGAGTTCCCCATGCACCAGTAATGTTTAATTTTAGTTACCCAGATCTGTCATGTTGGGGAGAGGTTCATCATTAATGGTTTTGCTGTCACATTCATGGTCATGGTTTTTACTTACTGCCAGTCTGGTTTCCAGCAACATACAGTCTTTCTCTTTGATTTGCTTATGTTAGGAAATAAACAGTCTTTGCACTGAGAGGATGTCCGGTTTTCACTGTTGTTGTTGCTATCACCATTGTCTCATAGTGTCATGAATTTTATCATGTTGTTGTAATCATCATAATTAACTGAGAGCATGCTGTAGTGTCTGGCACTGGCTTTTACCATTGATGGTTTCACTTTCCTGACACATATTCAGCTGCAGGTCCATGATTTCACATTGTGTCTTTCTTCGATATTTAATTTCATTTTCAACTTTCTGTCTGGAATTACTTAGGCCGAAAATTGCTTCTTAATAAAGATTTAAAGTCTTTCTACATGTACAGTGCACTCTACATCTTTAATCGTTTCGACTATATAGGTTCGGCAAAGAAAATAAAATAATAATGGCGTACTTTTTTGGTCTTATGTTTTCTTCAATCATTGAATATAAATTAAAGATAAATATGTTGTATTTTGTTGTTCTTTATATACAATCGATTTAGTTTTAATTATAGTCCAATTTCTAAATCTAATTTAACATCTTCAAAATCATCTTCGTACATAAATCATCAATAAATACAAGAAATATAACATAAGAAAAATTTCATCATGTTATTGTCAACTCCTGCTTTATATCATTATTACAGGTGTACTTTAAGAACATTAAATTGATCAAAATTAATACGTTTAAAGGTAAATAGTTCTTTCTTATTTTTTTAACTTAAAAATAGAAAATAATAAGCGTGACAGGTGACTTAGGATTTGGAAGCATGGAAGAAGTTTAATCAACACCACCAACTTGTTCAAGGCCTGTAGTGCCATTACCAATCAAATCACCGAATGACGCAGATAGCAAAATAATACATCATTAGTATAAGAACAATTATAAATCATCCAGGGATCCACCAATCATCAACCAGCAATTAGAAGAAATAGATCCGCATCCCAAATAGAAAGGAGTAATTTTCCAACCTCCACAAACTATTGAAGAACCGAAACTTCATGATAAATCGATAAAGAACCATATTGTTCTAAATGCACAATTGATAAAAGAACCAAAGAATTGAAGAAGAACGCAAGAACCCTATTCAACAGCACTGTTGACAACTACAATGTTTTGTAATAATGAAAAGAACAACAACTGGCGCTTTCAGCCTGATCAACAATAATTTCCAACAGTAATGAAAGAATCAAGGAGTGGTTCAGGTCTAAGGTCTGAAAGACAGTGATGGCATGTGATGTGGAGGGTGAATAAATGAGGGCAGACAGGAGGAAGATGTGTGGCAGATGATGGAATGAATGATCCAGGTCCAAGTATTTTTATAAATTAATAAGGATAATAATGTCAAATATAATATTCACCTTCTGAACTTTCTTGAATTTCATGATTATAGTTAGAGATCCCAAACATTTTTTAATCTGTGTTTTATGGATTGTATACTACTATCATTCTGCACTAAATTTTTCCATTCACTTTGGGAGTAATGAAGTATTTATGGCTGAATGATTTGTTAAGAATGTAAGAAATAAAATTTTGTTCATACAAAATAAGATATTTCCATGCTTCCTGACAACTGAAGAAGAACCTTTAAGATGATAAAAGAGATGAGAATCTAGATTTAATGTTATTGGTTATGTCCAAATGTCAAAATGGAATGGATCAGATACTTTGTTAGTCTGTAAAATCATTATGAAATGAGATATCTCAATTTACATATGATATATTTTTTACTGTTGTCCTAGAATTTTTGAATTATCTACATCTTTCAAGAGGCAAATCAAGAGTTGGCACCAAGAAATCTTGTTCTCTCTAGAATTAATGTTCCATTTGAACAAGTAGGGCTGAAATAGGAAAAATTTTGATGAATTGCTTAAGGCTTAGGGAGCTCTCAGAACAAGAGAACCTTGAAATGGCAAAATAATAAAAAGTTGAAAGCAGGTCTCAATATCTTTTCCTAAGGTAGAAAGAAACATGCCTTAAGAGAATACCTCTGATTAGTACAACATAAAACATAAAAGCATTCAGATAGAAAAATCATGAATAAAGAAGTGACCTTCCATCCCAGTCTAAACTTTGTATAACAGAAATGGTCTCCAAACCAGATCCTCTTTGATTTGTTGCTGTTAAAGGGAGAAGACTGCAAACTCAAGGTTTTAAAACGATATAATGTTTCAAGCAAAATAATCGACTGTTTAGATGCTATGTGTTGCCATCTCAATCCTGTCTTGGAGAGACAAGATCTCAGTATTTACCAGATTCACAACTCTATCCAAACTTTCCACCGCAACATTTTCCTTTATCCATTTGTTAACTATAATCCCACTTCAAAATCACATCTCATTACCATTTCCACAAAGACCAAATTAATTACCTTTCTATCACTGCAACCCATAAAGTAGAACGTACAACCCGTTTACATAACATGGTGGGTCAAAATTTTCAAATCTATATGATAACTCCATCATATATTAATATCCAACTAAGAGACTATAATATTGGGAAAAGAAATTACCATCCAACAATAGTCCAGAAAATCAAAATATGATCATTTTGTTAAAGAGACATATCTTCACCGAAATAAAAAGACCAAAAAGAAACATATGAAAACAACCGAACAACCTGAACTTCATTAGAACAACCTGCATTCCGTTTAGAAAACCAGACTTTCCAGAAATATTACATTGAGGAATAGAAAATAAACTATGATGCATGATTATGATATTTAGATGGTTGAAAGAAATTTTAAAATAACTATATGTGTCTTTATCGAAGAAATTGCAAATCTCAAATGTAAAGACAAAGAGAGCCTAGTATAAAGAAGAAACTCAAGAAAAAGGGAAAGAAGTAAAAAGAATACAATTAGTTGGGAAATTCGTGCAGGCAGGTCACGTATAAGGAAAACTAAAAGCCACACAAATATTTGATCTAGGAAGTCCCATTGCAGAGCACACATCAATGGTATCCAAATCCTGCTGTTAAACTAGACGGGACGAAGAGTTAAATCAGTAAACATCAAAAGAGAAAATATCATATGATCAATCCACATCCCAACCTTCAACATACCACACATAACTAGGCGATAGATTTGTAATTAAACACATATGTTAGAAGACATTTATGTCTCCTTAGGATCTCAAGAACAAATGATTTTATGATTTTAGCCCCCAAAATATTCAGAGGACATCCAACTATCTTAAAAGGTCTCAGCAGCTTTATAGTTGATGCTTACCACAGGTAACCGGTGATATGTTTATCTATGAAGGTAGTTCAATAGCAAGCCCACAGTACCCACGTAAAAGCTAACATAGGTGCATAAATGAATAATGGATGATGATGATAAACATTATTACAATCCATTTTTACTATCTCTCAAATTAGTGAAGAAGATCAAATTTTAAATTCAATAAAAATAAAGAATTATTTCACAATGTGAGAGTAGTCAAAATTTTCGTGGAGTAAAGGTAATATTGATATTAATCCAAAATGCCTTTATTTATATAAATAATTTAAATGGTTCAGAAGATTTTCTGTAAAATGAAATTAAACAAAAATTCTAGAATTTCAAAAAAGAAATACAGGCATTACAAAAACACTAGAATACAATCACATGAAAGGAATTAATCTTGAAAATTACATGCATCATATATAGTTTTAAAGAGAATTGTATATGCAGCCTAATGAGAATATTAGAGTAAATAAATATGAATCCAAATCTCATGAAATTTCTGGAAAAGGAGGAATGCTAAAACTCCATGAATGTGAAATTGTCTATGATTACTAGTGGTTTCAATTTTTTTAGTGGTCTGTTCCTAAACGTAATGGAAATAGAGGTGACATTACAAGGAATTCAATAACATATTGAAAGTACTGTTTGTCACCATAGATCAAGTTTTATAGATATGTTTGTTTACGTGAACAATATTTTTTATGCCTGGATGGTTCTAGTGGATATAATCAAATTCTAGTAGCACTAGAAGACTGGGACAACCATTTCACCACCATAGAACTTATACAACCATGTACTCTGATTGTTAAAAGTAAAATGCACCAAGAACATTCCAAAGAGAAGTGTCATATTTTCTCCGATTTAATCCATGTTTTTGTGTGGAAGTTTATATGATGGATTTGCAATGTGAATTAATAAAGCACAATGAAAATGTTAAAAACTTCTATACATTTATAAATAATCCTTTACAGAAACTTTAAAATATTTATGATGTTTACTTAAGGAACATGACAACCATATTTTAGAAATGAATAAAGTGGACTCCATCTGAAGAAATATCAAATTAGTAGTTCTAAAATTGTCAAAAAGATGTTAGAATGCCAAGCTGGCTGGATACTATAGTATTTATAGAAAACTTTACAAAGATTGTAACTTTGCTCTTAAAATTTCTAAAGATTTTAGAAAATCTTGGGCTTGAATCATGGATTGCTGGGTAAAGGACTTTGAGACTCAAAGAAAATATTTATGAAGCACCCATCTTAAGAACCAACTAGAAATTTCTTTCATATTTCAACTGATGCTTAAAAAACAAAATTTAGAGGCTACTGGGACATAAACATTCGACTTGTTATTAAATTAGTACATACCAAAAAAGAAAAATTATTTTTGTTTTTGTCCATGACATTAACAAATTTTAGACAATAGCATCACTCAACAAGTAAGCTACAGAAACCACTTCCAAAATAGAAGAAAAGAGAGACTAAATGTTTCTGGCACCGCCCACTTCGAGGGGGAAAACTCCTTTAAGGACAGTACATAAATGAACAATTATTAGATGATACAAATGAAAACCTCCGTTCTATATATAGGAGTCCATGGGTCACACATAATCTCAGTCAGACTGAAGAATAATGTACGGTACAACAATAACAATAGTGGGCTTTTATGGGGTACAGCACAGCAAGTAAGTGGGGAATTGCAGGGCAGCAAAGAAGAAGGGTGCAAATGCACCATGTTGGGTGCATGTAATACCAGGTATAGGACCCAGCAGCCCTCCTTCAAAAAAAAGCTTCAACGCTGTAGCCTTCCTAGATGCTTCTCAGATGTACCATCCTCCCATGTGAACAGTGGGTAAGTTCTCCACTTAATGAGATACTATGAAATTGGATTGATTGTATATGCCTTGTTATTGTTTTCATGATCATTTCCAAGTTCTACATATTTTTTCCTTTTCCTCATCAAATTTGGCAATATTGTTTGAACTAGAAATTTTTTCACCTAAACCTTCTTTAAGCATGAAACATGGAAAATTGGATGTACCTGCCAAAGAAGCACATGAAGTCTAATTTGTATGCCATAGTACCAATAGAGTTTTGCAAATTTTTATGACTGTGTACTACAGTTTATTATCCTTCTTAGATTTGCTGAGGGACATTTGTTTGTATGGTTGTAGTTGTAAAAATACCCAATTTCAGCACAAAACCTAGTCTCAATCGCGATGTTGATCTTGCTGTTGTTTCACTTTGGATTTTGTGCCAAATTTAGGTTATCCTTTAAGAGTTGGAGAACTTTCGTTGGTGCTCGATGCATCTCTTCTCACTCTGAACCTCGAATTTTCTCTTAAAAGATATATGATGACGGTGATGATATCCATAGCAAAGGCAATGGGTCATTTTTTAAGCTGTAGTATGAAGGAAGTGTTATACACTTATATTCAATTTTTGGAAAGTCTCCATGTGCCCAGTCTATTGAACCCTTTGTTTGTATCAATTGGCTAAAGAAGGTGTTTCATCTCATATTGTTATTATTTCACTCAAAATGATCATGACATTTTCGTTTTTACATAAGATAAAACATCAGACAACATACAAAACGTAGTTTGTTTTAAATAGAAGTGAAAATAAGTAGTTTTTTATAAATGTCATATTATGCATATAAAATAGCCTATCAGTATCCATGTTGTGAGATTTTGCCATCAAACTTCCTGCCATGACATTCTGAATATGGTGGTATTCAATCCAACATTAGGAAATAGAAACGAATAATACAGTTTGTTCTCCACCACATTTTCCATACCTTTTCTGAAGAATTCTATTGACAATTACCTTGTCAGTCCTTCTTCAAACCTTCCATAGCCTGCTTTTAGATTGTTTCACAGTCTTTCCATGTTGTCTTTCGCTATCGATCTTAGCTTCTGCCACCACCAGCCTATGCCACCCATCTTGCTTCCACATTCCTTCAAGTTCATCCATATTAGCTTCATGGTATTAGTCATAGTTTTTTCCCGTCACTAGTGATCAAATGTTCTTTCAGTTGTTGTTAGTTTAAACTGAAGCCCATAGTTTTATAATTAAATAAAAATTTCATTGTTATTATGGTTTTTAGAACCATTACTACTCCTCTTGTGTGCAATGTCATCGTTGGTCATTACCATACCTCGTAGTTGGAGAAGTCAGCAGTCATTTTTATCTCCATATCTGGCTTTTAAATGCGCGCCTGCACTTTATAGTCTAAACTGCATTTCTAAAGCTAGGTCGTTTGTATTTCAACTGAAACATAAAATTAATCATTTAATGCACAAATCCATAAACATGCATAACTTTGTTATGTGACTTGCTGAAATGCTTTCCTTAATTACATATGCATATGTCCATTAATGCCGTATAAATTGCAATTCTGAACATCACAGCCAAAGTAGAAAATATATTCTGCAGTCCAGAGTCGGGATTACCTTGACTATAATAGAGGTCAAACAGACACGTACGTAACATGCCGAGACGCCCTAAATGAAGGATATGTTGTATGAAGCTTATAAGGAATGGGCACCGTATAACAGTTGAAAACACTTTACAAGAAGCAGAAGGAGACAAGAAGTATCAGCCAATTGTAAGCCACAAATGTGAGGCATTGGAAGAATTGAGGGTAAAAATGTTGATGTTTCTTCATCATCTTTCTGCTATCATTTCTCAAGCTGTGAGATGGCTCACAGTAGCATCTGATAAGGTGACTTCACAAAGATGGGATATAAGGGAGGAGGACTTGCATTAATGGTCAAGGCATGATTCAAATACTGAAATGTGGTGGAGACCTCAGTTTCCAGGTGTTTGGGGTACATCAAGGACACACTGGTAGGTGTCAAGCCTGCAATGCATCATGAAATGGCCGGGGAAAGAGAACATGAACACCACCATCATCCGATGACGTGCACAGGTAGCAAAGAAAGAGCTTGCACAAGCCTTGTCATCATGATCGCACCTGCCATAAATGACAGGGCAGAAATAAGTCCCGAGGACAGGTTGTTCACTGGATGAAATACAGTGTCGCTAACAATGAACAGTAGACTATATGTATGAAAGTGTATTTTTTTGTGGATTACATAACCATGGTATTTTCATGTTGGAAAAGAATGAAAACATAAAGGAGCATGAGGTTAAAAAGCCTTTCCATCGGCAAAAAAGAAGACAGAAGCAGCTCGAGGATGAAGACTCATTGCGCTCATATTGCAAATGGAGTGGCCATCAGAGAGCCACCAAGGAAGCTCCATCCAGAGGTTGTGAAACCACTTCCAAAAATAAATAAAGAGATACCATAAAGCCTTAGAAATAAGCCACTTCGAGGGGAAATCTACAGTCAGTAATATTTACATCAATGAACAATTCTTGGATGATACAAATGACCAAAACCTCCTTCTATATATAGGAGTCCATAAATAAAATAATATAATCCTAGTGGGGCCATAATGTAACTTAGCCGACCTAAAAATAAATAATGTAAGGGCACAATAATAACCATATGGGGGCTAGTACAACAATACATAAATAAGTGGGGCTACACTATCATAATAAGGGACTACACTACACAAGGAACTTAACATACCTTCTCCTTCAAACAAGTGTTGTCCTCAACGCTTGAATATTTATTTTTTCTCTGTAGAAAATTTCATCCTCCCATGTGAATCTTCTGCTGTGAAAGTTCTTCCACTTGGTTTACAATTTTTAAATTCAGATGAACATATTTTAAAGCCTCTTGTTTTCATGACCGGCTTTAACTTCTTTCGATGTGATGTTGATCTTCCCCTGTTTCATTAGATTCTGCACTAAATTTAGGTTATCCTTTGGAGTTGGAGAAGTTGTTGCTTCGATGCTCGATGTGACTTTCCAATAATTTATCATCCATATTAGCTATTAATATCCTTCAAACCATCCAACTTAGCCTCCATTTCGCTTTTAAACCATCTATGTCATCTTCTTCTGCTGTTCTTTGTAAGACTCTAAACAGTTGCACTTGGTACCGAATTTTGATATCTCATACTGTACCCTTCTCCTCTGTGCCATAATATAGGCTTTTCAGGCTTGCCGGGTATGAATTCTTTTTAGGAAAATTTTTAACCAACATCAAATATATGCCCTTGAATCACCTCAACTGACTTCCAAACAAGACTTATGCAATTCCGGAAAAAGCAAGACACCTCTTACTTGCTTTTGGATATTTTTCCTATATTGAAAATGAATTTATCTATATATCTCTATCCTACTCATAGCCCTCTCAATTCTATTTTGAATGCCATAGGTCTCCTGAATTTTAATTTTAACACAAAGTTATTTCCAATCTCCGCCATCTAATTATGGACTAGTTTAGTAAAGTGAACTTTAATAATGCCACGTGTCACCGTTTCTCCTTTGGCTCCTTTAAATTGATAGATAAGAAACTACACCATGTAATTTTGTACTTTTTACAAGATCTAATCCGATGTCACAGAGAGTTATGAAGATTTTCCCACGATAACCTCTGTTTTGTTCTGGAGCTTAAAAAAGACCTAACTTCCAGCTGCATCGTTATCTCCAAAATATTATGAACTAAGCTCCTGAAATTTTGTGACGATATTCCTCAGATTTCAGCTTCACGCTCTAAAATTTCAGCTTTGAACCTTCTTAAAAACGTTACAAGAAAATTCGCTGATGATAACGTTTTAAGTGAAACGAGCCTACAAAAACCCTAACTTCTATAGATCATCTGAAAATATTGCTAAATCAAGCTCAAATTTTGCAATGATGTTCTCAGATTAGGCCACACTTTAAAATGGTGCTTCAACCCTTACAGAAATACACTATATAGTGGTACCCACGATGGACTTATTTGGAGCAAATGAAACCCTAGAATCCAAGCTTCCATACCAAATATTGTGAAACCAAATTTCCAAAAATATAGAAGTATATATATAAACGCCTTTGTACAAGCCACTTCGAGGGGGAAACCTACTGGTTATCATATAAATAAACAATTTTTGGATGACACAATGACCAAAACCTCTTCTATATATAGAGTCCATAATGTTAAGAGAATCATATGAAGCACAAATGTAACTCCCACGTACCTACCAATAATAATGTATAGGCACAATAATAACAATATGGGGGCTACAAAAAACAAAAATGAAGGAAGGGGGATACACTAACATAATAAGGGACTACACTATTAATAGGTATCAATACAGAGCAACGCCTGCTAAGGACAAAGCGTTAGTGCAAGAACCAGCTTGAAACAATTGTTCGATAAGCAAATGCGCTCAGAGAGAGATGAACGTCCTCCACACTTTGGATAAGCAGAGATGGTTTTTCTAGTTTAAAGTGTACTGCCTTACTTTAAAATCATATGTTGCAATTTAAAATGTAAAAGTGATGCTTTTTCCATCACCTATTCAACAACAATGATGTTTTGGCCTTGTATTGATAGCTAGTATTGATTCCATTAATGTAAACTTACCACCGAGTATGGTTATAAACTAGTATATATGGATGCTGGAACATAGATTGGTCGCTAGTTAAGTGCGTAATTTGAAAATATTGTACTATAGGTTTGCAGAAGATGTAGGAAGTCAGCCATCACTTATGGCTCAAGGACAAAGGTGAAGGATGACCTAAGGGTGACCTTTCAGACACTTCTGCATGTAAGGCACAAAGCAACTACAAATTATGTTCATGATTTTGGGTGAAGTCAGCTCATCGGTGGGAGTGATTGATCCAGTGGTTTTAGGATTTTAGGAGACCACAAGAGGTTACTATAGGTCAAAATTCAAAGTGGCCTTACATCTTGCCCCATTTTAAACTGAAGTAATTTGTCACATTAATTCAACGATGTGAATAACTCTCCACAGAGCCCATGGTGATGTTAGAGCGGGACAAAACAATAAGCTAGTAGTAATGATTTTAACTGTCTCAAAATTCACCGTCAACTACAGAACCCACTTCCAAATGGGCTAATTGTGTCCTCATTAATTTTCCCAATTAAATCCCTGCCTTTGAACATTTCAAAAATTATATTGTTAGTAGAAAAACAAAAAAAATATCAAATTAAGGGTGCCTATCAACCTATACCATATTGCAAAATAAATATGATTTATAAAAAGTTTATGATGTCATGAATTCTCCTGTCATATCGCTAATATGGTCAGAGAGCTAAAGTACTGGGTCAACATGGAGACCCCGTCTCCACTAAACCGTTGTTAGAAAAAAAAATAAATAAATAAAAAATAAAATATATATATATATATATATATATATATATATATATATATATATATATATATATATATATATATATATATAATATATGCTACTTAACAACCCAATGTCCAAATCAATGTATATGTATTAATAAACACGTTGTGTTATGCAAAAACAACGACATTTAAACCAAAGTTAAAACTAACAAATATATTCAATAAAAGGAATAAATGTAAAATAGGTAATGTGTTGAGTTCTCAATGCCTTTATTACCTCCACACAATAACTGAATACTTACATGTTCTTTTAACATTCTGTTTCTCCAGTCCTGAGTCTAACCAAAAATTCCTACTTGCATGAGGCCAACTAAGAAACTTATATGCACTTAGAGGGAAGAGTGCTATATATATATTTTTAGTTGTGCAGGAACCTCGGAAATACATTAGAGTAAAGGCAAGGAACCAGACTGAGCCAGCATTATGGGTTTTAATTGTCTTGTGTCCAAATTGAAATTTTTGTACACTTTAGCACCTCTCAGTGATCGGAATCAGAAGTAAAGGCTGTCGGTCTCAGTATAGGTCGCTTTTTCATAGCCATTTTCATTTGGAATACAACGTAATTCGTAATGGAATACTAATTTTTAGCTTTTATTGATGCCAGTACTTCGATGGTGCATTAATATTTGAAAAATAAGTAGTCATTCTCACCAACACTATTGAAAGGAAGCATTGTTTCCATGTTTTATTGATACACAGATGTTTATGTCCTGCCAGTCTTTACTGATGTATACATGCAAAATATTGATGTTATTTTTATGTATATGTATTCATCGTTGACAATTTGGTGTTATGAGATCCCTTGTTTCCCTTTTTATTATGGATACTGTTCATGTGAGCTAAAAGGTATATCATGCTGAACAGAAGGTTTGTTATGAGTATGGGTTCTTAGTGGAATGTTTTGGACACATTTTGTCACCATGTTATAGTACTCCTTATACATAAGTAAAAACTTCTATGTACAATCATCATATTTAAACATCAACCTGTCTTTCAACACTAATTATATAATCGTATAGCCTTGGTAATGAGTCCGCAACTTGTGACTTAATCCCTGTTATTAAATGTTCTAATGTTGTGCATTTGCCATGTTGTTTTCTTAATTTACCTTCTATGCTATCATTAAAAATTGATAAAATTTTAATTCTAACAGAATTATAGAAAAATATCATAAAATCTGTATAGCTTGTTTAAATTTAATCAATAAACGTAGTAGATTTTCTTCTCCAGTGTTTTGTTTTCCTCTATTGACCTTCCTGCACTTTGATACAGAATTTTTTTTAGGTTCTTATTTTGTTTGGGAAATAAATTCATGTCAGTTCCTTCATTTTTAATGAATTAGATGCATGCTCGCTAAGATCATTTCCACTCAAACCCTACACTGTCTCCTTGAAAATCATAAGTTCATCACAATACTAAAGCATTACTACCTTGCTCCTTACATATTTTGGGCTAGTAACCTTTAACACATTTGACTGCTACTTGGTTTTCTTCCCCATCCAAAGGGAAATTATCAAACTAAAAAAACAGCTAAATTAACTACCCCAAAACATACTTTCTATCTAGTCAAATCTTTTTGGTGATTCCCATAGAGAGTTCTTTCTGTTTGGTAGGGCTAGTTACCAAAATGAAAGTTTGGTTTGTTACCATCAACATTCATTCATTAGCTCTGTAATGTAGGTTAATAAACTTCTGCTTTTCTTCTTTCAAACCATCCAGATATTTTCCACACCTTTTCAAATCTCCATTTCATTTTTTGTAATTTTTGTAGAGAAATTATTAAATTAGTCTTGTAATTTTGTTATAATTTCGTTAGCAAATTTAGTCTTCTCATGAGTCACTTGAAGCTATGAGGTTTATATACTAAAGAATTCTTTAAAATATTTATAACTAACATCGATATCTATATTTCCACATTCTTTGAACTACTTCTGTCCCATTTTTCAAATAAGACTGGCAATTTGAAAAAAAAAATACGCATCTTTTCTTATTTATGGACTAGTATTGGAAATATGTATCTTTGTAATTTTCACCTCGAGATTTTATCTCTGTATTTGTACCTCTTTAATCTTCTCTCCAATGCGTAGGTTTAATTATTTTAATTTTCAATACAAAGTTATGTCTCACCTCGTAACGACCGAATTATAATTAAATTTATAGAACTTGTATGGCTACCCATGTAAGTTTCCTTCTTCACCAAATGATCATGTTAAAACTGTTAAACTGTAAAATTTCTGCCAATTTTATAGAATTCAATCCGATACTCAGATATATATTATGACGACTATCCCAAGGCCAACTTTGAGATGAAATTGGGAGTCATAAAAAGCCTAACTTCCATGTATCATATCTCTGAAATATTTTGGTTTGTATAATTTTTTTTTTACATGAATTTCTCATGATTTATTCAAATGGTTTTCTTTACCTTTCAACTTTTTGTAGAAAAATATTAGGTGAAAATTCCACTAAGACCATTTGAAGTGTTAAAACCCTAGAATCCAAAGCCTGATACCAAAGTCGTTATGAAACTAGGCTCCAAAGAACAAAAGAGATCAATGCCTTAGAAATCAACCATACTATAAATAGTAAACCTCCTCACATTAAGGATAAATTAACATTACATAAAACCTTTCTATATGAGATGTCCATGGGTCAGCAACATAATCAATGGCACTCAACAATAATAATGGGCAAACAACAATAAAAATAGGATTTAGTGTGGCACAATAATAACAATATGAGGGCTAGGCATAAAATATCATATGCATGCACACTCAATACCATTAACTGGACTACACTTAGTAATATAGGGACCTAACACTTTCATTCTCACTGATTTATCTCTGTAATAATAGTCAATGAATAAATAAATCAATGTTAAGTCAGTATAGTTATTATTATTGCAAGAATTAATATCAGCCATTTTAGATCGACTCCGGAAAATGCTACGCTGAGTGAATTTTTGTCTAGAATTCAAAAGTTATTAACAATGATACACCAATAGAAGATAAGTTTTCCTTCACATGATTTTTTAAGACTACTAAATATCCAGTGGTTTGTATATATTGCTAATATTTATCCATAGTGTTACCATCATATTTTTGGCCTCAGAGAAAAGAGAACATAATCCAAATGAGTTACATCTTATTCATGGATAAATGAAGAAATTGTACAAGACAAGTTCAGATCTCATTATTCAAGGTGCAGTAGAAGACTAATACCCGAGATATTAAAACAAGGTCATGAGAACCATGTGGAGGAGACTACCAATGTAAAGAACCAAAAGTTCCTCTTCAGGGATATTATTGCCTTTGAAGCCAAGGATGCCAAGGATTATTGTTCATCAAGAGATGATATTTATCAAGAAATGGGGAAACTCACATTTTTAGATGAATGTCTTACAACCCTGCATTACCAAACCTTTGAAAAATGGGTCCTAGATTTTGTTAACCAACTGCATCCACCATCAAGACAAAAAGAGATATATCTTTGTGTGACCGATTATGTCATTAAATGGGAAGCAAGTTCTTTCTTGCCATTAAAAATGTAGTTTCATTTTTTGAGGATATTTTTTCTGCTTTTGGTGTCCCAAGGGGAATTTTAATATCCAGGAACTTTAATTACACCAAGAATGGTGTTAGTAGGTGCAGTAGCTAAAAATAAAAAATCAAGCATAAGAAGTCTACTCCATATCATCCACAGAAAATGGACAAGTAGAATCCATCGAAGAATGTGAGTCAAAGGTCTCACAAAGACTTACATTGTGTGGTGGATTTGGGGTAGAAAAGCTTCTAGAAGCTTGCATATTCACTCTACCAAAGTAGACATGGAGAAGCAAACAGACATCCTCCCTATGAAATTCTTATGGAAAGCAAGTCTTATTTCCAAATTAAGTTCTAGGAAAACTCTCAAGCTAGTTGTTAAGTTGGGACTTGACTGATCAAAGGCAAAGGCATAGAATGGAACAACTCAAGAGCTTGATGAAATGAGGCAATACATAGAAATTCAAAAGACTATTCTAGTTCAGAAATAGATATCCGTATGGCATGATAAATATACCAAATAGCAGCAATTTCAAGAAGGAGATTGGGTACTACTTTTTGATCTTATTAAAAGTTGAAAGATTTTCAAGGAAAATTTCAAATGACTGCTTGGGGCTTGCATTGAGGGAGTCTTTTGAGAATGGAGAAGGGATCATAAAAAATTTCCATTAACAAAGAGTTTCTCTCCTCATAAATGGACATCACTGAAGGATCTATCGCCAAACCATTGAGCAAGACAATTTGTTAAGATTTTTCAAGATATTGTGTTTATAGTTGGTGAAGAAGACTTTTCTTCTTCCCCTAACTTAAAGTATTCTTCATTTTATCATTAAATATATATATTAAAAATTAAATAAATAAAAATAAAAATTAAAAGGCAGAAAACTACCCAGTTGGTTACATACGATGCGTAAAATCTATGTGAAACCAATTTTTTTTGAACCTTGTATTTTCTTACTCCTATTCTAAAATCTGGGCTTTTAGCAGGTCTGTCTTTTTCTTTAAAAAAAGAATAAAACAGAAGCATAATTTTTAAAATTTTGCAAATAATGGGATTGCAGTACTTCATATATGACAAGAGATCTTTTTTGCCAGCAATTGAAGAATACTATTAAGAACACGTGGAAGGTGACAAGGGGAGAAATAGTTGAAGGTTAGGAACATCAAATTCACAGTGCTGTCATGGAACTTTATTTAATAATAAGGATAAACACTGCATATGAATTATATGGTCATTTTATACCACTATAATCAAAAATACTATTAATGAGCTAATCATGTCATGTCATCAAAATCTCAAGTCTTCAACTCGTTTTTGCTCTAATCTTCATTGTTGTAAGACCGCTCCAACATCAAATCTGATTTCATATAAATTATCCATCCAGAACTGCTATTTCTGTTAACTTACCTATACTCTCTATAATTCTAAGCTTCATTCATTCATTTCACGCCCTTGTTCATTTTGTTTTCAGCATAATTCACCGATGCCCTATTTATATCGAAACCTTTCATTCCACCTTCGCTGTGAGGCAACAGAAGGTAAAGTTTCTGTTGTGTGGGGAGGAGAATGAGGACAAAAATAGAAGGAAGAAAATTATGAAAAGGCCTGGGAAGCAAAATAAAGAAATATCATATAAGGAAATGGCAGCTCAATTTTGTGGAAAAATTCAAAGGATTTGCCAAGGAGGTAATCAATGGCTTTCCAAGAGCAATTTTATTTTATTGGAGGGTCGAAATCGTAGATTTTAAGTTTGCATTGAAGTAGTCTTTCATAAAGCAAGTCACCGGGACTACCAAGACCGAGAGAGGTGGTTCCAAAACTGTAGAACAAGAAGAATGAAAAGATTTAAAACCCAAGCAGGATACCACCATCTTGCAATCCCTAGCACAAAACTTTAAAGGAAATGGAGAATTGCTTTGATGAACTTTTTTAAAATTTTGCCACAAAGTTTAGGAAGATTTGACATGTTTTTTTTTTCATGTTAGGTTATTGATGAATTTTCTTGAAGGCACCGAAAAAAATCTTCCCGCTCTTTTATTACATAGATTTAGAAAATTTCAGAATACAAAAGAGAATTCAAGTTATAAATTATGAAAAGAGAATTTATTATAGACAACACAATATATCATCATGGATTCAAAATTATTATCTAATTCCACCTTAAAAGTTAAGGGATACTTCTGTGAAATTTTCCCAAATCTAAATCATTTCAAAGAGGGAAACCAAGAAGAACTTACTTGTGGTAAAGAAAAAGAGGAATGAAAAGAAAATTGAAAACCCCCAAACAGAAAGTGAACAACAATCCCTGAAGAAGTCATAAGATGAAGTTCCCATTGCAAAATTTTAAACTTAACAAGAAAACTGCAGGCAACATAGGAAAGTAAAAAAAGGAAAGGATGTATTCAGCAAAATGGAAAATTAAAATAAATAAGAATAGGAAAATTCAAAACCCTCCCTCCTTCAATAAGGAGAAGTGTTGGACTTACACCAAACAAAGGAAAATCACCAAAAAGAAATAATAATTTGTTGATTTAGAGGAAGAACTAGGTCTCATCAAGAATGCTATGTCACTCCCGCAGTCCTGCAGCCTACACCTGTGATACAGGAACCAAGACAAAAAAAAAAATTATGACTATATTGAGTCCTCAGAAGAGAGACATAGGAGACATCACGAGAATAAAGTAAAGGTAAATTACAGACATACAAAAACCCTATCATATATCTTTTTAGCTACTTCTCCTACTTGTGATTTAATTACGTTTATTTAAATATTCGGAAAATAGAGAAGTAAACATCACTCAGAGTTTCCCCCCATGTTAGTTATATATCATTTACTAGAATCATGTTTTCTATCACATGTAACAAAGGACAGCAAGAGCGCCCAAACAATTTCCCCCGGAAAACCCAATGCGGGAAAACTGCAAATGTATTTTTAGAGGTGGTTTATTATTGTTAATTTGAATACAACATTATCGACACTAGAACCATTTTTCCTATATAGAAATTACACTAAGTAGTTCAGCCCAGTCACTGAGACAAAGTAACAGGGTTAAAGTCAAAACATTCAAAATGGCCACCAAGCCCGTTCGCCCACTGAACCCCAAGAGTTGCTCTCCTAACCTTACTGCCACTCTCTGCTGGGCTACTCATCTATAATGCGTCACTCTGACTGGTCGGGATTGCCCCGAAGTACCGTGATCACACTGGCGGTCTCTTTCGCCTCGCATTTCTTTGACCCTCGGGGCATAACCTCGAATGGCCTGCTGCCTCTTACGTCCGGTGGTCCTAGCCTCGGGATCGGCCCGCCGTCTCTAGCTACCCGGTATGATGTTACCTCTTCTATTGTATTCTCAAGACTGATCATATCACCCTCATTATCGCCCCTGTCACTATGTCAAGAAAATCACCCCAAATCCTCAGCAAAATCCTGTGCCCCAAAATTTCGATAATTTCACTTTTTAGTGTTGCTACTGTGTGTGAACTGAATGATCCCAAGCCTTTCCTTTATAATTTCTTTATCGTTGGAAAACTTAACGTCATGATCTGAATTTAAATCAACTTGTTTATCAGGAAGAATCTTGATCCACGCCACGAGAGTGGGGCTTCATCACATGTACTAATTCACTTTAATTTTTAATTTCCCTAAGTTGTACTTGTGGTCCCCATTATGTACCTAATTATTTGAATATATTTTTACACCAGATGGAATTCCTCCAAACGCTTCTCGGGTCTTGGAGATCTCATGTGTCCCAGTATCCTCCATACAAAGTTTCTAGCCTAGAGCACATCCGATGCTACCAAAAAGAAACACTCCCTCTTAGCGAGGAATGTTCTTTAGCAACACTTTACCACCGAAGAATACCTGATCCTAAGCACGCTCCCTACGCTATCGATGCTTGAGTGGCTGTCGCCCTCTCGTCCACTGGCGTTTCTTTGTACCGATACCCATGACTCTCGCTACTACTACCCACATTCTGCATCAGAAGCCTTCAAATCATAGCATCATGCTTCTGAGAAACGCCATCGTTGCACTACAACACAACATGAGAAGTAAGCAATCGAAGGACCTGCCGACTCATCAATCGATGACAAGTCGGGCCCGTTTAAGCAACCCACCGAAGCACCCCTCTGCTAAGCGCACGGTCATACTATCTCTTCCGAAGCACGGCGACGATCGCTCTGGACAAGGGCATCGCTCGGGTCGTCGAATCCCACCACCCTTGCCGCGATGCTCTCTCCATGCGACCGCCTCCACACTTCAGCGTCCCGGTGCCTACATCCTCGTTTCTGCTGATTTTTGCGCCATCACCGCAACATCTGCCATCGTCTTAAGGTTCTCAGAGCTGTTGGACCATAAGAGTTTGGGCACCTCACATCTCGCCCTCACCATTTATAAATGCTTCTAGAAATGAGAGCATTTCCGTCTTCACTCTTCTGTTCATGAGCACCATGGCCACGCTATCTTCACTACCATCGTCCCTTTTCAGCTGTTTTTGAATCAAATGTTTCCTTGGTACTTCCCCTTAGGAAAGTGTTGGCGAAGTGTCCAAGTTCACCACATCTCTGAAGCAACGTACCTTAGAGAGGTCCTCTCCTTCTTCTTCCCTTTCTGTTCTCCACCTTAGATTCTAGGGGTTGCATCTTCCCTCTCCTCTTTATTTACCTTGGACTCCTCCGTCGTTGCTTTGTTTCCTGTTATCCCCTTGACTCAATGGTTGGAGCCACCAGTGTGTCCACCCCTGATGGCAGAATTGTCACGAACATTCCTTTGGAAAGTACCGTGACCACTGTGCAGATTACATCTGCAGAAACTTCACCATGATCCTTCATTCGATTTGACCCATTGAAATCGCCAGCCCCAGATAGTCTCAGTCTAAAGAGGAAGGGATCGATTTCCTCTCCCTTCTGGGGACTGAGCTGTCCTATCCCATTCTCCATAAATATATTCCTTTGGAATTAAGCTCATGATACATTGTGTCGAATTTTTTCCATATCTTATTTGTCATTTTCTTCCCGTAATTACAGGGACGATGTGATATTTTACTCCACCCATGATCAAGCGATTAGCTCATGCCCGATTCTAGTTGAACTTGTTCAAAGAGGGATCCGCACGGCGGGCTGTGGCATACTTTTAGCATGTATTTGTGTCAGACTTTACCCAGACCTGCTTTATTCTAGAAATTTCAGATGAAAATTTGGACACACCATCCAACCTACCCCGATATCTTCTTTAGTCCGCGAGAAGGCGTTTATGCCTCAAGCAACAACCACAAACTTGTCTTCCTTTCGTTTACATTCTGAAAAATGATTTGGGCTTGGTGCAATAACCCCTTTAGAGAACGTGTCTTCTATGAAAAATGATTTCCTCCGGTAACTTCTTCACCAATTCTAACGAATTAGCCCTATGATCACCTCTTGACCAAACTTAGATTCCTTGGGCTAGAGAATAAGTGTATCAGGCTTCACTTTGTTACCTCTCCTTTCTGAAATTTCTCAAACCCATTTAACCAATACCCACCAACACTTTCCTCAGCTATATCAAATGCATCAGCTCCTTTAATTCCTGCACATCACTCTCAACTTATCAGTCAATTACACGTAACAGCTACCCATCAAGAAGCACACTCGGTCACACTGATGGGCATCGCATCACCTCTCAGTATGTAGTCACCTCAGTGGATCAAGCCGTTCGTCGGCCCTGAAATAAGGCAGCTCTCTAGCCAGGGAGACTGAATGCATCCCTCCCGTGAAGTTACTTTCCTGATTCTCAGAGCTTCAAATCGCTTCCTACAACAAAATTATTGAAGCTCTTTGCCGATAGCTTTCGCTGATCTGCACTTTCTGACAGTGATAGATAGTTCTTATGAGATTACAAAACTTACCACAAGTATCTTTACTTTTCTCGCCATTTACATTTAATTTATACAACAGTCTTCATAAATATTCAGAAAAAAGAATACAAACACAACCTAGTCATACAAATACATACGGTATGATTTTTCATAAAATGTCCCCTGGAAAAACCTACGTCGGAAAACCGTTAACAACAGATGGTTTTATTATTATGCAATCAATACAACATTTTGGGCACTGTGAAATCGCTTTCCACAGTAGCCTGGCACGGCATTTGTGTCCTTATCACTCGCAGACATAAAATTAGGCCAGAATCAACCTCGCCGAGTACTCACGAATTTCAGCCCTTTCGCTCTATTGGAAATCCCCCAACGCTACTCCTCCAAAGTCCAGGTCAGCCTCATCGGCCAGCGTGAACAATGGCATCACCTCACTAGGCTCCAGGCACACCTTGGAGCGGGACATGCGTCACTCGGGGTGGAGTCTTTGTTGCCCTCGCGCTACCCTCGGGGGCCGGGAAGCTCGGCGTCACCCTAACCAGCCTACAAAGGCCTCCGGCCGTCTCTACGCCGCCCGGCACGATGTTGCCTTCCGTTACCATATTCTCGGCCTTGGACGAGAATTACCCTGTTGATCCCTTCCTTCACCGTACCGCAGTCACTTCGAAATCCCGAGCAACCCCGCTCCAGAATTTGCTTAGCCTGGGCAATGCTACTTTGTGTAAGGTGTCTAACCGAATTCTGGGCGTTTCCTTCTTATACTTATAGTAGGCAACAATGGATGATCTAATCTATAATAAACGCAAGATTAGAAGGAAGGATTGATCCACATTACTTAGAAGGTATTTCATCACATGTAAATTAATTCAATTTAATTTTTAACTTCAAGTTAGACTTAGGGTCCCCATTAAAAAAATTAATTATTCAATATATTTTACACTAGATGAATTTCTCCAAATTTTTTCTCTAGTCTTTGGATATCCTATTGTGCTTAGCTCCTCTAAAAATTTTCAGAGATAGTGCACATCCAATGCTGTCAGTGTACAATAAAAGTTTTAAAGAAACCGAGCCTCATAGTCCACAAGGTCCCTTCGTAGTGAATATTCTAAGGTGTGGAGATTTTGAACTGTAGGCTTAAGTCAGTGCATATTAAATAGGAGCATGAAGCCTTTGGTTATGTTAACCATATTTAGAAACCAAAATGATAATAATTTTTGCATTTGGTTTTATGGTTCAAGAAGAATAAAAAGTTAAATAAGAAGAAGACAAATCTCATCAATACACAAATCATGTTCCTAAAATATAAACTTTAATATGAGAAAGTCAAGGATGAAGTTGTGAATTAAAAGGAAGGCAAAGAAGTTGAATTGGTATAAGTTACAAAGTCAGTGAAGATGCAGTAGCATGATAAGGATTTTCATCAATTTTGTGTTTTTGCATGAGGAAATGCAATGGTCTCCTTGGGAAATGAAGCCTCAAGAATGCCTCAATTTCTGAATTTTCACTATTTTTCCTTCTTTTGTCTTCACTCATTAGCTCAAGCAAGTACATAAATGTGTTAAATTTTGGATTTAAAATGACAGACACCTATTTTTTCATATTTTCAAATTTTCCTATTATTACAAAGAAATTTATTTGAGCATACAGAATTAATGCACCGTTAAATTATCATGCTATATACCGTCATCGTTTTATAGGTTCCGAGGTATTAATGGAGCAACGAAATATAAGGGTTAAAAATGATCTTATCATGGATCATATCCTATCCATTTGGCCTAAATCACAGAAACCGCTTAGATATAAAATAAAGGAACGGTCAACTGGCGTTGAATCATGAGTTTATAGAGTTAAATAATTACACTTCTACATTTTTCTCCCACGTAGGCAAATCGTGAAGCAATGAATTGCAGTTTTGATGGAAGAGTTCGAGATAAAATTTAAGAAGTTCGATAGGCTAAAAGCCTCTAAGACATTTAATAACAAGCTATGTAAATACCTCTAAGCTAGTAATTGCATTACAAGTTGCCAGAATGATTGAAGTGATTGTAATCTCGCTAGCCTCCGTTTTATTTCCATTGAAATGAAGAAGTGTTCTGGAGTTTCAAGGTGCAAGCAAATGCTTAGATTTGAAGCCATTCATAGGAGGGCCCTTACAACATGAACTCGTTGCATTTTTATTGTTTTGCCAAAAGTGGTTCAGATTTTGTCTTTATTTTTAGTTTATGCTTTCAATGTGGTTTTGAAGGTGTATATGTTATGTCTTCTTTATTTTTGTTTATGTTGAAATCGTGTCTGCTTCAAAAAATTATTTATATATAGAGGTTTTGTTTCTCTGGCTTCTATTTCATTATGTTAGTTGCTATGAATTACCCTTCCAGGATTTCGTGTTGTAGTGCTTGTCAATTTTTTCACATGTTAGATGCTATAACTATTTAATAATTTCAGTCTTTGTTAGAATAGATGTCTAAGTAATTTTATTTTTTTCTTTAATTATCTGATGTAGTTTCATTTTCTTCAATAGTCAACACAAATATTGCAATTACAGTTTCTTTTATGCATCAATGATTTGTTGTAGATTAGTTCTCTTTTCTTATACATATTTCAGAATTTTTTCGCTTAAAATTAAATTTTTTCAAGTTTAAGTAGTCTTGCTTCTCATTATGATTTAAATTTCTTTTCTGAGTGTTAAATAATACAAATAATTTCTAAGTATCTTGATTATGTTTCTCTGAATACATAAATTCCAAAAGACACACAAAAATATTAATGTTCTTTTTTTCATAGAATTTTTAAAATTTTCAAATTCCAATTATTGAAGGCTACTGCATAAAATAGTTAAGATTTTTGTCTGCTTCCATGTACATAGTTACACTTGGATTTAGTTTTCTCTCACGAATTATAGTTCAGCTTTCTAAATTCATTTAATATCTTTCAAAACAATCTTTACATATAAAAATCATCATAATAAAATATGAAAGGTTTCTAGCATATAATAGTGCACTTGTGTTTCAAAAGATTAAATTTGCAGATAATTTATGATAGAAATTTAAGAACATTAATTTGACTAAACACCAACATCAACCAAATATCTGAAAAAATGGGAATTAAGAAATTGTTGTTTCGATCCGAGATAATGGACTGGAATCCCAAAGTTCACCCAGCACTCATTCAAAGTGGGGAGTCTATAACACTTTTGTTGTGATATGCTTCTTGTAAGCCACTGTAAAATGGCCATACCAGAGAATCTACTGAATAATTTCAGTGCTGTAGATAGTCCTTTCTATGCTCGTAGATGGAACATGTAGTCTAGGAGGTGGATCTCAAGGTCGTACTATGGGTATGTTTTAAGTGTATGTATTCTGTTTCTAATGGTCATTTTACAATGGCGTAGCCGTGAAAAATCTAATGTACTTCCTTCTAACATCTTAATGTATATTCTGTACCAATAGAAATATTTTTGTAGTACTCACGCTGTTTTTCCACTCATGAAGCACCGTGGACCCGATCAGATGTGCTTCCAATTAATCTGCAGATGTTTCACTTGAAGGAACACAGAAACTGGGTGAAGTACCATTGCATCCTGGAGGTGAAAATTGTAACTTTCTTGCCTTGTGTGAGTCAGCATGTGCTGTCACCTAGTATCGCCTTGGGAAGATGTGCTCATCTCAAATTTACCTACAAGAGTCAAACACCATGGTTAATACAAACAAAATTAACCTTAGATGAGGCAATTATAACATTTTTGGTGTCACATTTTGTACTTAATGTTCAAAATAGAATTGTTACATGTGAGCAAAATTTTATTTTCAACAGAAATCGTTTTGTAACTTCCTTGTATCCGTATGAACCGAAGGGTTGGTGGTCTCGGGGACACCGTTTTCTTCCCCATAATGAATGTATTCCAATGCCAACAATCATGCACAATAAATGGCACTTTCATTTGTGGGATAATTTCAAACTATGTCAAAGTGCCTCTCTTTGATATACCATTGGATGCTTAGAAGGAAAAGAAATGCAACCAATATCATAGTTAGATGCATCTATCTCGATCTCAAATGGTCACAGCAGGTTCGACAATATGTATACCTGCAGAGTAGATTCAATGTTACTCTGAATGGAATTTTTCTACGTTGTATTTCGACAAAAATAAATTTTCTTTTTGCTCCTCCCTTTGGCACTTGAATTAAAGGCCATGGATAAGGAGAGAAAACCCAACAACAAACCAACACGTAGAAGGAAGGACCCAAAGTTTGGAGCCCGCTAGAGGGTTGGCCAATAATCCCGTCGACCCCGTATCTTGCTGGGTCCACATGTACACCCCACCATCAATACCTACCTGTGATATCGAACTTGGGTCATGCAAAAAGGCAGGAGCTCAAATTGGCACACAAATTATACAGCGCAAAGGTTTGGAGGGACCCACAATGTGGTGGAGGAAGCCTTCCCAAATCGTTGGTATTTAGGATGTTATCCAAAGGCCACACCACAATGGAATGAGTAGGTGAAGGGCTGCAAGATGTTTTCCATCAGCCTCATGAAGGTTGGTGGGGGAATTCTTCAACCCAAAGGCTATATTGTTCCACTATTCAAAAAGGCCCTCCTTGGATTAGGTATTCCACATCGGAGATTGATTGGAATTGGTGTTGTCTGAATCAAGTCAATATTATTGAAATGATGTGCTCCCTTGAGTTGGTCCAAGGTCACTGTGGGATCGGATACTTATCGGAAATGATCTTTTCAAAGATCACATAATCAATAAAAAGTCTCCATGTGTCCCGTCTCTTCTATTCCAAGATGATCAAAGCCCCTCAAGCAGAACTTGGCCTTATTATCCATTTTTTAGCAACTCTAAATTTTCTCTTGATTTCATCATTTCGTGTTAGAGTCATGTGTAGATCTTACGAAGAAAGGCACTGCAGATAGATAGATGGAGTGCTTGAACGTTGAAATGTAGATTTACCCTTGCAGTGAGGTGAAGATAACCGTACACCTCCACCACTTTGTCCATCTATTGTTGTCATGGCAAAGAGCCCCGTCTCGGACGTGGCACATTCTCTGTACCATGAAATAATCATATGAAACAAATTTCTGGTATGGGAGATGATCTTATTGCATTGCTTTCATGTTGATCGAGAGATGCAGGCAGAGGGTGGTGCTACCTCCGGTATATTTAGCAATGAAGGTCAAAAGTAATACCAACAATGCGATATCGATCTTACAAGCCACATCAGGTCACTTCCACAGCAAGGTTGGTCAATAATACATCACAAAATTCAAGATGAGAAACACCTGCATACATCTCTCATTCTGTGAAGGTAGCTGATGTTGTAGGGGAGGTGACACTACTAGTTAACCCGAAGATTCCATCCTCGGTGTAGCTGCTCCCAGATGCAGTGCACAAGCTATGGTGTTGGTTGATAGGCTAGCCTGAACTCCGTGTTATGTCTTTGGCCTAGTTGTCAAGAATGAACCTGCACGTGGAGAACCCTTCACCCACATATGTGAGTGGGAGCAGGCGCCACGCCTCCTTCCGGGATCTCTGGGCTTATCCTTGTGGAACTGGTAGTGAAAACGATGCTGATCGGGATCCGCATCAACAATATGCCCATTTGTCATTCCCCTACTCCGGCTCTTGACCCATTTGTTGGGCACTGATCTGGAACTTAAATGAAGACCAGCCCAGTGAATTACTTGGCTCGACATTGACCTCACAGTGTTGTGAGTGGAGCTTATGGAAGTCACACAACTTCTTTGTGTCCTTCTTTGCCTTCGTGTTGTTCTTGATCATGCCTTTGATGGGAATTCTCAAGCGTTGCCTTGGCTTTGTCCTTTAGTTTTACTAGCTTGGGGAACGCTTCTGGGTTGTTTCTGACTGTAGAATGTGTGCCTCGTCTTTCCGTTTAAACTTTGCTCAATCTGACACACATATCAATAGGCTGAAAAGAATGCAGAGATTTCTAGAATCAGCTTTGTCCTGGATGTTTATGTGAATATTCGCGGTACTTATAGTGCACAAAACCAAGGCTCTGAACTTTGATACCCACTGCATAAAGAAAACCACTGTGAACTCGCACATATTGGTTCCTTCCTATCAAAGTGTAGCATTTATGCATTATATTCATAGCGAGTCATAGTGTAAATTGTTCCTTGGATGGCATCTTAAAATAATTCTAAGTGGGTGGGATAAAAACAATGAGATTTTCCTCGTCCTTTTTTCATGAGAGCTCTCTACTCGCTCCTGACATGGGGTTATCTTGAAGGAAAGTAATATTTTCCCGATTAAAAATAAACTGTGTTTCATTCACCTGATTAACTGACAATGTGAATGTACCATTCAGGGCCTACAAATGGGAATCTAAAGTTAATCAAAACTTCAGCAGTGGCACCCCAGAGTGTCGCCAGCAAGAGGTCACTGTGGGAAATGAAGATCTGGGAAAATTTATCACTGTCACGCCTGTTTGCAGCCTGCTGAGAACAGATTATGAGACCCCCTACTCCTCTGTCTTATTTCTTTGCCATGTAGCTGGGGATTACAGGCTATCTGGGGCATTCAACTGTATTGTCTTAAATCTTAAAATACCTTGCCTCACAGACATGCAAAGAAAATACTGGAAAGAATGGCCCATCACTATGATACCTGACTGATCCTAACTAAAGGCAGAACACATTAGAATAAATATATAAATATTAAATATAAGTTCTACGTAAAATAAACTTCTATTTGAATATCGTAATCAAAATATTATTAGTGAAATGAACAAAGCCCTGCGATGGTAGCTTATTTAATAAAACATGTGTGTTACATGCCTTGAATTTGTTGAAACAGGTTCAAGGATTTAATAATTATTACATAGAAACCTCATTGTATCAAAACCATAATCCTAAGAGATGAAACGCCAAGATTTGTGGGCTCAAGAAGAGGAGCAGCACCAACTTCAAATAATTAACTTTATAATATTATCTTTATTTGAATAAAATAATGGTATTAAATATCTTTCAGTACTATATGACGTTACAAATTTTTCATGGAAGCAGAAGTCCCATATAATAAAAATGTCGTTAGATACCAAAACTATCAGCTCACAGGACCAAAACTACTAAACATAGCAACAAATGCCAAGGTGTAACTAATGAAATCAACTCGGAAGTAGCACAACATGCGCTGCCAGTCTGAAAGAGTCACTTGATCCCATGAACACTAGTGAGGGTGACTATTATGGTCAAGAAATGCAAGATCTATTACTCTCTACCTGCATCCAAATTTTAACTTTCTTTGCACCCATTGAGCATCCTTTCTTTTTCTCCATCAACATCCCATTCATCCTTTCTGCATAACCCTATGCCGTTTAGTGTGTTGAGTAGTATTTTTTCTGCGTGTCCTTGCTTTTGTAGAGATGTATCCATGTCTCGGCCCCGTAACTTCCCATGGTCTCATCTTGTCTATGTCTCTTTGAGGTCACACAGAGCCTTAAACTTCTTGAATTTGTGAAAGACTTTAGTTTTCCCTCGTAAAGAACATATTCCTTGAGAATTCATGTGTGTAAATGAGAGTATACAGATTACCCACATAGAACCAACACATACCAAAAATACAAAATTGGTCTTAATATTCCTATCTTAAACAAAATAAAACTAATGCAGAACTTTACCATTTTAGTTCAGTATGTAAATATTGTTAAATACAAATCAAAATCCATAATGTAAAGTAACAACTTTTAATATGTACTAATATTGTATAGTACTTGAAATCCCTTCTCTCTTATGTGTCCTAGTCTTTGATGCCATAACATAGTATTTTCTCCATAATCTAGATTATGTGTCTTTTCCTCTTCTGTCGTTAAAAACTTTGGAATTGTTAGCAAATCATCATCAGAAAATAGTCTCACTAACTGTATAGAGTTTCTTAATTAAGTCTTCTATATATTCGCTGTCTTTAAACGTGCTACCATCCTTTTCAAACACAAGGTTATAGTTGCATCGTTCAGCCTTTCTTACATTGTGTATAAATGCAGTCTAATCTTGAATGAAAAAATAAATTGAGGAATTAATCATTCCACCCAGATGAGCTTCACTTCCTCTTGCTTCCTCATCTAGTGATTCTTGATAATGAATGACAACAAGAAAATATCCACTTATTAAATCCTTCATACTGCAAAATGTCCCCTGAGAAATGGTATACAGTAATGGCTTAGTGCTGAGAACTATGTCAGCCTACCCAGCACTCACGTATCCACATGCAAATTTGAACAGCGGTATACACATCTTCTCATAGAAGCATCTTTTCAAACGGAGTAAAGTAGTTCTCCTTTTCAGTGTTCTTAAATTTGTGATTCTCTTTGTAATGTAGTCTCTTTTTTCCACATCTCCAAATATACTTTTAAAATATCTTTGAGATTTAGTTTTTCCTATATGATTAGATTTCCACCTAGTGACTACTGTCTTATTTATTATGGGAGGTCCTCTCTTGCTTAGTAGCTCAGATGTTTTTCTTTTTCTGCCTCTTTTATTAACAGGATAGATTATCAGTTTCAACTCTGTATAATAATGGTGATACAATCAATTAACTGTTAAAATCATAAAATTGAGGCACTTAACTGTCCAGTGGATATTGTGCCTACCCTCGATGTTCTGGAAGTCTACCACAGTTCTTCCAAGTAGTTTCCTTAATTGTAGTACAATACTATTTTTAAGTACTTTTCAGTCTTGAAGTCCAGCTATTTTGAGTCCCCGAATGACGTTTTTTTAAAATTAGATCAAGAAATGGAATGACCTTTAAGATTACAAATGTGAGTTTTATTCCCTGAGAGTCCTCTTCATTTGCACGTGTGTTTCATGGAGAGCGTATGCTAAGTGCTGAAACTTGGAATGAGTAACACTGTTCAACAGTCTATAGTTTGCAGTTTAATTCCTAGTTAGGTTTGACGTTTGTCATTTCCTTTTCAATAATAAAATAGGCCCTTGATCCTCATTGTGTTCAACAGAGGCATGTTGTCATTTATCTTCTGCAGAGGCTGTCACCACCATCTAGTTTTTAAAATCATTTAAAATACTTTATTTGATGTTAATGAAATAGTTTTATTTTGTCACTCCTCGCATTTAAGTATTTCTTTATTTGCTTATGCCTCTCATATAAATTTGGATCCAGGTGTTTGACTGTCTTCTTTCTTGATCTCTTTATTTAAAAGGCCCCAACATAGCTGGCAGGGTGATAGCTCACTTGGTTGAACCTTGAAAGGACAGGTCCTGCAACTCTTTGTTTGGCCACCCATGGGGAGGAAAATAAATACGGGGAGAGAGACCCTGTTCAAACAATAATTTTATAGCCCTTGAGAAACAAGAATATGACATGGATAATGCTCAAATCCTTCAACGATTGCCGACCGACGTGTTCCGGACTTGAACACCACAGTACCATCTCACATTCTGCAGATCTAGTAGATAGATGTGCAGATACTAGCGATGGCTGACACTTTTCAGAGGGAGCGTATCGTGTCCATGATTTCTCCGACCGAGAAAGACATTTATGCCTCAAAGCTGCCCTCAGTCAAATACTGGTGAGCCCCATCGTGGAAATACCGAGAGGGTTCCTCTTTCTCACAGACCCACTTAGTTCTTTTCATGAATCAATAAGTATCACCTCATGGTATTTCTTCATATGGTGTTGTAACTAATGCACTACTCTCGCTTACAACAATAAAGGGACTAAGATGCAGCATGAGCCGATTTAATTTGTTCCATACCCCGCCCACAAAGAAGAACATCTGGAGAATATCCAGGCTCATACCCCCAGCTTGTTCTGTATTATTATACATTCAAGAGGAAATGAGTCCTCTTTATTGACTTCACCAGGATGAAGGCTGACATACAGCCAAGATTCAGTGACCAAGCAAAATAATGAGACTTGATCCGTGAACTGGCCATGGCAAAATTCCCTGAACTGCAACACAGCAAGAAAAGTACAAAGCAAGCAACTTTAACAACACTAAAAAGACAAATAAGGACAGAAGGAAGAATTTCATAACAAATCCATCCACACAGAACAAAGCTGCCAAACAAATCACGGTGGTCAACTAGCAGACAAAGGGGAAGAATGGAACGCTGTTCGATTCTCAGTTAGAACTGAGATTAAGAAGAAAGGGAACTGTATCAGAGTGCAGAACTTAAAAGCACCAAGTGTTCCAGGGAGAGTGAAGAGACCCATAGGGAGGCTTCTTCCATTTTCATAGTAAGACCCACAATTTGTTATCGAAGAATGGCCAAAAAGGAACCCCATTTAATAGAGGCTGTGGAAGGCCTGCCCATCAATTATATGTAGCATGTTCCTATAAAATATATACCAGCTGGGTGGCTTCACCAAGGAAGATATCTTTGTTGTCAACAACAATGTCGCTTTCCATATAGCATCAAGCCCCTGTAGAAATGATGCTTTCCTCAGACGTGTCTGATGTATTATTAAAACGATACTTTGGTACCGCAACATGCTTTGTGTGAGTCTATGCTTCTTTTTTGAAAGTTATTATTACTTAAAAATAAGTTGTGTAGATACTTTATATGTCACCTTTCCAATTATCTTCTTGGACAATGGGGAAATGTTGTATTATTATTTCCCAAACTAATAAATTTGTTTTCATTATGATACGCCTGCAGAGAAAGAAGAAATATTTGGTGGTCGAAAGCCTAAAATGTAGGCTCCCTTACGCGAAAGCAACAATGGACAAAGTCATGGAGGAATACAAGAGATGCACTTCCTTCACCACAAGTGGGGGTTCCTTACACTGTCAAAGTCAAGCATTCCATTTATTTATCCTTCAGCCCACGCTACTCATATCAGCTGATCTATCGTAATGCTTCTTTATGGAGAATGATGAAATCAAGAGGAATATCCAAGATACATGCAAAAGGAAAGTATTAGGCCAAGTTACATGTAATATCTCGAGGCTTACAAAAACCAAATTTATTAAAACACATCCAAATAGGTCCATGAAACCTTCGAGAAACTAATGCCAAGTAAAAGAAAGTTTGCTTGTGAACAACATCGGTGCCACATAAGCTCTGGTGGGCTACAAAGTTTGGTTGCATTTACGGTGTAAATAACGCTCAACTGTAGCTCACTAATCACATACCACTGAGAAGGGTTTACATGATTATCAAGGTTGTGGGAGACACTTATTTGAGTCAACACATTCCCCCATTCCTTAGTCGCCACCTACAAGCACCACGTGGACGCTCACACATTTTCCACCTGCTTTGTGCCATACATCCTAGGGGCTTATCATGTGAATAATTGCATCAAATAAGAGTTAAACTTAAAACTTGGAGTAATAAGTTGGAACTGATTGAATCGTGACACACGTATCAATACATACCATAACAAAGAATACAAGTATATCGAAAGCCAAAACTATATCAACTCCTTCACCAAAGCAAGTACTACCAAGCGACCAAGTTCAACAAAATTTTTCCCTCATTTTATAATTAATAATGTACGGTGAAAATTGCTTCCGGTGAGATTAATTCCAAGCAGGCTGGTGCCCACCCACCATTCCACTCTGGACCTCACCATTGATTCTTTCTTGCCGTTTTATTGTGGGCACACCCTATCATTTTGGCGTGTTTCTTGTCGGGTCCCGAACTTCCTGAGCTATTCTGAGCCATTCCCAACGACGCTTTTGTTTGCACCCAAGACAAGGGTGAACGCGAGTTTTCAAATTTTCATTTGCTTTATCCACTTGGATTCTTAGATAGATCTTTCAATAGAGGTATCATGTGCATCGTTGGTGAGAGTGTATGCTGTGTTATAACCCTGAAATGATGATGTACCAATTTACCCGAACGTTCATAGTTTGGTGTTTCATCTCCTTAGGTTGATTTTTGGATTTCTTAGGGTTTTCTTCATTGTTTTCTGAATAATAACTAGGCCCTATAGTCATTATAACCCTGCCTGCAGGGCATAAGGCCGTCATTATTACCTTCCCGCAGATAAGCGTCATCGCCCTAGCTAGTTTATGTCCATTCTCACTATAAGCATATTGTAGTTATTTGACATTAATGAAATGAAGTTTTAAATTTTTTTGTACTTACGTTGTGTTTATTTCCTCGTATTTTATTGTATCCGCATAAATCCGTATCATTATCTTACCCCAAATATTAGCTATCAGTAGAAGAAAGTTGACTTACCATAGTATTGCACTTTCATGTGCTTTTATCACCGTGTCTTCATTCTCATCATTGGGTGTTATACATCTTCTTCACAAAAAGTAATACCGACACAAAGCTCCTAGTTTTTCCCAAAATCTTGATAACTTCCTCACAAATATCAACAATATTGAATCCAAGAGACATAATCTTATTTTACTTTCTAGACTTTTGATCCAACTGCAGGGAGTTTCTCGTGTTGAGATATCCTTGTTAAAGATACTCATAGTCACCAAATTGAGTGCTGTTAACAAAGTTTCTTCAACATTCAAATAGAGTAACTATTCAAACTGTCCTAGTTGAACTTAGCCTTTCCAAACTGGAGGCTTTCAAAGGTAATCTATGATGATATATTCATTACAATGTTTTGAAAACAAAGATGGCTAACTCAATGTATTTTCAATGTTTTTTTGGTGTGAAGGGATGTGAATAATTAGTTTATCACTGTATGAGCCAGGAGGAAAATCAATTACATGAAAAAACATCAATGTAGTTTAGGCATGTGTGTATTCTCATTCAAACCACAACTCCAACAAGAAACCATATGCATTCTAGTTAAGGATGATTACACATGAACAGCAAGTGATTTCACAGTGTTAATTAATAAACATCAACAGATAGATAAACCAAATACAGGAGAACACATGTTAAAATTCTGTGTCCGATAGAAGCTCTTCAAGAATCAGTTTGCCAACACCGTAAAATATTAGAAATATAGGCTTGTAGCATCACATCAATCAAATTCCTTCTTAATTTAAAACTCTTCAGTTTATAGAGTGAAGACTAATACAAATGACTTTCCACCTTGAAGAAGCCAAATTCTACCTCTAGACCTATTTCAAATAGGATTACATCACTGAGACTTCCTAGGATATTTTCTCTGCTTGCTATTTAACACAAAAAAGACTATTATTTCATTAAATAATCACAAATATATTTAATAACCTTAAACTGAAACCAAATACATTTTTGAGTGTAATGGATTGTTTATTTGTCATCATACCACGTGATGTTGAGTTGACCTTCTTCCAAGTCGAATTTACAATTTTTACAAATCAAGTTAGTGTACCTCAAAAATATGCCTCAAAGATGAAAGTAATAATTTTAAAGTTCCGTATAGCTTGAAAAAAATAAGAGAGGCTATATATAAATAGGTAAGAAAACTCCTTCATATTTAAAAAAATATTTTGTATCCTGTCATGAATTTAGTTGAGGTTGACTTCTAAAACAATCATGTACAAGAAATGAGAGTTCGTGCTGCCAGTTTCATCACCTCTCACAACTCTTTAGACATTTCTAGACTATTCTAGGTCTTCTTGGGTCTAGCCAAGATAAATGTTGTAGGAACTTCAAATATGTGTTTTTTGAAGGATTTTTAGCTTAAGGAAACCTATAGCGCAGCTCAGTGGAAATCACCAACTGAGCACGCTATGAACCTGTTCAGTTTGGCATATTTTTTGTACTTTCCTTTTTCAATTCTCATAAAAACACTAGTAAAGTTTAAAGTGCCTGCATGATAGGCAGACATAATGCAAAAAAATTGTTGCCCACCATATGTCAGCCACCATATTCATCTTGCATAATCATTTTAAGACCCTTTTCTTCAATTCTTCTCATACCATCTCCATATCAAACCAAACTAACATGTCGAGGTGGTCCAACTGATACATCGAGCAGACCCTGCAAATTTGAATTGAGATGGTGAGTATCCAATGTAGTGGGCTAAAGTGATGTGTTTATGGTGCTGATGGTGTGTCCAACATGATGAGTTGGCACTTACCATCTTCTAGACATGAGTGCCTCTTACTAACCAAAGTCTCCATTGATAATTTTAACCATTCAAATAATTATGCATCAAAAATACATTTAATGCTTGAAAAAATTTAAAATTCTCTTTCGTTTCAAAACAAGCAGGCAAGTTCATAGCACTTAAATCGTTTTACACTAATTTCACTGCCAACTTTGGCATTTTTTGTCGATTTCTACCAGTAATTTTAGAGTTTCATGCATGAGATATTTTTCGATTTTTCTTTGAAATTAAATCCTAGTCAAGAATGATAATTCATGAAGACCCTCACATATGTGCACTTTTAAAATATGAATTCAAAAATCGCCAAATAACACTAAGTGACTCAAATCCCACTAATTTAAGACCAACCAAAATTTATCATGGATAATAGTGGCTCCAATGGGGATGATGCGCCGCTTATGGTGCATCAAAAAACCATCATCTCCACGTCTTATTAATTTTTCATTTTAAACCACCACATTATATTCTTAAGCCCGTATTCTATCCTTGATATGCTCTTTTGAAGCAAAACACTTGTACAAACCGAAACTTGAAACCATGCAATATTCAAACTAAATGATGAAAGAGATGCTTGCCCAACAAGTTGTATTTATGTACACATAACAATCCTACTCTAAATAACCGGGGTGCCAAAATTTCAGCTCAAGCAATATTAAACCTCAATTATAACCAACCAAAGAGCTTATCCGCATTCTCAGTCTTTGACTATTCTCTCAATGGACCCCATCTATTAACACTTAATAAAAATTGAATCCTTAACCCAATCCTATAAATGAAACCAATTTCACTGATGACTGAAATAGGCTTACCAAAGGATCTTGATAATAATCATGGAAATTTCTTCTTGGATGAATCATCAAATCAACAATATGATCCTTGAAAACACAGAAAAGTATCCTCTTGATGATCCAAAGTATAATTTTCATTCATAATCAGAAAGTTGCCTTCGTTTTTATGTATTCATTTTCAACATCATTCTTGAAACAAGGTCTCCACCGTTCATGAACATTCAATGTGAGAGGAACTATATCATGTGTTACATGGATGTTTAGAATGAATTTTCATGCATGAAATTCATGTATATCATCATAAATAAACAACAATTTTTGATCATTTAAATTTGTAGTAGGACATTTTGTACAACAACTTAAAACATCAAAACTTGTTGATTATTATCCATTATATTCCTCATGACATAAATTTTTACAGAATTCATGAATTCAACCCTCTTGATGATAAAAAGAAACATGTGTCCTTGCATAAGCTTTTCTCTGGTACCGCCTCATTTTCATGTTGCTCAACATTCAAAGTAAAATGAACAAAGTGAAAGGTCTTTGTAACTAACCACATTTATGTTCCTCTTTATCACCTAAATACTAGGAAAGCCGTTGCAAATTTTCAGCAAATTTCATAGGATATAAATTGGTCAAGAAGTGCCGATCCATTTCATCTTCTCAAGAAAAGAAGACACATTTGTTTATTAAGCTTCTTGATTATCACAAGAAAACTAACATGAGAAGAGAAATCATAAAGTGTCTCTGTAACATATTCCTCATCCATGCACTCTCCATTATCACCAAGAATTTTAAGATATTAATAAAATTGGAAAAGAATAACCTAAAGTCCGTCTAAACTAGAACCTGGCCAACGATGACGTGGCTCAAATAACAAGTATTTTTTTGTTCTTCAAGAATATATTACCATCTAGAAAATTGATAAATAAATATAATTAAGTGTAAATCTTGGAATGTATTGTAATCTCTCACTTATATATATCCCAATGTTTTACTCGGGCCTTATATAACTGCTTCCCGCACCTTTATATGACTATTCCACCCTTTTGTAACTTTATAATAAACCTTTGAAATTTGATTTATAACCCGAATAAATAGTTCAACGCCTTATAACCAAATCGCTTTGTAATAACCCGTGGATCCCAGCCCCACCTCTATGACAAGTCAACCAATCAACCGCTCGTATCGTACCTGGCTTAACTTCCGCTCACCTTCATTAAACTCCGGGCAGTTTCAACGCGCGATCACCGTTCGATGTTGCGCCTCCAGATCAACGGCTCATGTGCATTCCGCTCGGTGTCCACAGTCGGAGTTTAATGCACGAAGGCGCACTTTAACTGGTGGCTTCCAATACCGCCCAAGACACGCGTCGCAATTCCTATGGAATCGTTGCCCGACCGAAGATTACCACTTATGGTCGAAAAGTGGTGCGGAATGGTTCGGAAACCGCTCGTGGTTTTGCTACAGTGATTTACCAAGGGTGTACGTCAGGTTTGCATTCGCCTCGGTTGTTAACTCGGGTTAAATCTCTGGTTCTGGTCTTCAATTAACAATGAAACAACGCCATCTCTTTGTTCGGGATTTCCAGCAATATTAACCAGAATTCTTACACAGACCCCGCCTATGAGTGGGGTTACATTCACAGGTTATCTAGCCACTTGCGGGAATTCAAAGACAGAGAATCGGGATTTCCAGTACACAATCACCCACAGTTAAACAATCTTTCACAACATTAACATTTCAAGACAATGTATAATAGACAGGAATTGAAATCCATTCAACTGGAAGAAATTGTTCATACACAGGGCTTATTGTAGAAAATCTCTTCTACTATCTTTTTTTTCAATGCATCCGAGGGGATTCATTTATATACATAAACATATGTCCTTTCGATTCCTCTGCGAGGACCGTTATGGAAATTCAAGAGCCTCATTACAATTATTTGAAAACTAAATAAGACAGATGGCTTTAATCCAAAGCTATTCGAATTCTACCTCTCTAACTACTCTAAATGAAACAATCAGCTGGGTATTGACACCTAGCTACTACAATTCAACTGTTCTCGAACCCTCCTGGGTACAACATGTGGAAAAAATTCCTACATTGCTGGCTAGTGTCCAATGCCCCTGAATCAGACTCCCGAGGGCAATCTTCTTCATGGGCTCCTGTCCATGAGCTCCTCCACTGATCTGCCTATCTTCTGCAACATTCCTTCAGTCATCCAGGTGGCATCCTCCTCTGGCTTATCCTTCCATTTGATCAAGTACTGGAAGTACTCTTGTCCTATAGTCCTTCTGAACACTCTCTTGTCCAATATCTTCTCTGGTTGCAATGGCTGTGCTGGAGGTAGCTACTCTTTCCACTCAATCTGCTCCTTGTCTGCTGATCCTTCTTCTGCACCATCATCTTCATACTTGTACAAATCTGCAACATTAAAAATGGGAGATATTCCAACATCAGGTGGCAATTCAATCTCATAAGCATTTGCATAAAACTTCCTAAGTATCTTGCATGGCCCAATCTTTTTGAACTTCAACTTGTTGTACTGCTTCTTTGGGAATCTCTCCTTTCTCAAGTGTGCCAAAACCTGATATCCTACTTCAAAATGAACTTCTCTTTTGCTCAAGTCTGCTCTATTTTTATATTTGATGCTGCTGCCTTGTAATTGTTGTTTCACTTGTTCATGTATGGCCTCTATCTCTGAAGCAAATTCCTCACCATCTGCACTCCTTAGCTCTGCTCTTCCCAGATTTCTTAACTCTGATATTCCTCTAGGGTGCATTCCATAAAAAATATGAAATGGAATCTGCCCTGTGCTTCTGTTTGGTGAATCATTATATGCATATTCTGCCTGGGGAAAAATATGATCCCACTGCTTGGGATGCTCTCCTGCAAGACTTCTCAACAAATTTCCCAAACTCCTATTCACTACCTCAGTTTTTCCATCAGTCTGAGGATGATAAGCTGAGCTAAAACTCAGTTTGGTACCAAGTTTCTTCCACACTGTCCTCCAAAAGTGACCCACAAATCTGATGTCTCTGTCTGAAGCAATACTCCTGGGCAACCCATGCAATCTAACAACTTCTTTGAAAAACAAGTTAGCAACATGGGTGGCATCACTAGTTTTATAACATGGAGTAAAATGTGCCATTTTGGAGAATCTATCCACCACAAAAAAGACTGCATCATTCCCTCTCTGAGTCTTGGGAAATCCTAGAACAAAATCCATACTCACCATGTCCCAAGGCCTATCTGGAATAGGCAAGGGAGTGTACAATCCTGCGTTCTGGCTCCTTCCTTTGGCATATTGACAAATCTTGCAATTCTTCACAAACTTGTCCACTTCTGTTCTCATCTTGGGCCAGAAATAAAAGTGACTCAGCTGCTCATAAGTCTTATCAGTACCAAAGTGTCCAGCAAGTCCACCACTATGCTTTTCTTTGATCAAATTTTCTCTCATGGAACATTTTGGTATACATAGTTGGTTCTTTCTGAATAACAAGTCTTCCTGCAGAAAAAAAACCAGCCACTGACTTCTATCTGTTAGAACAGGGTTACTACATGCTTCAAATGCTTCTTTAAAATCAGGATCTGTTTTATACAATTCTTTGAGAAAATCGAATCCTGCAACTTCAAAATTAGTCTCTTGAACAAGCAAGTGTCTCCTACTCAAAGCATCAGCTACTTTATTGGCTTGGCCACTTATATGTTTCAAAACAAAATTAAAAATTTGGAGATACTCGACCCATTTAGCATGCTTATGTTTCAACTTGGGATGCTGTACAATATACTGCAAAGCATGATTGTCAGAATATAATACAAATTCCCTGGACATCAAATAATGTCTCCACTTCTTTAGTGCCTGAACGATTGCATAGATATCCTTCTCATAAGAGGAATACTTTCTCTTGGTGTCATTCAGCTTTTCACTGAAATATGCCACAGGCCTATCATCCTGAATCAACACATCTCCAATGGCTTCTTCACTAGCATCACATTTTACTTGAAATGGTTTAGCAAAATCAGGCAGAATCAAAACAGGCTTCTCTGTTATCTTTTGCTTCAAAACTTCAAAGTTTCTTTCTGCTTCAGAAGTCCATTTAAATGGCTGGTTACTCTTCTTTATTGTCTCAATTATGGGTGCATTAATCTTACTGAAGTTTCTTATAAACTTTCTGTAAAAACTAGCAAGTCCATGGAAAATTCTTACCTCAAAAACATTCCTGGGTGAAGGCCACTCCACAATTGCCTTAACCTTTTCTGGGTCCATCTTTAATCCTTCTGCAGAAAAAAAAAAAACCCAAATACACCAACTCTTCCTTCATGAATGAGCATTTCTTCAAATTTATCAGCAGTTTCTCTTGGTGCAGCTTCTTCAAGACATGATTGAGATGTCTTAAATGTTCTTCTTTAGTTCTGCTGAAGACTAATATATCATCTAGGTATACTATCACAAATTTACCAATGAATTCCTTCAATACTTCATTCATAAGTCTCATAAAAGTACTAGGTTCATTTGACAACCCAAAAGGCATTACCATCCATTCATATAGTCCTTCATTTGTTTTAAAAGCAGTTTTCCACTCATCACCCTCTCTAATTCTGATCTGATGATATCCACTTTTTAAATCTATCTTTGAGAAATATTTAGCACCACTCAAACAGTCCATCAAATCCTCAATTCTGGGCAAAGGGAATATGTACCTGATTGTGATCTTATTGATTTCTCTGGAATCAGTACACATCCTCCAGCCTCCATCTTTCTTTGGGCTCAATACTGCTGGCACTGCACATGGACTCAGGCTTTCCCTGATCAGTCCTTTGTCCACCAATTCCTGTACTTGTTTCCTGATTTCCTCATTTTCTTTGGGATTCATTCTGTAGGCTTCCTTATTTGGTAGATTTAAACCAGGGATAAAATCTGTCTGATGGCTGATCTTCCTCACAGGTGACAGCTCATCAGGTAAATCATCCACAACAATGTCACAGTAATTGTCTAACATCTCTTGTATTTCTACTGGTAAATCAGAAATATTTGTAGAAGTAAGGACTACTTTAGGCTTGCAAACTAAATCAAAGCTTACCTCTTCCTCTTCTATCTGCTGCAGATACTCCTTCCCGCTCAGCCACAAGGTCTTTGGATCAATCACTCTGCTGGATGGCTCTCCTTCTTCCATGGGTATCAATGTATGGTGTACCCCATCTTTGAAGAACTTGTAAGTGTTCTTCTTGCCATCATGCACTGCTACTCTATCAAAATGCCAAGGTCTACCCAGCAGTATATGACACACATCCATGGGCATTACATCACACAAAAATTTGTCCTTGTACCTGCCCATTTGCAGCTCTATTTCGCACTGTTCTTTTACAACCAGTTGGTGCCCTTTATGCAGCCAGGACACCCTGTAGGGAGTTGGATGCTCCCTTGTCTTCAACTTCAACTTTTCTATCACCTCAGTGGAAACCAGATTCTCTGTGCTGCCACTATCAATGACTAGCTGGCAGCATTTCCCTTGGACTTTGCATATGCTCCTAAACAAAGTCTTCCTTTGTGCAGGTTCAGTGACTTCTTTGGCTTGCTTCAATAGGACCTTATTTACCACCAAGGATTCTCCCCTCTCTGGAAGAATTTTTTCTTCAATTTTTGCTTCTTCTCCAGCTTGGGCAACAACAGCATTCCTTGGACCAGCACCCACATTCTCTGGACATTCATAGTGCTTGTGTCCCACTTGCTGACATCTATAACACCTCAATTCTCTGCCTCTGCCTCTGTCTCTGCCTCCTCTTCCTTTTCCTCTGTAAGAAACCCTTCTGCCCCTTGCATCATCCTCTGTAGATGCATTTTGAGGTGAGCTACTATTAGCTCCATCCTTGGGTGTAGCAGGCTTTCCTCTACCACCCTGACTTCCCTTTCCACGGAAAGTACCTCTCTTCTTGGCAGATTGTTTTCTCAGGAGTTTCTCCTCTGCTTTCAAGGCCATATGATAGGCCTCTTCTACTGTCTTGGGAGACAGAAGACCAATCTCATCTCGAATCTCCAATCTGAAACCATTCACATATCTGGCAGTCTTCTCTGGTGTGTCTTGGAATTTCCCCGCTCTTATACTTACTCTGTAGAATTCCTCTGTGTACTCTTTTACTGTCAGCAACCTCTGTCTCAGGTTCTGCATTTTCCTATACAATGTCAGTTGGTAATCACTAGGCAGGAATTTACCTTTTAATTTGGCCATCATTCTAGTCCAACTCTTGATAGGTTGCTTGCCAACTCTTCTCCTTTCTACCTACACTCCATCCCACCAAAGTGCAGCATGTCCTTTCAGCTTTGTTACTGCAAACTTGACCTTTTTATCTTCACTTATTTCTTCATAATCAAATAACTTGTTCAGTTCATTTATCCAGTCCACCAGCTCTTCTTGATTCAGTCCCCCTACATAGCTTGACACTTCAATTCTGGGCTTAACTGCAGATCCTAGAACAGTTCTCAGGAGCCTCAGGTCAGGAGGAATCTCAACATTTTCTTCAGCTTCTTCCATTTCTGGTTCACTGGTGTCTTCAGGATCCCTGGTCTGTCTTCGCTCCATGGCATCCATTCTGGCCTCGACCCTCTGCAACATCCCCAACACCTCTGCATTGGCAACAGGTCTTCTTCTGCCAGCACCTCTACCAACTCGGACTGCCATGTCAACTTTCTGCTAAACAATTCAAACAATGTCTCTGATACCACAAATGACGCAACAACGCCGAAGGTCAGCGCCCAATGGAGGGATGGTCAGCAGATACGTGGCTCTGTCTTCGTTTTCCTTTCTTTTTATTTATCAATTCCAAACGAAATTTTACAAGTAAATATAATCGTGACTTGGGTATTATATTATATTCTTGACATATATATCTATATATATATATATATATATATATATCCCAATGTTACTCCTTTGGGCCTTATATAATTGTTCCCGAACTTTTTATGACTATTACACCCTTTTGTAACTTTATAATAAACCTTTGAAATTTGATTTATAACCCGAATAAATAGTTCAACGCCTTATAACCAAATCGCTTTGTAATAACCCGTGGATCCCGGCCCCACCTCTATGACAAGTCAACCAATCAACCGCTCGTATCGTACTTGGCTTAACTTCCGCCCACCTTCATTAAAATCCAAGCAGTTTCAACGCGTGATCACCGTTCGATGTCGCGCCTCCAGATCAACGGCTCACGTGCATTCTGCTCGGTGTCCACAGTCGGAGTTTAATGCGCGAAGGCGCACTTTAACTGGTGGCTTCCAATACCTCCTGGGACATGCGTCGCAATTCCTATGGAATCGCTGCCCGACCGAAGATTACCACTTATGGTTGAAAAGTGGTGCGGAATGGTTGGGAAACCACTCGTGGTTTTGCTACAGTGATTTACCAAGGGTGTACGTCAGGTTTGCGCTCGCCTCGGTTGTTAACTCAGGTTAAATCTCCGGTTCCGGTCTTCAATTAACAATGAAACAACGCCATCTCTTTGTTCGGGATTTCCAGCAATATTAACCAGAATTCTTACACAAACCCCGCCTATGAGTGGGGTTACACTCACAGGTTATCCAGCCACTTGCGGGAATTCAAAGACAGAGAATCAGGATTTCCAGTACACAATCGCCCACAGTTAAACGATCTTTCACAACATTAACATTTCAAGACAATGTATAATAGACAGAAATTGAAATCCATTCAACTGGAAGCAATTGTTCATACACAGGGTTTATTGTAGAAAATCTCTTCTACTATCTTTTTTTTCAATGCATCCGAGGGGATTCATTTATATACATAAACATATGTCCTTTCGGTTCCTCTGCGAGAACCGTTATGGAAATTCAAGAGCCTCATTACAATTATTTGAAAACTAAATAAGACAGATGGCTTTAATCTAAAGCTATTCTAATTCTACCTCTCTAACTACTCTAAATGAAACAATCAGCTGGGTATTGACACCTAGCTGCTACAATTCAACTGTTCTCGAACCCTCCTGGCCACAACATGTGGACAAAATTCCTACATTGCTGGCTAGTGTCCAATGCCCCTGCATCACTTCTTAAGGGTGTTTTCAGGTATTTTCATGACAACAGGGTCTATTTGGCCTTTCTTGACAGAATCTAGGTACTTTTTTCTAATAAGATGATATTTCTTATGGATTTCCATGATGGCATTTTCAAATCCCAAGCGATAGTCTTCAGAATCCTCATAGTTTGTGTCAGTTTGATCTGAGGAAAAGAAACCTTGTTCTTCTTCGGCGAGAAAAACATCACCTTCATTATCAAAACCTATTAGGTTTATATGGCTTTCTTTAGGTTCTATAATTTCTCCTTCTTCTTCATCTACACAATTTTGTTGAAAGGGAGGTCTGATTTGTTGATCACTTTCCCTTGGTTTGATTTGAGGAGTGTCTCTTTTGAAGTTCTGAGCTCTATTTCTGTTTTGGTAATTAGCTTGGTTCTCCCTAGGAGGTGTCCTTTCGTTCAAATGTATCCTTTCTATCATTCTCTCCATGGTTCTCATTAGGCTATACATTTTGGTATCAGAAGAGGAGGTTAAGGGCATGATTTCATCTTTGTAGGTCACTCTCTTTTCTGATCTCAACCTAGCTCTTTTTTAAATCAAGTTTACCTCTGCACTAATAACTGCCCTTTGAATTTTTTTTTAAGTTTCAGGCTCTGTTTCTCTCAATTGGAAAGTCATGCCAGGATCAAAACCTTCAGGGAATTTTACTAGTGCTAGGCCTTGTGGAGGTTTTGTGTGAGGTGGGAGGGCATTGTACACACTGTTGAACCTAGTGAAATAATCTTGCACACCTTCCCCTACATTCCTCTTAATATTGTTATATTCAGATAGGATTTGGAGGGGATTTTTCTTGACTTCCCACTTTTTATGAAATTTTGATAAAGGGAAGGGAGATCATGTATCGTGTTAGGGGTTAATGTTTTGAACCATTTTTTGGCCTCTCCTCCTAAAATTTGTGCAAAGATCCTCATTTTAATAGTTTCTTCTTCTATCTCCATGTAATCAAAAGCATCATTGATCCTATGTACATGTTGTTGGGCAGTGATGGATTCAGCCCCTCTGAAATGAGGGATCTTGGACTAATAGTCATTTGGAAAAGGCACTAGAGGTTGAGGTAAGACCAAGGGGGCATACCAAGCTGCCATGATGGGAGCTAATGGAGGATTTACAAGACGAGGATTATTGAAAGGAGGTGTAGGATGAAGTGGAGTGGTTTTCACAGTCGTGGTATGGATGGGTGTGGTGGAAGTATTTGGACCAACAAACCGATTTTGAGTAGATTTGGTATGGAAAGAGTTGAAGTGATGGAGAAGCTGAAATTCAGGTGGTGTGGAAGGAGATGCTTCTCTACTAGAACTCTACTTCAAATCTAAGGGTTCAAGGTCGGTTTGGTCAATATCAGTTTGAGACCTGGTTCTAAAGAGGTTCTTTGTATGATACAAGTCAAATTGGGGATCTTGCAAAGTTGTAAGATGTTCAGGTACAAAGCTTGCTCTATGGATGGTCCTAATAGTAGTTAAGTTTCCAAATCTATAATTTTTCCAAAAAATCTTCTCTGGGTCATCAACTATGTTGGGAGGGTTTGGGTCCACATGAGATTTGGTACTGATCCTATTTGAAGCCAGATTTCATATTTCAAAATTTAGAGAGGCTGAAAGTTTTAGGACTGTTTTCTGAAGGCTAACCTCTCTTAGTGCTTGGTAAACCCTTATAGTATATAAGTGGGCTTATAAAAATTCTCAGGGTTGGTTTGAAACAAATCTAGGAAGTCAAATGAGTGTTAATGAAGTAATAGGCCTACTGGAGGCTAGTGGAGTCACCAGGTGGATATTTTTGCTGTTTTTAAAGATTTATGTTTATGGTCCACCACCAATAACTGACAAAAAACCAATCTAGGGATGTTTTTGGGTTTTATGAGTTTTATTTTTATATTTTTAAGGTTTGTAAGAGTGTCCTATGACTGAATCACCATTTTTCTGAGATGTTGAAACAAATAGAATCTACTCTTGGCTATCAGTTGAGTTCTCTATGATTTGAAAAAGGTTTCTGAGGTCCTAAGGGATACTTAGTTTGTCACTGACTCGGAAGGTCCCACCATGATCGCCAGAATGTTAGTATAGTGATGAGGTGGCAGATTCACTGGATTTCCTAAGTCAAACTGAGGGTCTAAAGAGTCTTAAGAGGTATTCAGGCAACTATATACTCAGAAGGTGCCACCGTGAACACTAGAATGTTAGTGTCCCGTGATTTGGCAGATTGGTATACCAAATGACAGGGTAACATGGAACCAGTCTTTGGAGTCCTAAGACCTAGCCTTCCTGGACTCATAGAGGGATCTCTCTATTGGGTGCAAAGGATGTGTTCTTTTTTCCTTAGGATTTTGATTTTAGGCTAGTTCTGAAGTGTAGGGTTTTTTGTTTTTGTTTTGGTTGGGTAAGATGGTCAAGTAGGATAGGTGGAGTGAGATTTTTTCATAGCCATTGTAGGTTTTAACCCTGAAAGGAAATTATATACACAAGAATCTTATAATAGAAAATAAACAATAGCGAGAGCACAAAACATAAAATAGATAAACACAAAGATTTTTCCCTGGATCCCAAATTGGGACGATCAGCTTGATATTTCATTATATTCCTTTTAGTGTTACAACACATATATATACATGATGAAGCATACATAAACCCTAATACATTAACCTTGGATTCGAACATAACCGTAGTTCCCTTGACCGGATCTACAAAATACCAGGGGCCAAAAACCATCGTACCCCAAAACCATGTGCAAACTCATACACAAAACATGGGTGGGTCCGCACACCATGTTGTGCAGGTAAATTCCCTCTGCGGACAGAGGCGATCCCTACTATCCCAGATCGAGTCTAGAAACAATCGTATCACGCTAAGGTGCAGGTTCCTAATTACAATAAACCAACTTGCGAAGAAGGCCTACCTCAAGTCCAACGTTGTTGTTCGTAGAGAAGATGGTGCTCCTGTCCCTTGCTTCGGCAGATCACAATCCTTTCGCTCACCGCGATCGAACACCTGCACACATAAGAAACACGACAAACACAAGCGTAAAACCCAATATATGCAATTATGTATCAGTCAGAGAAGACACAAATCATGATCATAATGAACAATACGAGTGGAACCATAACCAGTAGTCACTTATCATTAATTCAACAAAGGAAAATACAACCTGGCTCTGACGCCAAACCTTCCTTTGGCAGGTCGTCAGCGTAATACGTCTCATTAAAGCTTGTCGGGAATGGGGATGAGCCTCTCTCTTCGATCGTCAATCTCCTTGCTATGGATTTGGCACTATGAGGACTATCAAAGCTCTTGCAGCGTTCTTTAGGCTATGAAGGCTCTTGGAGATTAGCTTGCAAAGGGAAATGGCAAGCTTATATAGATGGTGGAAGAGGAGTTGGGATCCCTACAAGCATGGGATTGGCCCTATCCTCAAGGAATCTTCCATGAGAGGTGGCAAAATACTTCCTCTACATGGAAATCCGGAGCCAAACGTCCCAACTCAATTTAGAGACCAGTTCAGGAGTTGGTTAAAGTCAATCTTCCGCCATTTATTTTTTAAAAACACCCTTTATTAAGCCTGGCGCGAGTGCGACTCTGAGAAAGAGCGCCAATTGGTGCGCCCTCTTTGAAGGATTTCCCCCATTGGCGCGGGTATAACACAGGCTAGTCGCGCCAAGGGTGAAAAGGCTATTTTTAGGGTTTTTCACAAGGAGATGTCTTCAGGGGAACGAAAGTCCATGTCTAGGGGAATTCCATGAAAGTGTTTTCAGGTTATGTCACTACTCACAGGTCACGGAATAAGCCCTCCAATGTGCGGGATGGGGAATTGCAGGGACGGTGACAAATTGTTGTGTAACAGATGCCCCCTAAAGCATGAGGCCCGAAAGAGAGAGGCGTGAAATTCTTTACGAGAACGTGTCCAATTGAAAGCACTGCCGTCGGAAAACCTGCGTAGAGAAATACAACTGATATCTCAAATACATGATATATATGTGGTATGGGCATAGCCATCCATAGCAGAGTATACAATAATCCAGATCCAAGGCATGGACGCAGCCATCCAATAAGGAAAGAGACTCAGGTATGGTCGCAGCCATCCAATCAGTGAGTCATGTAACCAATCATAATAATCCACAAAATCGCAGCCTAGATTCTAAATAGACGAAATCCAGGGTCTTGCGCTCCATCTCGACCTGAACAAAGTATAAGTTCAAGCATGCGAATAAGTGAGTTGAAGTCGAACATGCAAGAACATCGCCTGATTACCAGCCAATGATGAGAGCTTTTAATGGACGCGAGAGGTACCACCAATAATTAAAATGGTCCTCAAATTACTATAGGTACAATCTACGACATGTGAATCAGTGAGATGGCATCGAACACCCGTAGAATCACTCGATCGGAGGCCAGTGATGAAACCCTCACGTCAAACGCGAAGAACCTGCCATTGAGTCATGTAGGCTCCAAGGTACCAGAAGGGAGTCTCTAGATCAGCTTCCTGGATAATGAGCTGAAGTCGACAGGAAGTGATCTTGATCAAAGGTGGGCCATAGTGTTTCCCACATCATCGACGCGAGATAGAGGAACATAATGTCTTTGTGAATCAGGATCAGATGAGAATCAGAGGAAGGTTGAAACTTTCAAAGGTCAACTTCTCTTGAACATATGGCAGCACGACAGTGAGTTTGGCAGTATTTGACATCAAAAGATCAGAGGTCATGATCACAAGGCAAAGAGCAGATGAGAGGTCAAAAGGGATTACCCAAACCCATGGAGGCAAGTGGAAAAACGAGATGAGATGTCCCCAACCCGACGCGAATGTAGACAAATGCCATGTTCAAGAACGACATACTACCGACACGACAATGATACTGGTTCCATTTTTCCCCACCATTTTTGGCAAGTACCTCTTTATTTTTACACAAGCTTGAAGAGGATACCATATGCTTGTCATATAAGTCCATCCTTCGGACGAATCCATCCTAGTACATTTAACGAGCCCTAGGAAGGAGAAACTTGAATATCGTCATTACGACTGAATCTAATGTCATCAGAGTTTAACGAGTCTGACAAAGGAAGAACTCAGCGTCTTTTCATATTTAGAGAGTTTGAAAAGACAGCAGAAAAGTAAAATCCAATGGTCCCTTTTCGTAAATAGTTCCTCAGATCTGAAAAGGTAGAAAACTATGTCTGAGAAAGCCTCCTACTCGCGATAGGCTAGGGTATTCCTTTTTCGTAAGTAATCTATCCCAGCCCGAAAAAGGGGTAAACGTATACTGGGTAGATGTCATTTCACAACCACTTTAATGAGATCGAAACGACAAGGGACTCGGCAATCTTTTCATGTTTAGAGAGTCAGAAAAGAGCTGAAAGTTGACTCCTCCTGGAGGAACGAGTGGTATAAAGGGAAGCATCTGGTTCCGGTAATGGTGGAACTACTCCGAACAAAATAAAGGTCAAGAGGCTGTCTAACAATACCACTCATCGCAGCGGTTCCTCAGGAATGGGTAAAACAACCAAGTGAAGGCATATGATCGGCCAAGCTGATAGTGACGATGGAAGGAGAAAACCAAGGCTCATGTGGCAAAAACAGGCTGATAAAATGGCGATCACAAGAGGTAAAGTGGGAATGGTTTCATTTTTACACAAGCTTGAAATCGAGAAACTCTTCTTGAAACCAGTTTCATTTTTACAAAAGCTTGAAACGGAAACAAACTATGCTTGAAAAGTAAGCATGCCCCCAGCATGGTGACTCAATTTGAGGTACATGCCCCCCAAGCTTTAATCCATATGAAAGGCAGATGGAGTGAAGGTTCAAATTATGATATCTAAGAAAGACTCGACTGGGATTTTACGAGATCTGATCAAAGACTCGAATTGAACACGAAAGGTATTCATTATTTTAACGAGGTTGACACATTAAAAGAACTGTCCTCAGGACACCTTGTTTCATGGTTTAAGGAGCTTGGCACAAGACAAGGAACTTTGCTCCGACAACCTTGTTTCATTTTTTAAGGAGCTTGACACAAGACAAGGAACTCTACTCCGAGAACCTGGTTTCATTTTTTAAGGAGATTGACACAGGAAAACGAAATCTGCTCCGACAACCTTGTTTCATTTTTTAAGGAGCTTGATACAGGAAAGGAACCATGCTCCGACCGACCTCATCATAATGAACAAGAAGTCATGGCTTCCAAGATTTCCACTCCCTATGGAGGGAAAACATCCTGGAAGTCAGGACCCAATGCCCCCAGCACTTGATGCACAATGGCACTATCATTGAGTACATGCACGGGGTAAGTAGCCACATAGTTGACCTGCAGTGGGCAGATACAACAGGTGGATAAAAACTAGGAAGGGATGATGGCGGGCAAGTTGCCACATCGGGACCAAAGAATGAAAGCTGATCAATGGTCACGATCCATCCTTCATGCGGAAAACAGACCACACGAAAAAGGGAGGAGACAAGTGCTCCCATGGCATAGGTGTAATCGCGCCCTAAGAGAAGATTGAAATCCAAAGGGCCTGGAACAACCATCACGTCCATATCGATGGTTTTACCTCCCAAAGTAATAGGTAACCTAGGAAGGATCCCTAATGGTTGATTAGTTCTTCTGTTAAATGCCAACAGATTCTGCGTTACGGGCACAAGCGGCGGTGAACCGAAAGCTTGCCAAGTAGTTGAGGATAGAACACTAATAGACGCGCCTTCGTCTATAATGGTGTTGGGTACAACCAGACCAAAGGCCTGTGCTGTTATCTTGAAAGGAACATTAGACGGAAGGCGGTATCCCATAAATCGACTCCAATCAAAGGAAGCGACCAAACTACTCGGAGGGGCTACCATCGAACCAAGATGGTCTTCCCCTGGTGTTACGGAAGAAGAAGGAGCATCCTCCACAACCTCCATCTCAAAGGTGGGAGGAGCAACTTCTTGAGATATAGGGACGGGAGAATCTTTCTCCAAGTCTGAGGAATCTGAAGAAACCAGAAGAACATGAGGGGTGTGAGATCCACTCTCCACTGAAAAGACCTAGTGCACCGTAGAAGGGGACAGTTCAACCGATCCCACGACCAATGGTTGGTCAGGGATGGATTCCTGAATTTGAATTTCTGAGGGAGCGGGATCGACCAAGGATGACTCTCGACCAATCGTGGGATTAGCTGGTGGAGGACTCAAAGAAAGTTGTTTGTAACCAGCTGGAAGGCATGGTGTAGAAACAACCGAGTTGTCCAAAACTTTCTTGGCTTCATCCATATACGAAAAAAGGTGAATGGCATGGTGCCCTTGACACAACTTACAGGGATTGGTAATCTTACCCTGCTTCTTAGGAGCCTTACCAACACCAGTTGAAGATGTGACCCCAACTTGACTCTCGGAAGCCAAAGGCAACGGCGGGCGACCGTTGGACCATACTTTGAGCACCTTCGGAATGCCAAGACAGTCTCAAAGAAGATGGTCTCCTATGCACAACATGCAAGGGAACTTGACTTTCCACGGAGGGTTGGAAGGTTTATCAATAGGAGGCTCCTTAGGCGCAATAGCCATAGATTTAGCCTCTCCTTTATCGGACTTCTTCTTCTTCTTAGCCACCTGGTTACTCGAATCCAGACTTTCACCAGGCGAAGTAGAAGAGGAGGACGCAGAAACAGGCGAAGAAGGGGAGAGGTCCACCTTGGAATCAACATGACGTTGCTCAAGCGGAGGAACTGATTGAACAGTAGCCGAGACATTTGGGACCACAGAGGTTGAAAACAACCAAACAGGCAACCCAACAGTTAACCCAGGAAGGGACAACGTTGCCATATAAGGAGCACCAACATTTCCAAAAGGAGGAAAAGGACCAGGATTCCCATCGGAGGGGATTCCTTGGTTGGTGAACTCCGAAAAAGTTTCCATTAGAAACAATCTTCAGAACAACACCCTAAGGAAACTAACTTTAACCAGGAATATTTCATGGGCAGTTAATTTTTAAAACATTGAAACAAAACTCTACCGTTTCATCTTTTAAGAGTCGAGAAACAGGCAAAAGGTGACTCTATCACTTTCAGATTGGAAACAAGCGTGAAAGGACAAGCGCTTGATGACCTTTTCAAATTTAAAGAGTTAGAAAAGATCAAAATGACTACTCAGGAATTCTAGGCAAAGGGTGTACCAAATAACCGTGAACTGCAATATACACCTTGGTTTCAAAATGAAAGAGAAATCAACCAAGGACTTAACGTACGTGCAGGCAGTCTCCCCGAATGCTGTGTCCGGTGTATCACGGGTATAAGGTGGCAGACTCGGCTTCCTACGGATAAAGGATAGCAACCTAGTGGGGTCTCCCTTTATATACTCGACGGTACGGGGAGCACAAGTCCGTACTAGTGCTGTCTAAATCCAAGAGGCGAACGACAGCTACTAGGTTTAAAGACACCAGAACACGTCTCTAGCCTAGACCTCTAAATATGTTTCGTTAATGTTTCAATGCTTCCTTAGGTAAATTGAGTAAATTTTATGGTTGATCTTCAATTATGTTTCGGTTTCAAGGCCCTACCGTATGTCATATGACAATCTCCTATATGCAGCTATATGAGAAAAGAAAACTTTTCAATTCGATGAATGCTATCTAGTTAAGGGAAGAACTTCAAACAATGATGCGACATAAAACAACACTGCAAACGAAATCTTTTCCAAACTAGATGACTTTCACTATCCAAAAGTAATTTCAAACATTCAACGATGCGAATAATGTAATGTAATCTATGCAAAATCCTCTTTTTCAAAAACTATGCAATTGTAATCTATGCACAATTTCCTTTTCCTTTTCAAATTATAAGAATGCACTCAATGCATTTTTCGATGAAATGAGAATCTACTTAATGCATGATTTTAATAAAAGAGAATGCAATCAAAGCGATTTCTAGTTTTCAATCATTAAACAATGTAATCTAAGTTCAATGATGGATCTCAAAAAATACTTTTCAATGCAATGTGATCTAATGCATTTTAACGAAAAGCAAAATATGAGACGAAAACTAAAAGAACGCAAATCTCCTTAATGAAGGATGAATGCAAAAGAGATGTAAACAAACACTAAGAATGCAATCGTTGTTTCAAACACTTTGTAACGAAATCCCTCAAAAGGCGACAAGACATATGAGGTCAAACACAAAGAGGACTTCCAAAGAAAGAGATCAAAACAAGGCATTCATTCCCTTTTACATCAAACAATCATGGAAATAAGACATTTCAAACAATGAGAAATGTAATCTATGCTCATACAGTGAAAAGACTGGAAGGGAAAGACACACTGGTGAAGGATTTAGGGAAAAAATCTCAATTTTCACACACCCTGAAATTGGCATGACTTTGGTAGGTGAAACTAGCGCCAATTGGCGCGACTTGCTCACTGAAAACTGGCGCCAATGGTCAATTGGCGCGGGTTGCTAACTGAAAACAAGCGCCAACGCCTGAAAATGAAAAAACAAAGAATTTCTCCCAACCAAGACCAGACTCACCACTTCAAGCAGAATCTCCAAGACTCAAATGAACCATGTAATCTAGGCTCAAAGCAAGACAAAGCAGAATTCGAATGAAGAAGAAGCAAATCGCTCAAATAACACAATAAAACGATAGAAAACCACCAAATGAATGCAGAGAAGCAATCACAAAGCTGACTGAACAGACAGAAACCAAAAACTCCCAAGGGAGGCTCGACGCACAATAGCACCTAGATGCCCTAGGGCTAGAATGTAAAATCGATAGAAAAGGGAAAACAACCAAAGGATGAAGGTTGCAGTCAGTCAAACAAGGCTCCAGAACACTCAGGCAGTCGAAGAAATAAAACCAAAATCACATATCAAGCTTAGAAAGCTCAAAACCAAGCAAACCCTAGCACTTCACAGCACTGGCGCGACTGTCAGGCTGAAACTGGCACCATAATAAGATTGGCGCGAGTAGTAAATTGGCAACTAACGCCAATTGGCATGACTGTCACGCTAATAAGCGCGCCAGTCAAGTTTGCTATGCAAAAACTAAAATAGAGCAATCCAAGATGCAGACCAGTGATGTTGAAGCTCAAACCAAAAGTCAAAGACATGAAAAGAGCCAGCCAAAAGAGCTGATCAAGCAAGCAAAGTCAAGAATCGACCGAAAGACAAGACAATACTCCAAGTGTTCAGTTCATAAACTAGACCGGAGATTGACTGAACCAGCATTGATCTACTTTCGCTAATGCAAAGCAAGAGCATTTCGAAGGCTATCTGGCTAACTTCAGGCTTCGTTTGTAGTTTATAAAGAAAAAAACAAGCTAACTCCACAGCGGAGTCGCCAATTTGTTGTAGAGGTAAATCCCCTCTGTGGACAAAGGCGATCCCTACTAGCCCAGAACGGGTCTAGCAACAATCGTAACACGCTATGGTGCAGGTCCCTAATTGCAATAAACCAACTTGCGAAGAAGGCTTACCTCGAATCCAACGCTGTTGTTTGTAGAGAAGGTAGCGCTCCCGTTCCTTTGCTCCGGCAGATCACAATCCTCACGCTCGTCGCGATCGAACACCTGCACATGCAAGAAACACAACAAACATAAGTGTAAAATCCGATATATACAATTATGCGTCAGTCAGAGAGGACACAACTCATGATCATAATGAACAAAATGAGTGGAACCATAACCAATAGTCGCTTATCATTAATTCATACGAAGGAAAATACAAACAGGCTCTGACGCTGAATCTTCCTTCGGTGGGTCGTCAGCGGAATACGTCTCAGTAAAGCTTGTCAGGAATGGGGACAAGCCTCTCTCTTCGATCGTCAATCTCCTTGCTATGGATTTGGCACTATGAGGACTATCAAAGCTCTTGCAGCATTCTTTAGGCTATGAAGGCTCTTGGAGATTCTTGGAGATTAGCTTGCAAAGGGAAATGGCAAGCTTATATAGATGGTGGAAGGGGAGTTGGGATCCCTACAATCATGGGATTGGCCCTATCCTCAAGGAAGCTTCCATGAGAGGTGGCAAACTACTTCCTCTACATGGAAATCTGGAGCCAAACGTCCCAACTCAATTTAGAGACCAGTTCAGGAGTTGGTTGGAGTCAATCTTCCACCATTTATTTTTAAAAAACACCCTTCACAGCCCCTTTGAGTGTGACTCCCCGAGATAGAGCGCCAATCGACACGCCCTTTTGAAGGATTTCCATTGGCGTGGGTATAACACCGTCGGTCGCACAAGGACAGTGCCATTTTTGTGTTTTTATGGGAGAGATGTCTTCAGGGGAATGAAATTCCATGTCTAGGGGAGTGCCATGAAAGTGTTTTCAGGTTATTTCACTGCTCACAGGTCACGGAATGAGCCCTCCAATGTGCGGGACGGGGAATTGCAGGGATGGTGACAAACTCGTCGTGTAACAAGGTATGTATCGCTCAACAAGATAAAATCGTGATTTTTGATTATGTATGTAGATGATTCGATTATCAAGGTGCAACAATGATGAGCACATTGCATCAGGGAAAAAGGAGTTACATGTGTTTTAAGATGACAGATTTGGGACTACTTCACTACTATCTTGGAGTTGAAGTATTCCAATGTCCACATCATATCTTCATTTCTCAGAGTAAGTATGCAGCAGAAATTCTTCAGCAATTTGGAATGCAGGATTGCAAGCCTGTTCTCACCCCTATGGAACAAAACTTGAAACTTTCAAAATTTGAAGGGGGGGAAATGGTGGATAGCACTACTTATCGACAGTTGATTGGTAGCCTAATTTATCTGACAACTACTCGACCAGATCTTTCTTATGCCATCAGTATTATTTCCCGCTTTATGCAGGAACCACAAGACAATCACTGGAATGTAGCCAAAAGAGTTCTTCGTTATATCCAAGGAACAAAATATTTTGGTCTTCTTTACAAAAATACTAAAAATTTTGTACTTGGTGGATTTTTAGATGTCGACTTTGCTGGCAGTATTGATGATAGGGCATCAACCTCAGGTTATTTAATGTACATGGGGTCAGCTACAGTTTCCTGGAGTTGCAAGAAGAAAGCTACAGTGGCCACTTCTTCAGCAGAAGCATAGTACATTTCAGCATGGGAAGCAGCATGTGAGATTTTTTGGTTGCGTAGAGTTTTATAGGACTTGGGAATTCCTCCAGCAAAAGCTACTTCGTTATTCATCGACAATCAGTCAGCGATATATCTTTCTAAGAATCCAGTTTTTCATTCAAAGACAAAGCATGTGGACACCAAGTATCATCATATCAGATCACTCATTGCAAAGGATGTCATCAAGCCAATTTATTGTCCTTTAGAAGATCAAGTTGGTTTTCAGCTTCAGTGAATCTCGCGATACCTTTCTTTTCCGTCAACGTTGCAAAATCTAGATTTTGATTATGTATGTAGATGATTTGATTATCACAAGCAACAATGATGAGCACATTGCACAGGTGAAAAAGGAGTTACATGCAAGTTTTAAGATGACAGATTTGGGACTACTTCGTTACCATCTTGGAGTCGAAGTATTCCAACGTCGACATCATATTTTCATTTCTCAGTGTAAGTATGCATCATAAATTCTTCAATGATTTGGAATGTAGGATTGCAAGCTTATTCTCACCCCTATGGAGCAAAACTTGAAACTTCCAAAATTTGAAGGGGGGGAAATGGTGGATAGCACTACTTATAGACAGTTGATTGGTAGCTTGATTTATTTGACAACTACTCGACTAGATCTTTCTTATGCCGTCATTATTCTTTCACGCTTTATGCAGGAAACTTGAGATAGCCACTGGAATGTAGCGAAAAGAGTTCTTCGTTATATCCAAGGAACAAAAGATTTTGGTCTTCTTTACAAAAAGACTAAAAAATTTGTACTTGGTGGATTTTCCGATGCCGACTTTGCTGGCAGCATTGATGATAGGGCATCAACGTCGGGTTATTTAATGAACATGGGGTTAGCTACAGTTTCCTGGAGTTGTAAGAAGCAAGCAACAATGGAAACTTCTTTAGCAGAATCAGAGTACATTTCAGCATGGGAAGCAGATTGTGAGATTGTTTGGTTGCATAGAGTTTTACAAGACTTGGGAATTCCTCTAGTAGAAGCTAATTCATTATTCATCGACAACCAGTAATCAATAAAGCTTGCCAAGAATCCAGTTTTTAATTCAAAAACAAAGCATGTGGACACCAAGTATCATCATATCAGATCACTCATTGCAAAGGTTGTCATCAAGTTGATTTATTGTCCTTCAGAAGATTAGACCTTCAATATCTTCACCAAACCTCTTGGCAGAATAAAATTTACTAAGTTCAGAGATAAACTTGGTAGATGTTGTAATGTATCTTTGAATCATAGGGGGGAATGTTAGATGATCCAAATATGTTAATGTAAATCTAAGATAAAATATTTATTAAATTATAATATTTAATAAATATTAGAGAATAAAAATATTTATTAAATTAGAATATTTAATAAATATTATAGATACTTAGAAATAGAGTTTTGTTAGTAAAGATAGGACTCTAGAATAGAGTCATTTCTTCGACTCTAAAATGGGAATAAAGTTAGTAGACTGGTTATAAGGTCATTTATTGTAAATGGACACTTGTTGTTTTTTCAAATGATCCATAACTAAATTAAGTTAGGACAAATTTCTTATAAATAGGTTAGTCTCCTATTTGCAAGTTAGTAGAAGTTTACGTCTATAAACTCTGCAACTTTTTATGTAATTTCTTTTCCATTATTAATAAAATTATGTTTCTGAGGACACTTCTGCCATTATCATTAAGGTACAAATATCAATTATATATTTGTAAGAATTCCCAACTCAAATAAAATAATATGTTGGAATTGCACACCTCTCCCTTAGGAGGGCCTCGAGATTTTTAAAAACTTATGATAAGGTCAAGAAGGAATTTTTTTGGGATGGCCTTAAATGTGATATTCAAAAGTTTGTGGCAGATTTTTTGGTTTTCCATCAAAATAAAGTTGAGACAATTAAGACCTCGAATTTGTTACAACCTTTATCCATACCAAGTCAACATTGGGAGGATTTTTCAATGGATTTTATTAGAGGTTTACCGAAGTCCGAAGGAAAAATTTTCATCATGGTGATAGTTGATAGACTTACCAAGTATGCACAATTTTGTGGATTATCTCATCTATTTAAAGCCATCATGGTTGCCAATTCATTTATGGAAACAATTCAAAAGCTACATGGAAACCCAAATATTATTATAAGCGACATAGATCCCATTTCTATAGGAAATTTTTGGACGGAATTATTTTTTTGTTTGGGTATTCAATTAGCTCATAGTTCATCTTATCCTCCTCAATTTGATGGGAAAAATGAGATAGTAAATATATTTTTGGAATGATATCTTTGTTTCTTTGTATCCGATAAACAAAGATAGTGGGTCAAGTGGTTATATTTGGCTGAATGGTGGTAAAACACTTCCTTCAATAGTGCAGAAAAAATTACACCATTTATGGCACTTTATGGATATCACATCATCTTTAAGAGAAAATTCTAAGGTTCAAGAAATGGAAGATCACATAGAGAATCAACAACAAGTTCTCCAACTTTTCAAGAATAACCTCACTTTCACACAAAATCGAATGAAGCAACGACGAAATCAACATCATAGCGAAAGAAGTTTTGATGTAGTCGACTAGGTATTTTTACGGCTACAACCATACAAACAAATGTCCCTCAAGCAAGATAACAAGGATAATAAATTATAACCAAAGTAATATGGTCCTTACAAGGTCTTGCAAAATATTGGTACTATGGAATACAAACTAGATCTTCCTCCCTCTTCCCGAGTGCACCCAGTTTTCAATGTTTCATGCTTAAAGAAGGTTATATGTGACAAGCTTCAAGTTCAAACAATATTTTTCAGAACTAGAAGTGGAAGGAAAAATAATATTGGAACATGAAGTAGTCACAGAAACAAGAACCTGAAATCTATGAAGTTGATCAATTTAAGAGTATCTCATCAAGTGGAAGAACTTATGCATTGAAGATTCGACATGGGAGGATGAGAATTTTATATAGAAGCATATAGAACTACTCACGCATTGAGGAATACACTCTTTTGAGGTAGAGGATCATGTTAAAGTTCCCTATAATACTAGTGTATCGCCTTATTTTTATTATTAGTGTATCCCACTTATTGTTATAGTCGTGGCCATGTAGTCTCTATATTTCTATTATTGTGCCCCATAGAAGCCCACTATTTTTATTTTTGTGCTCTTACATTATTATTTTTATGTTGACTTTGATTATAATATGACCCCTTGGACTTGTATATATAGAAATGAGGTTTTTTCATTTGAATCATCAAAGATTTTTTCATTTATATTGTAATGTAAAAAAGGTTTCACCCTTGAAGGGGATGATTTCTAAGTTATTCATCTAACCTTTCTTCTATTTCGTGAGCTCGTTGCATAATATTCCCCTTGTGACTCATTGCAAAAAATGTTCTCCTTATTCTTATCCTTCCTCTAAATACTTCTCATATTGAATTTATTTTTGTTGGCCAAACTAATTTCCAAATGTGTTTACTCAACTTTATAATCGTTAAGGTGCTCCTCCTCAATAACGCATAAGGTGATAAGTTGATTAAGTTATCATATGGTTTCTTGAGCATTATAATTAACCTCTAAGGTGTGAAAGGAATTTCATAATAAGAGTACTGTAATATGTTCTAGTAAGACATCTTTAAATGTGGTTTCTTGCTTGCACAACCTAATGACCAAACTTCGACATTTTTAGTAAATTCTCTCTCGCATTCAAATTTCTATCATATTTTATATTTATTGATCAACAAAAATATCCATATCGAACATAATTAAAGGTGCAAACAAGCTACTATGTTATGGCTATGCCTAATTTATTTGTTCTATTCATGTCTTTTGTGCCACCACAAATTTCCTGACTAATAGATCCCAATATTATCAATATGACCATCCTATTGGCCTTCTACCACTTTGAAAATTGGGCTTTCACGACCTCTAAAGAATATGAGGTTAGAGTAATAGGCTTGTGTTACACCAAAATTTGGTCATATAACCATTAACAATTACATGGATCGAAGTACACCATGTAAGACCAATTTTACCATAGTAAAATTTCTTTCACTATAAGAAATAATTTAATAAACCATATGTTATTAGGTTATTTATGGTTAAAACAAGAAACCCCATGACGAGTAATTAAATCAATCCTTATTTATTTTATTTTACTCTAGGAATAATTAATTAATGTACTTTTTAAATAATATTCTTGGTCATATTTAACCCAATTATGAGAAATAATTAGAGAAATCATTATTTTTCTTATTTTTCTCTAGGAATAATTAATTAAATCATTATTTAGTTATTATTCCTCGTTAAATTTGACTAAATTACTTAGAAATAATTAAATACATCATTATTTTTTGATTATTCCTTAACCGCATTCTTGAAATGACAAATAAATAATTTATTCGTTTATTATTTATAAATAAAGGTATTTAACCAATTTAAATACATTTTCCCTCCAACAAAATATAATAAAATATTCCAAGCAGTTAAATCTATATCTTCTTTAATAACAAATTATTATGTGTCATTATTCACGATACATCAATTTATTGTTATAAATAGGAGGATTTTTCATTTTTTATTCACTTTGATCACTTTCATTGTCATGCGTTGATCATTCTCATTGCTACTACTATTTTTTGGCTTCTTGAGCTCCAATAGAGTTCAACACATTTTGGGTTTTCTACACCATTAAGAGAGAGAAAATTCTAGATTTGAACCATTGAGGACAACCAAGAACACATCCCATTGAGGGGAACTGGTATCATTATTATTTTTTCCCTTATGAGGTGTTATAATATATTCAAAATTATCTATATCTTGTCTTGTCCATTGGATGCATGAAGCAATTCTTATTTATTTTCACTATTTAACTGCTTTTACTACATAGACCAAGTTTTTTAAATATATTTTTTTAAATATCGATTGCAGATCTAAAGAAGTTAAGCAACCTCTTCTTTTGTTAGGGTTGTTTGTCACACACAACTAAAGTGAGCTCTTTTCGTACACTTGCATTAACAATTTACGCTTACAAATGGTGACTCCACTGGTGTAATTCAAATTCTTGCATCACCAACAACTTCAATAACTAGGGGTTTTCTTCTTCTTTTTTTAGTCTATTTATGTTTTTTTTTTAACTTCTATGCCCTAAAATAGTGAAAATTCTAACTTCTGGGTGTTTTCGGGTGTTTTCCATAGGTAATAGGTACCAGTAGCACCCAAGACGAAATTTTTTTCAAAACATGCCGCATGATGATCTAGGAGATGGAAATCATACTTTTTGAGCCCAAAACTATGATTTTTTCCTAAAATCACACTTGTTAGCCCAGAAAATTCGATTTCCACAACCCAGAGGTGAGTACCTGTGAGTTGGAAATTTTTTCTGATTTTTTTCTATTTCTGTTAGAAATTGCCTAGAGCACTATGTTAGGTTGTATGACCTCCATCTCAGCCAGTCCTAGATACGGATATGCTCAGTTTGTTTCATTGAATTAGAAGCAAGCCCCTTAGGGTTTCAATACACTTCCACCTTTCTAGGAGGAGTTTAGGTGAGCAGGGAATTTGAGGTTTATAGTGCTTTCAGCCATTGTTTCAGGGTCTAATCTATCCTTCTTTCAAGCCCTTTTTGATAGTTTATTATTCCATCCAAAACCCCCTCTTGAGTTTTGTTTATTCTTTCCCTTAAGGTGTCCTTGTTTCCCCTAGGGTTTTAACTCATTGCCTCCTATTTTCTAGAAGTTTTCCCCTCCGATTTCTTGTTTTTTTCTACATATTTTCCAACAGATCTGAGTCATTAGATCCTTGTACCTTAGACCATAGATAATTTTGTCATTCAGTGTGTTTTGAGTTAATTTCGCCCGCCTTTTAGACCAGTTGTTTGGGAAGTCTTATTTTGGGCTGAATTTATCCATGTGTAGTTTTTTATTTTACAGTCATTTCATTTTTATTTATAGTACTTCAACATTTTTTCTTTTTCTTTATACAACCGTCCAGGCTTAATTAAAATTAACACATGGCTTGGATGCACTCACACCTAAACTGAAGATTTATTGGTTTCCACCACCAAGCCAAGACATAAACATCGTAATTAATTAATCTGCCTCACAAATCCTTTGTATATCACTCTTCAACCATTGCATGCCATTTATGACTTGCCATCATTGTGCCCCCAAGGAATTTATCTCAGAGACTCCAAGGCCTTCACCCATATTCTCCATTTGGAAGATTTACTCCACCATGTAGGGTCTGAGTTAGTCCTTCGACAAATCCCCATAGAAAGTTTGATTTTGGTTCATTGGGTTCTTCCTCTAATTCTAAACCCGGTTCCCATCACCCTCATACCATCTTCATGTTAGGCGTCAATGATGGTGTAGGTCCTCAAGTTGGTGGTGTCCCTGACCCTAATTTTGGAGGCACTACTAGTGGAGACACTACTAGAACTGCTCCGGCTACTCCTTTGCTACCTTTCATGCCAAGTTTAAGTCTTCCAGATTTTCGCCAATAATTAATGACTCTATACTCCACAATTAGGGTTTTCGTTCTATGCTAACTAATATTCCTTCAAACATCCCTAAGTTCAAAGAAAACACTGGATATGACCCTAATAATAATGTCCTCTCCTTTTACATGTGGTTTTCATCCACTTCCATTACCGACGACTCCATTCGCCTTTGGTTGTTCCAAAGTACGCTCACTGGAGAAGCTGCAAAATGGTATGTTAATCGGAATTTTGCATCTCATTCCACTTTTTTGACTCTTTATAAATAAATTTTTTCCTATTTCCAGTTACCTCTCTGCTATGATACCGGTATCGAGTTTTTGACTACATTTCGTCAAACTTCTGCCACCCGCCTTTCGACCATGTCCAAGAATGGCGTAGAAGGAGGAGCTTGTATTAAGCTCCTACATTCAAAAACCACGTCTATATGGATTTGTTTCATAGAATGATTTTTCCTTCAATTGGTAAATTTTTCGTGTCTCACTTTCCTCATATAGAGGAAGAATCTCTCCAAATCGCGCTGATAAATGCCTTGATCTATGCCCAGTCTGGTTATATTTATACTGTTTTGTCGGCTCTCCCTAGACCTAGTGGTGCAAATGCACTGGGGCATCTCACGCCACCGATGGTATCCTTGGATCTCTTTCACATTTGTATACTCATCCTTCCATGGGTTATGGTTCCCCAAGGGGGGACTAGCTCCTCCATCACTTATCCCCCTCCTGGCAGGATATATCTGGGTCAAACCATGCCTTACGCATTTGCCTAACTACATCAACCAATGCCAGGTCTAGTTATTGCTCAACCTATCTAACATTAGGGTAATTTTGAGGTCTAAAATGGGCCTCCTAAGGAAATTATAAAATAATAGTGGAAATAATAAAATAATATTTGATTACATCATCAAATTTTAGAGGGAGAAAACTAAAAAACCACTGTTTCAACTCATATTTTGAACTTATCCTCCTAAGGTTCTACTCAAATTTTGAGCGGGAGTACTTGTTGGATGCAAAATTTAACTCCCCATCTATGAAGTACCCATGTTGCATACTTTGGATGGGTTCTGCTACATGAAAAATGAGAAATACATGAAAAATGTGATTGTAATCACATTTTTTTATGTATTTCTCATTTTTCATGTAGCACGGTCCATCGAAAGTATCCAACATGGGTACTCCTTGGATGAAGAATAAAATTTTTCATCCAATTAGTACTGCCACTCTAAGTTTGTGTAAAACATTTTGGAGAAAATTTTAAAATACGAGTTGAAAAAGTAGTTTTATTATTTTATTATTTTTTTTTATCTTTTTACCCTTTTACTTAAAAAATGGGGAATCATCCCCCATCGTTGACATCATCATCTCGAATCCTTTTTGTTCTTATAAAGTTTATTTTTTTTGTACATTTTTCTTAGGAGGCCCATTTTAGACCTCAAAATTGCCGTAATGCCGCAATGTTTCCCAACCTCTTTTCTGTCCTTATCCACAACCCAGTGCTCCTACTCCTATGGCATCAGCGCCCAAGCCTCCTTTAGTTCCCATCTCAATGAAAAGATCTATTATCTGCTTGAGGCGCTATGGATACTTCAGATGGTTTTTTCATCATCTTTGATGTTGAAAAATCAGAACATCCACCTTTACCTTCATCCTTTGCCTTGCAAATACTAGTCAAGATTTGTAATACCGATGTTTCGAGATGTATCATTGACGAGGGCAAATACACCTATGTGATGTCTGCTTATGTTTGGAATAAGTTCAAATCACCCGACTTAGCCCCATCCACCATCACTCTTCTTGCATGGGACAGCCACCCTTCTCAGTATCTTGGCATGTTTTGCAATTGTTCTGTCGCACTTACGGGAAAGGTTGCTTGTATTGACACAAAAGTCATTGATGCCCCCTTGTATTACAATGTTCTCTTGGGTTGTAGATATACCTATGCCATGTCATCTATCACATCCATGCTTCACTGTAATACGTGATGTCCCCATAATGGAAATATCTTCACCATCGATCAGTTGACATATTACGAACCAAAGTCTCACACCTCCCTTGAGACCATCATATCTTCGGTGGCCGATAACCAATCAGTCTCACCTCTAACTACTATTTCACTAGGAGTTTATAAATATTCCACCTTACATGGTTCATTCCCTGGTCTCTTCCCCCCCCCAGTTATCACTAAGCCCAATTCATAGAGTGTTTGCATATTCCAAGCATCTTGGGCTAGCCAAAAGCAGTTTGGTTCGACTAGCCAACATCCAACACCTCCACAACATGTTGTTGTTCACTTGACACTGCCTTCAGGAACTTATCCTTTTATTGGTGTCCCTCCCAGCCCTTTTCAACCAGGAATGGTTACCCCTAGAGTTAACCATTTGGGAGTCATTCTTCCAGGCCATCACCCTTGCGGTCAGATATCGTTTCTAGCTCCTCCCTCTAGAGTTTTTTCAGTGCTTGTTATGGCTACATTGATTCTTCCTAATTTGACCCTACGGATCCCAGTCTAGTACATCGATCCCCTAAAAAACACTCTTCTTGGTCAGCTCAAACCATATACCATTTTGACCCTGGTTCAATCAGTTTCCATGACCCCTCCCTTTGTTTCAATGCCACAACCAACTCAACAGAAAGCTACTCCTGTTGCGAAAGCATCTGGTGAGGTTGGAAAAGCCAAAGATAAGGAACCTAATGACAAGGCCCTCCAAATAACTCTTTCTTCTCCTAATCCTAAATCTAACATCCCAAAGGTCCATGTTACCTTACCCGATTCAGCCAAGAAATTAAAATCGTTGCGCAAAAACCACTTCTTGCTTTCTGTGATCTTTATGGAAATTATTCTCATCTTTGTCCCCATCTCGATGAATTTCGTGATACACTTGAGGAAATTCACGAAATAGAGGCCACTCGTAGTGGATCATGTACCCCTATACTTGTTAGTTTTTCTTCAGTAGAACCAGAGAACATTTCTACACCCATTGTGATACCTCCCCTCGATGCAAGATGACAGATTCTTTGGTCACTATTCTCTATATTTAGTCATCCATGAGATCCATGGTGGAAGACCCCTCTGGGGCATCCCCTTCTGTTTCAGTAGAACCTCCCTCAGGGAAAATCTTGGTCTCAACATCGGTAGATGTTTCATCTACTAGCTCTTAATCTAGCATCCATAGCGATGCATATGTGAACCATATCTCTCATGATGACACATCAAGTAGATCCACCGTGTCATGTGGTCTCCCTTCCACTAGTCCTCCCATATTAAATTCTAATGAAGACATTATGGAAGCCATGACCACCCCTGATTCTCATTGGGATGATATGCACCATCATGTGCACTTTCTTCCACAGCAGTCCCATGACTAGTATGTTGTGGAGTCTAAAGACTTAACCCACCAAGAAGCCAATTTTTTTAGAAATCTCATTCCTGTGCCAGATGCTTTCAAGGAATGAAATATGGTCAATATATCTCCTACCATTAAAATTAAAATTTCCAATAAACCAAGGGTAGAAGTAGACATTACATTGGGGGCACATTTCACCCTGGAATAAATTGAGGCTTACACTAAGCTATTCAAGGAATTTCATGATGTTTTCACCTAGTCCTATCCAAATATGCCCAGACTTGATCCCACAATTGTCGAACACCATATCAATACATGGCCTGATGAAAATCCTATCCATCAAAAGTTGAGACCCATCAATCCTTCCAGACGATATTCAATCAAATATGCAATCAATAATCTTAATGAGACTGGTTTTATCTATCCCATTGAATACACCCTGTGGATTTCTATCTGTCTATGGGTTTTTATCTATTCTTGTTTGCACAGACTTTCGCAACCTCAGAAAATTTTGTCCCAAGGACAACTACCCCACACCATTCATTGACCAAATCATTGATGAGTGTGTAGGGCATGAGGATATGTCCTTCATTTATGGCTTCTCCAGGTATAACCAGATTACTATCCATTGTGCTGATCATTTAAAGACCACGTTCATTAGTCCTTGGGGAGCTTTTTATTGTAGGGTCATGCCTTTCGGCCTAAAGAATTTTGGAGCTACCTTCTAGTGGGCTATTTCATATTACTTCCATGACTTGGATCATATTATCCTTTCCTACCTTGACGATGTCACTGATCATTCTAGGCATCGGGTGCAACACATTCATGATTTTCATATTGTTTTTCTCTGATGTCGCAAGTATAATATCTGCCTCAACTGGCTGAAGTGTGTCTTTTGCATTGATGCTGGTAATCTCCTAGGCTTCATTGTGTCCAAATATGGTATAAATCTTGATCCCCTCAAAGTTGAAGCCATTATTTAACTTCCCATTCCTCATACCTTATGTTAGTTACAAAGCCTGTAAGGCAAAGCCAACTTCCTTCGTCAGTTCATCCCTGAATATGCCACCAGTGCACATGGGTTTCTTAGACTCCTTAGATCTAACATTCCATTTGTTTGGTATGTATATGCACAACATTATTTTGATGCACTGAAAAATTCTCTCACTTCCACTCCCTTGATTAGTCCTCATAACTTTGAGAGGGATTTCATCATGTACATCTCAGCTTCCACCCATTCGGTTGCTCGGGTCCTCATTCAGAAAGATGAAACCATAAATGAACATGTTATCTATTATGTCAGTAAGAACCTTCTGGGACCCCCTGTGTCCTACTCGCATGAAGATAATTTGGCGTTGGCTGCCATGTTTTTAGTCTAAAAACTTCGTCATTATATCAAGTTATGAATTCTACCAAGGTCATGACCAATTCCAACCCCATGGATTTCCTATTGAGTCGATAGATCATCAGTGGGAAGTACGCTCATTGAATCATTGTACTTCAGGAGTTCAATCTTGAATTCATCACACCTAAGAGTAAGAAAGGTTTAGAACTTGCTGAACTCATTTATGAATTTCCTACTGGTACGCGCGATCCACCAGTTAATGACGATTTACCCGATGAGCACTTGCTTGCCATTACATCAGATCACCCTTGGTAGCGAGACATCATTACCTATTTGTGAAACCATAAGTTTTCTTCACATCTTGATCGTGATGCTCAACAACATATCAAGCACCAAGCCCCCCACTACCTTCTCATTGGTGACGATCTTTATCTTCGTAGTGCTGATTTGTCTCATGCATGCTAAAGCTAAGAAATTTCTTAGTGACTGCCATTGTGGTGCCTGTGGTGGCTACCTTTCCAGTTTGGCCACTGCCCAAAAAATCATGTGCGTTGGGTATTTTTGGCTTTCTCTCTTTGATTATTACATTGAAGAAGTCAAAAATTATTCCAATTTCCAGTTATTCGCCCCAAAGGCCATAGCTACACCTGCTCACCTCCATCTTGTCTTATCAATCATTCCCTTCTATAAGTGGGCCATTGACTTTATGGAGTGTCTACCTCCATCTACTGGTAACTAGAAGTATATCATCGTGGTAGTCGACTATTTCACAAAATGGGATGATGCCATGCTAATGTTGAATGACACGGCAGCTACTGCAGCTCTCTTTTTATTTAACCATGTTATCGCTTGATTTGGGTCATGAAACAATTGGTCTCTAACCATGGTACACATTTCAAGGATGAGATGTGGCGTGATATATCCTCAACGTTCGGATTTGAGCACCATTATTCGTTTTCTTATAATCCCCAATGTAACGGTCCATTTAAAGTGGTGTAATATTCCTAAATTAGCATGCAACTAATTGGAATATTAATTTTTTCTTTTTCTTTTTAGTTCGAATAATAAGAGGGTAGGGAGACCCATAAATCTCCTTAGTAGGAATAAAACCACTCCAAATGTGAATGGAGGACATCAAAAGAGCTGGATAAAGCACCCCTATGTGTGAACAAGGGATGAAGCATGTGGACTCTGTCAACTTTGACCAATCAATAACGTTGGTATGGAGGGATTGGACATTTAATGAGGGATAGCGCAGTTTTGGAGGGGGATAATTTGCATGGAAGTAGTGGCTTTAATGAGTGGGGCCCAAGGTGAGGAAGCTCGCCAAGCATATAAGGAAGGGGATGGAAACCATGGAAAGCATGTTTTGACTATTATTTTATTATAGTCTATTATGACTTGTTGATCTCTTCATCTCTTTAGCTAAGATTGTCATATTGTTTAGCACAAGGGTGTTCCCGAGTGGTAATCCCACCTTCATCCTGGGGGAAATTTGAGTGCTGACTCAGGAGAAGTTATTGGGCATTATTTCCACATTATGGCATCAAGCTAAGTTACATATTTCTTCTATAATGTAGTTTCTATTTAGAGTTGTGCTGAGTTGGAGGGTGCAGCAGTGGAGGGTTTCATTGGGCCATTTCTGAGCTTGTATTCAGTAGAGGAATGTTTCTTTCCATTGAGAGGCCAGTAGGGAAGGTCCGTGGGCTTCATTTCATATTTTGGCACCAGGCCAAGCCACCATCATCTCCTACAACACAGTTTTACTCCCAAACTGCGTTATTTTATTAAGCAGATCCGAAGGATGGTTTAGTCTAGCATTTGGGGTGTTAGATCTTCAGTGAAGGGATCAACCTTTCATTGGGAGACTCTATTGGAGGAGTGACATTAAGATATTCATTATTTTCAGCCACCTCCTCTTATGTGCTTCATCTAGAGTGATTCTTCAGCCCTAGGGCTTTAGATCACCATCATATATTTTGTGTATTTCCAGAAACCCTTCCTGGGTTTTCTAGGAAAAGTATTGAGAAGCATAGATCTCCATTTTTGGCCTTGTTTGAGCATTCTATTAATAGATCCATATATTTATATTTCCCATCTATAGTATTAGTCACTAAAACTATGTTGTATGAGCTTCAGTGTTTTTTGTAGCAGTGTATCACATGTTTTGGTGCTTTTAGGCATTGGAGGCTTCTCTTGCCTATCTTGAGGGACTTGATCCCCAAGATCTTGTACTTATTTATTGTTGTTTTACATGATACCATGCATATATCTTTGGCTCATATGTAATGTATTGATATTTACTGGTACTTTCCATTATTGTGTGCCATATTGTTGCTCTTCTTGTTTAGGAATATTACAGTGGTATCAGAGCATAATCTTGGCTCACCCTGTGAAGCATTACATCTATGTCATCAGAAGAAGAAGAAGCTTCTCACACAAAGGATAAGGAATATAGAAGAGATAAAGGAAAAACTCCAATATCTATATAAATTAAGGCAAAGGGGTTTTCAAAACTTCTTATCCAATATATGCATGATATTAACAGAGAAATCAAGGAAATGAGGAGGGAAAGACATAAATATTCCTATAAAATATTTTCACATGAAGAAATATCTAGTTTCCTACATTTGCTGGAGACCAACAAATGTAAAATCATATCAAAAAGGCTCTTCATACCCACATTCATAGCAAGAGAGATGGAGGAAGGAGATGCACCAAAGGAGGAGACTCTTGGTGACTATCAGCAAGAATATGAATTTCAATCTCAGAGGTTCAAGGAGCATCTAAACTTCCAAGGGTTTTGCCAGATCAAGGAGAATAGAAGTCCTAGCAATCACAATAGAAGTAAAAGGTGCAAGCAGCATGCTTTGGGTAGTTTCTTTCTACCTACTTTTGATGGGTCACCTAAATGCACAACTAAGGCTTGGGTGAAGGATCTAGACACATATTTTTAGTAGCACCAAGTTTCAAAAGAGGAAGCCGTTAAAGTAGCAGCGCTACATCTTGAAGGTAAGGCTTATGCTTGGTGGCTTTATGAAACTTCTTCATTGAATCATGCAAATGTATCTGCTTATGCAAAGTTCACTAGGAGGTTAGTGAAAAGGTTTGATCTAAAACATTCTAAAACATCCTTGGTTGAGCTAGCCAAACCCAAACAATAAAAAAATTTGCATGAGTTGGAAGGATCCATAAACCAAACTCCATTCCAAAATGCTATTGAGGGGGTAAGAAACTTGCAGAATGCCTTGCTAAAGGCAAGATCCCCACTTCAGGAAGAGCTCTCTTCTCAAAAGGAAGACATGGAGATCTATTTTTCAAAAGAGGATCAAGACAAAATGCCTCTTAATGAAGATGAGGTATCCTCCAATAATGATGAAGGGGAAGATCAGGAAAGAGGTAACAATGTTGTTACACCAGGGGCAGACCTATTACCACCTAGAGATGGACATGGAGAAATTTATCCAATCAGAGGAGCCATTGTATTTTTGCAAGGAGTTCCAAAGGATCTAACATGTGCCAGCATTGATAGATTTTGAGACGTTTCAAATGGAAGAAGAAGATAGGAAGGATGGCCAACATCAGGTGATTAGGAGCACACACTCCTATCCATTCCAAGAGGTTGATGCACAAAAAGGGAGGTTGATTTGTGCAGTGAGAGCAGGGAAAAAGTAGTCCACTCACATATACAATCTACTCTAGACATTGATGTCTCATTACATGGAGGCATTCCATGTGGGAGGCCACTATATCAGGAGTTGATGAGAGATGTCTCACAACATGTTGCACTACTCATAGATCCATGAGGGGTGAGAACCTTGGGAGGAATTGATATAGTGCAGAGAGTATTGGGTAGGCTCAAGGAGGAGGGAGTTATTCTCCCAATATTAGTATTACCCACTCTCACCAAACATCTTGCGCTGAGAGAAGATGTCTCAGGGATGGATGGCACCATCATGGTGCAAGGAGATCACTCCATAGCTTTGGAGAATCAAAAGATACTTCCACATAGGGAGGGATATTTCACATATGGTAGAGGTTGGTGGCCACTCATGCTTACATTGGCCAAACTCAGAAAGTTTTTGATAGGTGATAGCTTCCCATGGAAGACTAGCCTCCAAAAACTTCAACCTTCACTAGACCGTGAGCAGCTGCAGGAGGAGCAGTAGAGGCAAGATAGCAGCATCTCGGTGTATGAATTTGGCATGGGAAATGTAAAATAAGAGAGAAACAACATGATAGGAGCGTTACATTGTAGATCAGAAACATTGCCATTATTGAATATTGATCGTTATTGGAGATCCTAGCTGTTGGTGGAATACTCCAAGGATATCTTTTCATGCAAAGTACTTGATAGCCAGTTATCAGATGGGATATCTGTAGTGAGATATGGGGTCATCTATTTTCAGAGTAGGATCTTCTTGACTATAGCCTCTAATCTCAAGGAGAAGCTACTACCTGAAGCATATGAGGGTTTTCTCTCCAACCCCACTGATTTCATAGGAGCATACCGTACTATCATGGAGGGATTCATTTGGGAAGGCTTAAAAGAGGAGATGCACCATCATATGAGGAGATGCATGGATTGTTTGGAGGTTGAGGAGAGACATAAATCTTTGGTAGAGTTATCACAACCACTTCCTTTCTCATTAGGAGTGAGAGGAGGCCCATCTATGAGCCGCCTCATTAGCTTGAAAAAAGTACATGGTAAGGGTTGTATTTCTGTACATCATGATTCATTTACTATGTATTTGTATTTCCTTACCATTCATGTGTAGGCCATTGCTCAAAGAGGGGGCACTCTTTCTTATAGACTTGATGGTCTACTTGGGGCCATAAGAAGTGATGATGATGGCCACTCCCTATGAGATCTTCGGAAGATTATGTCTTATTCAGGGTGTGCTCAAATTTCACCTCACATCATACACCTTCTCCAAGCATGTGAGAAAATTGGGGAAAAAAGCAAGTGGTTGGGAAACCACTCATCATGCCATATTATGATGCATTTAGGAGTCAAGCTGCGCTAGTTTCACTTGAGGTCCATTGTCTTTCTCCAGTATTACACATGGTATCTATGATGACTTTGATTGTGATCGCATATGCTTATGATGTTCTTATTATTGTTGGGGGCATGATTGGGGGGATGACACATAGGTTGGATGTGTCCATTTGGAATTAGAATCCCCACTCTTCTTATGCTTCATGCTTCAAGGGGAGCATTGGACATTATTGGTTGCTACAGTATATCACTTGTTTCCTTATGAGGTAAGCCATATGGTTGACTTGAGCCTTTGGGAGATACCTCTGATGAGAATTTGGGAGGAGCTTTTCTATGAATTAGCATTCTGGAGGGTGATTCATTTTGTATGGATGATAGCTTGGATATTGGAGCTCCACATGGGAATGAAGGTTTCCTACATTTTTTAGTTCTATCCTTGTAGTTGCTTGAGGACAAGAAAAATTTGAGAGGGGAGGATTGTAATATTCCTAAATTATCATTTAGCTGATTGTAATATTAATTTTTGATTTTGCTTATTAGTTAGAAGAATAAGAGGGTAGGGAGACCCATAAATCTCCTTAGTAGGAATAAAACCATTCCAAATGTGAATGGAGGACATCAAAAGAGCTGGAATCACCCCTATGTGTTAACAAGGGTTGAAGCATGTGGAATGGGTTAACTTTGACCAAATCAACAACGCTAGTATGGAGGGAGTGGACATTCAATGAGGGACAATGCAGTTTTGGAGGGGGATCCTTTGCATGGAAGTAGTGGCTTTAATGAGTGGGGACCAAGGTGAGGAAGCTCACCAACCATATAAGGAAGGGGATGAAAACCATGAAAAGCATGTTTTGATTATTATTGAAATATGGTCTGTTATGACTTGTTGCTCTCTTCAACTGTTTAGCTAAGATTACAGTGTTTTTTAGCACAAGGGTGTTCCCGAGTGGGAATCCCACCCTCATCCTCAGGGGACTTCGAGTGCTGACTCATGAGAAGTTATTGGGCATTATTTCCACATTTTGGAATTAGTCCAGGATACAAATTTCTTCTATAATGCAATTTCTGTTTAGATTTGTGCTGAGTTGCAGGATGCAACAATGGAGGGTTTCAGTTGGCCATTTTTGAGCTTGCCTTTAGTGGAGGAATGTTTCTTTCCATTAGGAGGCTAGTAAGGAAGGTCCCTGGGATTAATTTCATATTTTGGCACAAGACCAAGTCACCACCATCTCCAACAACGTATTTTTACTCCCAAACTGCATTACTTTATTGGGAAGATCCAAAGATGGGTTTAGTCCAGCATTTGGGGAGCTAGATATTCAGTGAAGGGATCAACCTTTCATTTTGAGAGTCTATTGGAGGAGTGCCATTCAGATATTCATTAGTTTCAGCCACCTCCTCTTATGTTCTTCAGCTATAGTGATTCTTCAGCCCTAGGGCCTTCAATCACCATCATATATTTTGTGTATTTCCAAAAACCCTTGTTGGGTTATCTAGGAAAAGTGTTGAGGAGCATAGATCTCAATTTTTTTCCTTGTTGAGCATTGTATTAACAAATCCATATATTTATATTTCCCGACTGTAGTATTAGTCACTAAAATTACTCTGAATGAGCTTCATTGTTTTCTGTAGCATTTTATCACATGTTTTGGTGCTTTTAGGCATTGGAGGCTTGTCTTGCCTATATTGAGGGGCTTGATCCCCAAGATCTTGTACATATTTATTTTTTTTCTACATAATACCATGGATATATCTTTGGCTCATATATAATTCATTTATATTTACTACTTCTTTCCATCATTGTGTGCTATATTTCTACTCTTTCTATTTAGGAATATTACAAGCAGTCAATGAAATCATTACATCTATGCTTCAACGGACAGTGAACAAGCGCAAAACAACCTAGCACCGTATACTATTCCCTACTTTGTGGGCCTATAGAAATTATGTTAAAACCGCCACCAGCTTTACTCATTTCCACCTTTTTTTTGGTGAGGAGGTAGTCTTACCGATCGGGTGTAAAATCCCCTCCCTTCACCTAGTCGTCGAACTTTTCCCTGACACCCAACCTTTAGAAGAAAGACTTATGATGCTTGATCATGCTTCCAAGGACCGTGATGTTGCATTCAAACCATTGAAGTGGCCAAGAAGTGCACCAAAGCTTATAATGACCGAAACGCGCACCCTTGTACCTTTGACGAAGGCGATCTTGTTCTAGTGTATGAACAACCTCATGATGTCCTTGGTCATGGAAGATTTGACTCATTATGGCTAGGACCTTACATCATTTGTAAGGATTTGGGCAAGGGGGCATACCTTCAAGAGGATTTCGAAGGTGAGCTCCTTCCTAACCCTTGCAACGCACTTTACCTTAAGAAATTTTACCCATAGCATCTCCCATTGACATTCGTGTTTTATTTCTGTCATGAATTTAGGTAGCTTTCATTGTCCATAATCATCTCATTTGTTATCTTTTGGTGCCTTTCATATGGATCCATCATCCACACCGTATCGCTTCTCCTAGAATCTATTCTTAGTAGCTTGGGCCATTTTTACCCCCTTGCATTCGTTAGTCCTCTCCAACGGCATATGCATTGGATCTGCCACTAATAACTAGGCCAAATATGTTGTAGTGATAGGTTTTTTAGTCGATTCCCTTTGTCATCACATCCTCAATATTCATGTTCGTTTAGATTCCTTGTTTCTTTTCATACAACTGAATACTGTGTATCGTGTGAATAACCATTTCCTTTTTAGAAGATATTTACCAGTGAATTTCTTAGTGCGTGAATTTGAAACCGTTACATTCAGTCATGTATGTATAGCCCATAATCACTATGCAGATAAAATTTCAAAAAATATTCTATATTGGTACTTATCACATGCATTTAATACAAGGAAATCATAATAAAAATGGCAAACCATAAAATCATCATATATAAAGATTCATATCCATATTATGTATCAACAAAATCATAAATGTTTGGAGTTCACTACTCTAAATACATCTGACATGCCCATAGCGCTTTACATAATCAAAACTAGGGGCACCCCATGCCCCTACATGTGATCACTATCTGGAGGGTCCCGAGCTAATGGATCGGCTCCACAAACCTGTAGATCCTGAACTGTCTATCTGACAATTGCCATGTGTCGCATGATCCCTCTCCACTAAGAGGGTAGCCCTATGAATCCATCGATGTAATGGTGTTCAATATCATGCCAACTGTGCTCAGATACAACAGTCAGAATTAGCTGACACCTCCATTAGACATCCTCCAGCAGGGCCTCATAGTCAGTTCTCTGGTCTCCTCTCTCTCCACTAGATTCTACAGCCCCTAATGCTACAGGTTGTCCCATATACCCTACCGAATTCACCAGTGCTATATCTGCATACCCAAAGACATGAATTATTGCCACATAAATATTTTAAAAACTTTAAATGCACCAAATATATGGCAAATTTCACTTACCATCTGGTCCCCATTATCGATCTCGCAGAAGTGGCAAGCCAGGGCCCCCCTGAAAGTTCATACCATTTTATTGATAGTCATCTATGTATAGCGACATCTGATTCAAGTGTGTGAAAAACGTGGTTCAGAACAACCGTCTGACTCCCCCGCCTCCTCCTCTCTATAGTAGCTGCTCCCAGTAGCACATATTGGGCTCCTGTGGGGCCCCATCCTGGATCTGCACATGAGGTTGAGATGTGTGGATTTTCTCAAATAAGAAAAAGCACAACACCATACCAAAAGCATAGCCATGGTTCACCTTTCTGTTACATAGTGATAGTTTTCGTTTCACTGACAACAGCATCATATTCGCCTAGCCATAGTAGGTCCCTCTCACAACACTCTCAAAACAACGTCATCTACCCCTCAGTGATATGATGGAAAGCCTGGTTGCCCAGGATCCACAGTACTGTTGCAAAGATAGATCGTGTCTCTAGCAGCTCTAGATCACCAATCAGAATGGTCATGCCCTTAGCACAAACATCCGGTCTTCAATGGCCCTCCATGAACTCTGATATGTTCCGCCCACGCTGTAACTCTAGATGTATACTTCCGACCACCCCTAGTAGTGGGAGTCTCATCAAGAAGTAGATGTCCTAGATGGCTAGCTCTATCATGTGCCCCTGCACCATAAATGCCTCTTCGTCTGGATCCCAATCGTTGACTATACTTGATAGTAAGGGCTCACCTGCCATTAGCAGTGGTTTCTTAACCAACTTGAGAACCCCATATCTCACAAGCGGTCCTCATACCACCTTATGCCCTAGATCTCGGCACGAAGCACATCAAATATATATCTTGCGAGTTGATCCTCAACTCTACCATACCTGCACAACATCATCATGTTTTTCAGTTTAGAGAAGGTAAAATGCATCATAAAAAATCAAGTACTTGTCCTCAGCCAAAAAATAGCCCAAATCTCACTTTTAGTCCAACTCACACTTTTCAGCCTCTCCAGTTGCGAGCTCGCAGTTTTCCCCTCTGGAAACTATGAGCCAGGTCATATTAACAAGCTCTAAAAGGTGTGAAGTAGATGTGAGGAGAGGTAGGGGCCTTCTCCTCCTCTCCAAATTGACCACAACTCCACTAGAGAATGAATCAAATTGGTGGAAAATTGTTCTATTAAAAGAAAAACTCTAAATTTTCTTTTGCCAATTGAGACCAAACCATAGCTTAGTTTGACGAATCATCAACACCGTTAGAAAGCTCTCATCGAGCACTATAATGGGTATCCTTCTGGTTTCGGTAATTTTACACTTCACAAGGAAGCCAGTTTTCCAAGAAGGCTCAGTTTTGTACCTCTTAAAATCATATTTCTTCACATTCCCTACTTGTACTTGGGGCACCACTTTTCCTTCATACTTGTGAATGCGTGTGTCAATTTTCATCATGAGTAACCATCTTTTTCTCATGTTTTTATGGTCCCCACTGAGCCTATTCTGTGTGGAAGTGTCATCGAGTCACATTTGTTCAGAGCATCCGAGTTGACTCACCATCACATTCATGGAGTCTGTCCCGAGTCACTTTGCCTCTTATTACATTATTCCATCCGTTTTTTCCTTGTCAGTCTCTCATGTCACCCATTTTTTCCTTCAGTCATACTATCCCCCATCCCCTCCGAAGTCGTGTTAGTTTCTGCCAAGTCGTCCATGATTTTTATTCTCTAACAAGGGAAGTTGTCTGTCTACTACTCAGTATCCCCTATTCCATCATAATCCATGGTGTCAGTCCATTTGTCACTTTACTATGATCCCTCGTGCCTTAGTTGAGGATTCCTCATTGCCTCATCTATGGTGGACCTCCTTCTATCAACATCAGAAAATTGATTCTAGAAGAAGGGTCTAGAGTTCGATGTACCTTGGTTTCATCTCCCATTCTTGTTCGGTGCCTTAGATGAGGAAAAAGGGTCTCATCATTTCCCTTTGACTTGATCTTTTCTCATCCGCTTAGCTTCAACTCATTATTTCATGATCAAGATTTGTATACTTGATTGTTCAATGATTCAAGATATTGTACCAGTGATTCCCAGGTGGTTGTGAAATTTTTTAGACCTCATGAGTGGGTGTCCCTTCATTTAGCCCCCCACATGCCTGAATGACCTCATATTACGCTATAACCTTAGATGCAGCTCCGAAGATTTGATGAGTTTCATTCTAGCTACTTATAATTCCCATAGAATGCATGTATCATTCATATGATCCATTCATATTTTAGAGCCCTTTCCTATTTAGTAGGGATTATTTGGTTATTATTATGTCTCATGTACTCATATATTATGGTATTTAGTCTTGGTTCAAGTTTTTTCTAGGCACGATATGTATGTGGGATCCATTATATTTTTGTCTAACCCATTTTATTCTAGCATCTCATGTACATGTGCAGTTCAAGGAAATCAAACTCGTACTGGAAATCCGTAACCTTTAAAAGGGTATCTATAAGAGGGATAAGGTCAATATTGACCTGGGCTATGGGAACAGGGATTTCCTTTGTAATCTATTTCTTAGATTTATCTTTTGCGGACATGTCAAAAGTTTATTAGAATGTTAGAGGAAAGACAATAACGTTGTCAGGAGGAAAGAAAATTATGATGGCTCGATTCAATGACTAAAGGCATGGTGAAAGCTTGATCAGTAAGTGGAGGCGACTGCACAATTTTCATGTAAATACAATAGTATATTGGTCAAGAAAAACTGAGAAGCAGTGGGGCAGATGATAATTTATAGATCGTGATTGTTTTTAATGGTTTAATAATACCATAGGAGCTTAAATGGGATTTGGAGTGGATGAGCTAAAGTAGAGGAAAATGGTTTGGGAGTGGGGGATTCAACAGGAGAATAAGAAGGCATGAACATTATGGGGTGGTAATGGTAAGGGTGATGTGGAAACAAATATATGGCAGCTGGTAGCATGTGAGTGGCAGAAGGAAAATATTCAAAGCATGGGATAGATGACTGTTTAGGTGGCAAGGGAGAAACCATAGAGGATTTTAAGGGGAGGTGGGGGGAGGGGGTGGGAGGGTCGTGGGGGAGGAGTGGTTTCGGGATTTTAGCGGCGGGGTTAGGAACTCGCGGGAGGGCACCATGTATTTATTTTCAGGTGGCCATTCAAACTTATTTTCAGACCACAACCCCCCCACCCCCTGCATTAACGAGAAACAGCCAAGGGGGGTACGAACTCTCCCTCTATCGTTGATCTAGGCGGGGGAGATCTCATCTGTTGAAAAGAAATCACGCAATATGGAATCTGACAAGACTTATTTTTTTTGTTTAGTAACCTTAGAATTTAAGTAATTTATGTGCCGTAAACTTTAGTTTTGAAATTTTATAAACTAGTACAAAATTAGTCCACATTTAAAGAAATTAATCATAAGTATTGCCATGTATTTTTCCTTTTTGTGCACTATAGCCTTCAATTTTCTTTGGCATCCTATCATTTTATTTTTTATTTTTCCTTCTTTCTTTGGGGCATTCTAAGCTAACATTTGATCTTGATATGGATGTATATAATAGACAATAAGCCTAAAATTTTTAAATTTCTTTTTCTTTCATCCATATCCTATCTTAGAATTTTTGTTTTTTTTAATTTATTTTGACTATACATGCTAACTTATCAAAACTAGGTAATTTTATAACATCAGCTCCAACTAGTGACTTCTTCCCCCTGTAGGATGCAGAGAACAAGTAGATCCAAGTGCCTTCTCCTCGGGCTGTGGAGTCTTTGCTATGAAAACAAAACATAATTGAAAAAAAATTAAAAGAAAATGGTAATATACAATGATGATTCAAAATATTCTTCAGTATTGTGTGTAATGTTTCAGAAATATTCCATTGACAGGAAAAGTAGTGAACTATCCTTCCAAATTTTATAGAACAAATATATTTTTTCCTTTCACTTCAGCATTGTTGAAAGGTCCAAACCATACGTTATCAAATTTTCGATGTTTACCTCTGTCCTCCCTTCTAGCATCCTATCTCAAAACAATATGACCTTCTCTAAAGTCTCTTTCCCTAGCCTTTCTGTCAAAAACACTTTTCATCTTATTCTGATACTTTCTCAATTTATACTGAATCTCATATCTATTTTCATTTAATTCAATAATTTGATTTATCCTTCTAGATAAATCATCAGGTTCATTAGTATATTCTTGTAAAAATTTAAGAACAAGAAAAACCAAGTTTGTAGGAAAAATGGCCTCTTTACCATAAACAACTTGGAATGGAGACTTACCTCTTGATGTTTTGGGAGAAATCTTGTTTTCCCAAACTGCATAGATAAGATGATTGTCCCAATTTTTCTTATTATCTTCAAGAGTATTTTTTATTACTTTAACCAGGCTCTTGTTAGATAACTCTGCAAGACAATTTCCATGAGTATAATAAGGGGTTGAATGATGTAGAAAAATATGATATTTTTTTCAGAATTCAATCATATTTAAACTATTGAATGTTGTGGCATTTTCAGTCACTATTTGTTGAGGGCAACTAAACCTAGAAAGAATTTTCTCTTCAATAAATTTGATCACTACTATATCTGTATCATTTATGACTAGAAATGCCTCCACCCACTTGGTGAAACAGTCTATGGAAGTTAAAATCCAACTATGTTGATTTCCTAAAGGTGGTTGAATTTCTGCTATAAAATATAGTCCCCGCTAAAGGAATGTTGCTGAAATAACAACTGGAACTATTGGAAGAGCTACTAGTTTTTTCTTACCAATAAACATTTGACATGGAATGCAACTTCTGACCTTTGCTCTTGCTTGTGAAAACAAAGTAGGCTAATATAAACCTGCCCTTAGTATCTTGTATGTTGTGGCTCTCCAAGCATAATTCCCTCCACAAATTCTTGCATGAAATTTCTCAATGATTCCTTCTGTTTCAATTTCGATTAAACAAAGTAACAAAATGTTGAGAGGATATTTCCAGTACAGGTTGGCATTGATAATATAGTATTTGATAAATTTCAATTTAAGTGTTTTGCACTGAATATTTGAAAACTCAGTAGGACACTCAAAATTGATCAGAAAATGTACAATATATGCATACCAATCTAATAGTACATACTTTTCATCAATGTGAACAAGAACCATTTGAGTTGAAGGAGAAGGTTCTTGTGGTTTATCCCTTTCTGCATTCAAGGAAGGTTCTTGTTTATTCTTTATTTCTACATTTAAATAAGGTTCTTGTGGATTCTCCGTCTCTAAGTTTGAATAAGGTTCTTTTGTATGCTTTTGAGAGATTTCAGAAACAAAATTTATGCCTAACACGTTGCAATTAGATTAAGATAACAATTTAGCTAAACCTTGTCCCTTCACTAACTTATTGGTTTTAATAGTGAGGTCAAACACAAGAATTTGAGTGATCCACCTTCCTCTTCTTCCATTAGTGTCTGGTTGGGTAAGAATGGCTTTTACAACACCATTAAGGACATAGGTAGTAATAGATGAGTGAAGGACATACATTCTGAAAGATTTTCAGGCTCGAACTAGAGCATAACCCTATTTTTCAATAATATCATAGTTGATTGCAACATCTCGCATAACCTTACTAAAAAAAGCTATGGGATGATCATTAGAATATTCATTTTTCTGTAAAAGGACAACAGTAAGGGTGGTTTTAGAACCAAAGAATAATATAGTAAAAGGTAAGCAACACTTAGGGTTGGCCAAGGTAGGAGCTTCAGAAATGGCTTTCTTGATTTGATCACAAGCATATCTAGCAGGAATGGTCCATTTAACATCATGATTCTTTTTAAGCATGTTATTTATGTATTTAACTATTTCAGCATAGTTAGGGATGAATCTTCTCAAGAAGTTATTTTTTCCTAAAAAGGCTTGGATTTATTTATTATTTCTTAGCAGTCATAGTATTTGAATATCAGATAATATTTTAGGATCTATCACCAATCCTTCCTTTGAAATGATGCGTCCCAAAAACTTTCCTTATTTTATGGAAAATGAATGATTCTTATGTTTGAGAGATATTCGAAACTTTCAGCACCCGTCAATAACCTTCATCAATTTTTTTATATGCTTATGATCTGATAACAACAAATTTATTCACCTTACCAACAAAATATAAATCCATAGCTCTTTGGAATGTTTCTCCTGCATTTGATAACCCAAAAGGCATTCTGGCATACATGAATGTACCCCAGGGTTTGGTAAAGGCAGTCTTCTCTCTATCTTATGGATTTACCATTACTTGGTTATAGCTAGAAGAGGCATCAAGAATTGAAAGCCTATTAGTTGATCCATCTTTGGCAGCTGATAGTTATCCTTTAGAGATGATTTGTTAAGGTTTCTGAAGTCCACACAAAGTCTAATTTCTAAATTTTTCTTTCTGACAGGAACTAAATCAATAACCCAGTCAGAGTACCTTAAGGGAACAATTATTCAGGCATCTAAAATATTATTAAATTCTTTTTCTATGGTAGGAAACATAACTGGATTAATTCTTCTTACTTTTTGTTGATAAGGTTTCGCTTCAAGTTTTAATGGGATTTTATGTTCTATCTGAGATGCACCATAATTTTTTGAGATCAGAATAAGACCAAGAAAAAGAATCTTTGTAATTCTTAAGAAGTTTAATGTATCCAGGTGTAACTTTAGGAGTTAGAGGTGCACAAAATTTAATGTTTTTAATCTCTTCATCAGTTCCAATATTAGTTTCTTCAATATCATCTTCTGGAGAAGTAGAGAGTAGATTTCTAGTAACATCATTTTGATCAAATAGATTTTCTAGAGGAACAAGGCCTCTAGGAATAAAATTATTTGAGAGTTGTATAATATCATGATCATCTTCTTTTGTATTTAGATTTGAATTTTATTTTTGTTAAGTAGCTTCATTCATATCTGATTTATCATCTTCAATTTGCAAGACAAAAAATTCATCAATAACTTGAAGAAATGATTTCATTTGTTCATCATATTCAAATATTTTCCAATACTTTAGATTATCTGGAATGCATGACCTATTTTTGACTTGAATTTTGTATTGTATCTGGATTTGGTCTAGTATCTTAAAGGAATTGGAAGAAATAAATAAGGAGTCTACGTGAATGTTTTCATTTCTAGGGATGCAATTTATATTAAAAGCATTAAATAAGTTTTTAATTGTATCCCAGACTTCATTTCTGTAAGACTTGAGCCTAGGATGCCTTGTTTGACAAAGATTCCTAACTTGTCTTACTATAAGTTTTGAATCCGTAATGACACTTAAATTTTTCACCTTTAAACTTTTAGCAAACTATAATCCTAGAATAAAAGCTTCATATTCAGCAACGTTATTTGTGACTTCAAAATATAACTTGAATGATTGAGTAATGTTTTATTCCTTAGGTAAGATTAAAACAATGCTTGCTCCACCTCCATCTTTGGTACAAGATCCATCAAAGAAAATTTTCCAAATATCATTGGAACAAATTTATGAGTTTCAACTACATCTTCAATCTTAAGTTAAGACTGTGAAGTATTTGAAGATAGTTGGAAGAAACTGAAATCTTGGTCAACTACATAAATGGGATGGTTTCTATCTTCATCTACTTTGCAGACTGTGTTTAAGAATCTCATATCCCTGTATAACCTAATTTTTTCTCCCCCATATACAAGAATAGTGGCAAAAGGCATATCTGTTTGAAGACTTCATCCTAGCTTGGAAAAACATGATATTGATAAAATAATTCCAAACTTAGGGGGAATTTAGTGACTCCTATGTCTAATACGACACTTTTTACTGGTATTTGGAGTAAGGTTACCACTACGTATTTTATAAGTCCTAATATTTTGGAGTCAAATGTATGTAGGTCATGATAAGTTCAAGTGATTTCCAAATTAATTTGTTCCATAAAAACCTTTGGCATTAGATTGTGAGAAGTTCCAAAATACAACATACAATTGTATAGTGAAGAGTCATGTAATTTCAAAGTCACATAGAAAGGAGGTATTGATTCATCGAGCATGTCAAAACTAGGACCAAAAGCTATTCTAGGTCTCACGTTTTGCAAACTAATAATATCCCCTTCAACATCTACACTAGAGTTTTGGATCCATTTTTAAACTTGACTCTTATATATAGGATTTTTAGAAAGTTTTGAAAATGGAATAGGAATTTTAACTCTTTCTAGATCTTTTTCAACATTAAAAGCAGTCAATATAGTTTTATCAATTTGTGTAGTATCATTTTGCGAATTTAGAGGTTGAATAGAAATACTTTGAGTTTCAGTAGATTTCACTTGAGGCTCAATAATGGCAGGATTTTTAGGAGGTCTACCAGGACCCACTCTAGGTCTTAAATCATACCTTCTGTTAAGTTCTACAATTGAAAAATCAGAAGAAAATTCATATTTAGAAACCTGAGAACTCTCTTGATTTTCTTGAGAGATTTGAATTTGAGGGAAAGGAACAAGGGCAGTCTCAATAGATGTATTATCTATGTTATTAATATCTTTGGTGATTGATAAAGTATTATCAACAGGTTGTTGACCATCAATCAATAATGGTGTAGGCACTTGTTGATCATTATTTGGTCTCTGAAGAATTTGTAATTAAGGGGCATTTATGAACTAACCTTGAGTCTATGTTTGGGGTCAAGAAATAGTTTGTTGGAGTATTCTAGGTTTTATTTTAACTCTATAATTTTAACTCTTTCTAGCTCTTTTTCAACATTAAAAGCAGTCAACATAGTTTTATCAATTTGTGTAGTATCATTTCGTGGATTTAGAGGTTGAATATAAGTAGTTTGAGTTTTAGCAGATTTCACTTGAGGCTCAATAATGGCAGGATTTTTAGGAGGTCTACCAGCACCTGCTCTAGGTCTTAAATCATACCTTCTGTTAAGTTCTACAATTGAAAACTCAGGAAAAAATTCATAGTTAGAGACCTGAGAACTCTCTTGATTTTCTTGAGAGATTTGACTTTCAGGGAAAGGAACAAGGGCAGTCTCAATAGATGTATTATCTATGTAATCAATATCTTCGGTGATTGATAAAGTATTTTTATCAGGTTGTTGACCATCAATCAACAATGGTGTAGGTACTTGTTGATCATTATTTGGTCTTTGAAGAGTTTTTAATTAAGGGGAATTTATGAACTAATATTGAGTCTGTGTTTGGGGTCTAGAAATAGTTTGTTGGACTATTCTAGGTTTTATTTCAATCTTAGAAATCCTATTTGAAAGGTTTCTAAGAAGTGATGTGATTTCATCTATTTTTGAGTCTTCAGTTTTAGATTTTGAGGAAGAAGAAACTTCATGATTTGATTTTAGTTTTCTTTGGCCTTTTTCAGCCTTCGCCTCTAGCTTAGCTGAGGAAAACCTATTAGCTTCAACCTATATAGCATTTGTTTGCATGTCTTCTAAGTTACAATTTGTTCTCTATCTTAACATGACCAAAAAATCATCTTGAAAGGCATTGGAAAATATAACCTTTGCTGCTGCTATAGGGGGTTTACAATTAGGAGGAATCTTCTGATAAATTTTATTAAACCTTTTGATTAAATCAGCTACTAGTTCAACATAATTTAGTTTAAGCTCTTCAGACTCTGTTAATAAATACACATGATCCTTTTTCACACCCCATTGATTTTTAAATATAGTTGTCAATTCCTCCCAGGATCTAATATAATGAGTTGGTAACTGTCTAATCAAAATCCTAACATTTACTTCTAAAGATTTCATAATCAATCTCATATAAAAATTTTCATGTTCTATGTTCATGTTATCAACAAAATCTAGAAATGCTGTTAGATGATATTCAACTGAAAATATGGTTTCTCCATTAAATCTGGGGAGATGTTTCAGATACCCAATAGGAAAATCATTGAGTTGATGAGGGAGTAAGAGGGTAGCATATCTTGCTTCTACAATGGGTCTAAAACTAGCCATAATTGAAGATGGAGATGTAGAAGATTCAATAGTGGTGTTTGTAGAAGAAGAAGTAGAAGTTGAAGATGAAGATGGGGAAGAAGGAGGTGAAGAAGGAGGTGAAGAATGATGTGGAGAACAAAATGGAATTAATATATTCTTAGGGATCTTAAGGGTGTCCTAATGACCAAATTTTGAACCTCTTCTTCTCCTTATTTGTGTTCAAAAAAAGGATTAGAATAAAGAGAAAAGAGATATTCTGGTTGTGCAGAAGTAGATGGAGAAGAGTATGTAACAGGGGATATGAAATCAGTAGGTTTGAATCCAGGTAAATTTAGATCCAAATAATATTTTGATATACTAGATTCAAAAGGTGCCACAGGTAATTTATAGGACTCCAAGGAATGAACTAACAAGGTATATTTGAAATCCACTCCTTTGAATACTAATTCTTTTACACTAGGAGGTATATCTTCTAATTCTAGAAGAATAGGTTTAGATCTAAAGGGATCAGGAACTTTTGTGGTCTCCTATTGAGGAATAGAAGAATGGGTTTTATGTCTTCTTCTGGAAAAATCTTGTTTGATCAGTCTCTGTGGGTCTGATAAAGGTAAGAAAATTTTAGAGTTAGAATGAGACCTGATATGCTATGAAGGAGCCAGATTGGGTTCAGTGAAGTCATCAGGTGATTATTTTTCACCATACTAGACCTTTAATCACATTTAAAGGAATAGTTTTAATCATTTTCCTAGCAAAAACAAATCAAGTTTTGTTCCCTGACAAAAACACTAGTTTGATGTTGTCCTTTGACATAACTAGGGTCAATAATTATTCCAAAGCATCTATAATGTTTTGTTTTGTTTTAAGTTTGGAATTTTTGGATGAAAAATACATAAAACAATTTGTAGAAACTATGTTTAAACTTTTAGATAATATTAATTAATAGGCCAAAGGGTTGTGCTTTATTCCACACAGTAATTTATATTTTGCAGTTTATTAGGAATAATATGTAAGAAGATATGATTATTTGATTATTCAAAAAGAATTTTTGAATGATCATAATTATGAAAACTTTCAAACAATGTCTAAAATTTTAACAAAACATATTTAAAATTATGAATATGTTGATAATTTATTTATCAGAGGGGCTTACATAAACAAATAGCTCAGTAAATCATTCTTTGATATAAATAATAACTTTAGGAATAATCTAAGACAATTGAAACTCAATTAATATTACCTAGTTACCTTCATAACAATTAAATACATGTAGAAATAATATGAAATGATAAACATGAAGAACTCACAAGGGGACAAAGATATATAAATTAATCTAGAATCCTTCTTTTATTATTATTGATCAAAATATTTTATATTTCTACTTACAAAAATGCTCATCCAAGGGTGCAACCCTTAATAACTCGACAATGTGAGTTAGTTATACTAGTTCTAGGACTAAGAAAATATCCTAAACTTATTTACAAAAATAGTATAATATGGTAGAAAAACAAAAACTGCTGAAAGATGTATCCTTGTTTTGAAGGAGACTGTTGATGACTTCGCCAAAAATTTCTGATGTGCTGATAACTAGACCCAAAAAATGTTGTTATGCTATTGTATGCTTGAATTTATGATTTAATCCATGGTATCACATAGTTCATCCCATATTTCCTCGCTCAGGATTTGTAAATTTACCATTTTTCTGAATACGTCATCCACTTCTGTGTATCTTTCGAAAGTGGGCTTGCTGAGAAAAATATTATTGATCTCATGTCGGATGTTCAAATCAAACGCTAAGGCTTCTAGAAAAGCCTTTCCTGTAATGTGTCCTTTGATTCCTGCAAATTTTGTCCTATTGGTTGCAATGGTATATATTTTCCGACAGTAATCTTCAAGTTTGATCATCTTATCATCCATAGCTACTAATCTTGGTAATACCTTTTGATTTAAGACATTGAATTTGATATGAAACCTTTGGACAACAATGTACAGAGTTTGACATTTGGTCTCTAGTTGATTTATCAAATTCTTCTTTTGTAATACCTCTTCGATTTCCAAAATTTTTGATATTCTGTCAAAAATATTAATTTCTTCAAGCTCTTCTCTATTCTTTGAATTTAATATTTTGATCATTTCATAGCTTCTGATGGTTTAGTCTTCAAAGTTGTTTCTGTACTTCAATCTCTATCCTGCATCTAGTTATGAGCTTCTTTTGCTTAAAGATAGTTTGTATGGATGGACATATTTCTGTTATAGCTTGACTGATCTCTGTCTAGATGCTTTCCTTGGCTTGGGCCAAGGTATCAACCATTAATTATTCAATTTCTAGCTTTGAAATTTTTATTTCTACTGTATGTGTCTTACGCATTTCTGCTACACACAAAGTTTCATTTTTGACTTTCTCCAACTCTATATTTTGAAATTTCTCTAATAGTTTTTAATTTTGTTGTTTCTACAAAGCCAATTATTCTATCAATTTGGCTAAATCAACCACTGTTGATGATGATGGTGCTATTTTTGATGATGAAGATGCATCTGTACCTGCAATTGATATAGGAATGGTTGTGACTAGAACTAAAGCTACCTGTGTTGATTCCTTTTGATTAAGGAGTCCTTCTATTTGTTCTTCCATTTTATTAATTTGTATATTCTTCTCAATGATGATTTTGAGCATGTCATCCCTCTCTTTCTCATTCTCTCCAATTTATTTAGTCATTGTATATTCAGTAGAAGAAAACTTCAACTTCTTTCTCAAGGCTACAATGTCTGCATTCGTTTTATTTCTGAAAAAAAACACATGCACTAATTGGTAATATATATATTTTAATATGACTACCATCATTTTTCATGTGGATAAGTGAGAGGTAAAATTACCATGCACAAGATACTTCCACACATCTACATACGAAGAGTTTTAGGTAGTAGTGGGTGTAGCTCACTCAACGTTATACATCCCAATCTCTTGCTCCCATCCAAATGGGTCATATTTTTTTGCATTCACTGCTTTTGTTTCTATATGACGTAGAATGTGGCCCTTAATAGTGTGAACTGGCTTGAATTCCAAATCATACTCTTGTAAACTAGTCATCCAATTCGTTCTTCTCTAACCTAGTTGTTGTTGTACAAACAACGATATGATTTTTGGGTGTGGCACAATGATAATAGAATGATTCTTCAAAATGTGGGGCTAGAAGTGCTTCACTTCCTTGTAGACTATAGAAGCCCATTTATCAATGGATTTATAGTTTATTTTAGGTCCTTGTAGGCTATCATTCATAAAAAATAATGGTTTCTCATTATTCCGATCATATTTTTGTGCAAGAATGATGCCAAGATAAGTATGAAAATAAAAGTTGTAGAGCAGAAACTTATTCTTGCAATTTGGGTTGTAGAAGGATGATATTTTTGCAATCACTTTCTTAATATAGGAAATGCGTCTTTTCCCTTTTGTACCACTTGCAAATTGCATCCTTCCTCTCCATATCTTCCACATGTATCACAAATTGAGCATAATAAGAGATGAACTTGGAGAGAAAGTTTATATTCCCCAAGAAGGACTGCATGGATTTCTTATTCACTAGGAAGGGAATCTTCCTAATATCCTTCACCATTTTATGGTTTACTTTAATCCCAAACTTTGGTATGATATGGCTCAATAGGTTTCCCTGAGACACTATAAAAATGCTCTTTTTGGGATTAAGAGATGTCCTGTATTTTTTACATTGCTCAAATATTTTCTTTAGGTGGCATACATGGTCAGATATTTTCATTGAAAACACCATGACATCACCAATATACACCACCATACTCTGAGCGATCATACCATCAATTCTGATGTCCCTCTCAAATTGGAAGGTTGCACCTGCATTAACTATCCCAAAATGCATTCTTCTGAAAGTGAACGTGCCCACTTTCTTTGAAATATGGTTTTAAGCCTATCAAGCTATGAGACTAGAACCTGCTTGTAGAAAAAAAAAATTCAGGAAGATAAAACATTTCCTACCTCAATATTGTCTTGAATATTTTCTCCATTAATGACACAAGGTAATTGTCTTTTTCTGAGGTGTAGTTAAGTTTTTGGAAATCCATGCACAAGCATATTTTCGAAAACTTCTTCCTTACTGGGACCAAATTAGAAACCTGTGTTGAACGTTCCACTTTGTAAATGATTCAAAAATCCAACAACTTCCTCAACTCCTTATGAATCAGGGGCTCAAGTGTTACATGTACCTTTTGCATCTTCTACGGAAAAGGTTGGGCCCCTTCCTATTGGGATAACATGATGGATTATTCATGTTTCATAAGTTTTTAGATCATTATATGTCCACACGAAAAAATCTCAATACTACTTGAATAAGCGGATAAAGGCTTGCCACTCTTGAGGTGTGTATCAAGTACTGATATTAACGAAATTCAGATCTTTCTTTGTTCCCAGTTTGATTTTCTCACGCAACAATGTTGAATTGTGAGTTTTGAGGTTGGTGGGTCCTCTAAAGAGAATCTTAATGTGATATAGTCTCACTAGTGATACCACACCCTTCGGCATGGGATTCTCCTTACTTGCCGAAGTTGCATATTGAAATGCTTGGTCATGCTCTCCTTCCTCAATGGATGCATATTTGAACACATCAAAATTTTACATGAAATGCAGTACCTACTGGTCATCATTGAAAATGCATAAATTATTAATATTGTCAGGGACAAGTTTCTTATAAAGAATTTTAATAGAAAACATGCCCCTAAGTGGTGACAATCTAGCAGCAGCATTTTATAATGCATCCGCAGTTTCGTTACACATTATAGGAACACATACAATATTGAAAGCTTGGACTTGAGGAATAAAATTCCATACCTCTTTTTGAAAACTTTTCAAATTAGGTGACATGTAGTGTATAGTGTTTCGTTCATGTCGTACGAAAATCTCAGAGTTATCTATTGCTTTAAGATCCCCAACTTTGAGGTTAATGGATCTCTATAAGCCCAATATGTGTGATTCATATTCTGTAGTGTTTTACTGCACTCAAATTCCAAGAGGAAAAATATCTAATGCTTCCGCTCTTGCTAGTATACTAAAACACAACCAACTTTGAAGCCCTCCCATGTCTTCGAAACATAAAACTACAAAATCCAAACATTAGAAATACACGAGTTATTCCCTACACTTGTACTACAAATATATACTATTCATAGGTAATTTCCACCAATTGGCCTAGAAAGGAGTTCCAACCATGTGTCTGGTCAACTGGGGAAGGTTGAGCAAGGTAGCACCCAAGTTCATTCTCGAAAAATGAATTTCAGAAAATCAGATCTGTGAAATTAACTGACTTGTTTTTTCCATCGAAAAGTGTGACAATGTGCTTCATGTAAGGTTTTTATTCAACCAATATTTGGTTATTCCTACCCTTATACACAAGCCATAAATTTGACCAATCGATAGAAAAATATTCCTGTAATTTTTTGGACTAGTCTCTACTCAGTAACATAACATAGGATTTTGATATGTCGATAATTACTATGTTTATGCACTAGTGAACTCGTTAATCAGATGATAGGAAAATAAGAACATTTATGAGTTCACCAATAGCTTGGGCAGGAAACCTGTCCAACTAAATAATCTATGCATATGTATTATCCCATTTAGAATTAATTTTATTAGCTACATACAATGAAACTACTTTTATGGATGTACGAACATAAACTGATCAATTTTTTACATTGCAATTAAAAATTTCGATTGTCAATAAAAATAGAGGGAATAGTGCATTAACTTCTAATGTAATGTATTAAGAAAAAACTCCAAGGGACCATAAGACTTAGTAGATCCATTATGCAAAAAAGAATTATTACTTAAGGAAGGTTGGCCAAGAGCTTGGACAAGCAACTCCCACTATCTTGTGAACCTTGTAAGCTCAAAGATTGAAATATTAGCATGAGATATCTTCATGTCTTTGACTATATTATAATCCAACAGGCGAGCATCACTGAAGTGTCTAGAGGGGTGAATTTATTTGATACTTCAAGAATGGTAGACTTGCTTTTATTATTGCTAGAACTGGTTTATTCTATAGCGGTAATTCCAGACTTATCCTAAGTGTTTTTAGATGAGTTTAAAGGTCATGTGATCTTCCTTCGCAAGTTTTGTTTCAATTTATACCTCATCAACTCTTGTTCATAAACTGGCCCTTGGCTTCTCAACTAATAAACACTTTTTTTATTTTGAGTCGGATCCTCATTAAGTGTCCATTATTTGAAAGTTTTCTTTTCAACTGTGAAAACACAATTGAAGAATCCACTATGTGTTAGAACACTTTACAGTCTCTCCGGTCGGAACAATTTCTTCTTTTTCATATGTTAGATCACCGTTCATCCGAAAGTACCATGTCAATGATGTGTTCATCCATAGTATTCATGTTGTGATTCCACTATGGGAATTCCTTTTCTGAATGATATTCTTTATGAAAAATAATAACATTGCTCAATGCCCATGTTTTAGACATTCAACACACATTCAAGGTTTGTGAAGACTTAGCTAGTTGATTGCTACTATTGTTGGGGTTGGTATCCTTCCAGAAGCTGAAATTTTGAGGCTTTCTACTGCAATGATCTCTCTTCACCTTTGTTTAACTCTATCTCATTATACAAAGACTTTATGGTTCACCAAGATTTAAACATTAATGTCTTCTTTATCCTTAGCCTTATTTAAAGTGAACTCGAGACCTTTACTTGTGTCCTCGAACCTTTTGATGGTTCATCATCAACAATGAATCCACTACGTGCAATTCATTTTCAACTACAATGGATTATTTGAAATTCTTAGGAAAATTTTATTTTACAGTTTCTCTTTCGGACGAAGTGTATGACACTTTGTCGTTAAAGAATAAGTGTATTAATGAATTGTGATCAAGTCATGAGGTTTCGTATTCGTATGAAATTTGCTCAATATGCAATTGAACCTTTGTTTAAAATATTTAAATTTTTCTTTTCCGGTCCAATTCTTTAGATTTCCAAACTCTTTAATAACATGGTCAGTTTTTTCACCGACAAAATTTTGAAGGAATGACTTTCTAAATCCTTTCCAATTCTAAATTGAGTTTGGAGGCAAGACACAGGAAATTCTAAAAACCTCTATCATATAAGGCAATAAGGAAAGAGGCTACATGCAACATCATCTTAATGTAGCTTGAGCATTTTTAGTGTAGGCCAAAGTTATCCAAATGGTCTTCCACTTTAATTCTTTGTAAAGGTCGTATTTTGTTAGCATAATTTCATGGTGTCTTGACATATTGTGTAAAATAATTTTACAGAGTAAGTGATGTCGACACATCCAATATAGATATATTGGTCTACCATGTCTTCGTCTCTATGCCCTCCTCTTCTTCTAATACGAGGGATATTCCTCCTCCTCTTCATAACCTCCCAACCCTTGGAAAGTTTCTTCTAAGAGCACAATGTTTTCTCCATCAAATTTTCTTTAAAATATCGAGGTTTCTCTAGTTTTTGTTCATTTTATGCTGCTTCTACTAACTCTTCAAGGGTGGAAAGAACCAAATATTTTATTAGAGAGACAACTATCCTAGGGAGGATTGATTTATTTTTTGGAAAATAAGGAGGATTATGTAACGCACGGATAAGTCCAATATCCTTTTCAAAGTGATGGGTTGTTGTGCCAAATGGCCTGTATGAAATAGTAAGAGATTTCTGCCAAGTTTTTTGATGATTGGGTGACAAGATTTGCTAAACTTTTAGGAAAAAATGAGTAGGAGAGGTGTTGGTAATGTTTATTCCTTGACCGGAAGAAGTATGATGAGGGTGGCTAGAGTTATTGTCCACAAAAAGTTGTGTTCCCTCTTCGACGACCATAATGTTGATAGTGCTAGACTCGGAAGCATTCAAGGGGCACTCCTGATATGTGGTCCCAATTAGACTTCACACCATTTGGTGCACAGATCCCCATCTCAAGTAAAACCCCAGGCTACCATTTTCTTAAAGGTTTTCCTTTACCTAACTATCGTTAAGAGATAGAAATGCATATGTGCTTCTAACAAGCAATTTGGTATGCCTCGATGAGTGCTAAGTTAAGGGGTGTGTGTCAAGGTTTCACCGTGGCGGGAAAATAAAGTGAGACTCTAAGAGGCTGTATTGTTAATAGCACACCCTATTATATACACAATACAACAATAAATATACCTCTAACATCTTATGGAAGAGTCCACAAATATGTGATTTTCATTGTAATCATTGCAACACATTCTCAATATGATATGACCTAAAATAACAAAAATAGTTCAACTACTTTTAGTAAAAGCCAAAACAAACCCTAATTTTAATTATCCAGAAAAATTCACAAATATTCATAATCTATGCCCGAAGAACATGATGATATCAGGCTTCATATATTAAGTAAAATTCAAGGGTATGTATATAATGAACACTACTAGCTCTAATAATATATCATAACAGTACTACTTTCTCCTGGGTGAACTAGCTTGTCTCTCTGATGCCTTATTGGAGATGAAAAGGTGAAAATTAAATTTTGTAAAATGATGGTGTATATATAATATATGCGTAACCTTCACCTCCTTTGTGACTCTTGGACTACACTCATGATTGTTTGACTTCCCAAGGACTTTTCAACTCTTTACATGACTCTTCTATTTGTACATATTCATTGGACTTCCAATTTACAATACATTTTCGAATATGAATTTACATAATCCACAAAATAATGGCATATGATGGCTGCTAACATGACATGATATGACATGAAACTCATGACATGGATTTCATGACGACATGGCAATGTCAAGTCATTCATTTAAGTGTTTGCTTTGTATAAAATAAAATGTAGAACGTGATCTCTTCTTCCACCTCTATATGGTTGACGATGAGGAGTCTTCAATAATGTTGTTAGTTGTTGATCTATTTGCCGCAAATTGATGTCCCTTAGTTTCCTCATGATTTTCACACATATTCATAGGAGTCTTCTAAGATGGCCTCTTCTCCATATCCTTCTTCATCATCTTGTCATAGCATGATGGTGTAACCGGATTTGCAATTAACTCATGAAAAGATGACACATCGCTCGACAAATCACAATATAATATATCGTACTACGTATCCACCCACTCGGAACCGCGTGGCAAGCCGAGGGAGAGGGTAAGTGACTATACACCGTACAACTTAGGTAGTGAAGGGTCAAGTATGAGCCTCGATACGCCAATGCACAAGCCTATGCCGGACTATGCTTGAGGATTGTAGTCGAGTGATCCAAGGATCCAAAGCCGAGGGATTGATGGCTGAAATTTCCACTACTTAGTACAAGGATAGTGAGACCTCGATTGACCGTGCCATTCATAGTTTAGGATCTCAAGGGCTAGGATTTAGGACTCATAATACATAATTCATAGTTCGTTATTAACTAGAGAGGAAAATTACATATATTTTAAGCTCATGGATCAGGCTTGAGAATCGATACTACGTCATGTGCACCGGGAGGCAAGAATTACACATCAGACAAAGGCCAAGAGGAAGGGCTGATGGTTTGGGCCGAGACTGCACAATGCATTTTTCCGAAGGTTGAATGAGGCTAGGTGTTGGATCAATGAAAGAAATATGGGAAATAACATGAATTTGAACATGACCACCAACTTAGATTATTTTAAGCACACAACATGGAAGAATCTAAACACATTTAAACCATCCCTCTCCCCGAATGCAACAACTTTAAGATGACTTACACCAAGTGAGAAACCAAAAGATACACTTTGCAAAGGATTGTGAAGGCACGTGTGTGGTGTAGCGGAAAATTCAGAGGACACATGTTTACATGGTAATGCTAACTATTTACACAAAGATAACCCTTTAAAACTAGAAAAACTAGCTTTGTGCATTGTGCAACACATGTCATGCTAAAAGAGGACACTTTGATCTCCTTGAAAAATGGGACAAAGACACTTACGGGAAACACATGAAATGACTCTAATTCTTGCGATGAAAGTATGTGAAATTACAACACGTCATGGATTCAACCGTCTACCTTCCACTAGTTAGACTAATACAAAAGGAACCAATCTATGATACCGATAGTTAGAAACTCGACTATACCGAGAGCGAGGGTGATTCAATATAGTGGATTCATAAATATCATTTTTTTGTTTACTTTTATTTTCAATATTTATCTTAACTATTAAATGAGCAAGATAACATCATATGAAAAATATTTCATATGTAAAAATAATTCCATGTTAACATATGCACAACCTATGCAATCATTCACATGGGAAAATCACAACATACGGTGGCTCACACCTATCTCAAGAAATCAACAACTTCATACTCACTCACAAATTCACATAGTAGTATTGGTAGATATTTGAATACAACAATAACACACCGCATAATCATAGTCAAACTTAAAATAAGCATAACTAGCATACCACCCTTTCCATTAATGACAACTTTTTCCACCAACATAGGTGAGAAGAGTAGTTGGGAGGGATATGCATGGAGAACATAGAGGGGTCATGGACCATAGTGGCCTGCAGGAACACCACTTATTTGTTCTTATATTCTAACTTGGTTCGTCTCAAAGTGTTTCTTATACCGTATCTTGTGTCCAATAGTGGTTTTCTTGTTTTTATTTCAATATTATCTATTTTTTCCATACTCATAATTTGTGCATACAATAATAAATAGTAATTTCCATATCTAAACATCTAAAAATAAATAAACTCTCATAGTGTAGATTTTGATTTTTGCATATAATTTTATCATATCTACCGTGATGAACTATGATGTGAATATCCACACATGTTTATAAATAGCTAGATTAAAACTAATTCCCATGAGTTGTATATGAAATTTCTGACATTGGTAAAATCCAAAAAACCCCATGGGATGAAATATTTGTCACCTTTTTACAGTCCTAAGAAGTCAGAATATGAAAACATTTTTCTCTCGATATGTTAATCTCATACACAAATTCTATCTAATTTTCAAATATTTACTCATACTATCAACTTCTCTTGACTTTCTAAACTTCAACAAAACCATACATTTGTGACACTTTTCTTCAGCTTAAAAATAAATAAGAATTTTATAGACAATATAAATTTGTTCTTTATCTTAACTATCATTAATAATTAATGTATAATAATAAATGTCAAATATTATTTATATTAATTGTTCATATATAATTATTATATAATAGTATTATTTATTTTCATAAGAGTAAGATTTAGATGAGATAGATAATAACATTTATTAAACCACTCAAACAACTTAAGTGATTAGCTTTATGCATATTATTATAAAATATACCAACTTGGATCCATCTTTATCTCTCAATCTATCAAGCACTAAGAGGGTTCAAACGCTTTGGAGGCAAACCTTTACTCAACTTTTGCACTCGTATTGTGTTTAAAGTTTCATTTTTAGTAAAGTTTTGCACCTCCAAAGATTGATCACTATTAGGGTTTGATATATATTAAGTTAAGATGTATCTATGCTAGTTTAGATAATAGATAACTATACAAAAATAAAAAATAAAATTTCAAATATATGAACTTTTAAATAGAAGAATCAAAATCACTAAATAAGACTCCCCAATTTTTTTTCTTTAAAATTTACCTATAAGACACACAAAAATAAATCTTAAATTTTTATACATAAGGACCATTCACAAACTCCCTTTAAAGGTATAAGTTAATACACTTTCACAAAACACTCTCATGCCGTGATTAAAACAATAAATAGTGGTCTTTTTGGTATGAGAATTTTCTTTATTTACACAAACACTTGGGTTTCTCATAACACTCTTCCTAAACAACAATAATTATAAAAAAATAAAACCTAAATTTTCATACATAAGGACTATAGTTCATACAAAAATAAAGCCTAAATTTTGATACATAAGTACTATAGTTACATAAATCGAAACCATTGAAATGAGTTTCTATTATTTTTTAATAATTTTCGTAACCTTTAACCGATACAAAAATATAGCCTAATTTTTTCAAGCATAAAGACAATAGGTATCATGAATCAAAATCATTGGCTGAAGTACAATAAAAATGGAATAAGTTTTATTTTATTTTTATTTTAAGAGACAAATTATAATGATAAGTTTTTATCCAAATTCTCACTAATTTAAAAGAATAATATTGTCTATAAGACATCAATAAATGAATAATTAAGAGTACAGACAGATTAACAAAATCATTGAAATAGGATTTCCTATTTTTAATTTTAAAAATTTTCCCCATAAAATTTTCCTATAAGACATTACGATACAAAAATAGAGTATTTTTACCCGATTTTTTTATTTTATTTACACAAACAATTACCCAAAGATTAAAATATAACTTAAAAAAATGAGAAACAAAGTGAAAATAACTCATTTTATTTTATTTTATTTGTTAAAATTAAGAAATTCTAGTGAATTTTTATCAATTTTTTCCCTTTTTCTTTAACTTTCAGATAGTGTTCTAGAGGGGAAGGCTTATCTTTACCAATAAGGCTTACCTTTACTAATAATATCCACCTATCGGATTGTAAGACACCCTCATTAAGAGACAATTGGTTATAATTGGTTAAAAGACTCATGTAGTTTAATTAGTATCTTTAGTTTTATTTTGTTTATTTTCTTTTGCTATTTTTGGACAAAGAGAACTTATTGGCAATTGCTCATAATTGTTAATATTTCATTTTATTTACCGAGTTATTAAAAGAAAAAGAAAGAAAGAGGAAACTCTCTTTCTGTAGGATTTGCTGGTGAAGTTTCTATACTTGGAAGTGGTTTGGAAATGCTTGGGAGACAAGCATTTACCCTCCTCGATCAAAAAGGAATTCCAGAAGAGGGGTAGGGCTCAGGAATGGCTAGCAAAGAGAGGAAGTATTTTCTAGAGTCATGGTAAACCAAATGGAAAATTACTTCGTAACTTCAGCAAGGATTTTCTAGACCGTTGACCGGATTAATCCAAGTCACAAGGAGAAAATTATCCATTAGTTTCCCGTGGCACCGACTCAATATCTCGGAGCTCGGGGCAAGGTGAGGACGTCATTTCTCCCTTGAAGGTTGGGAGGAATGGCGCTCAAAAGAGGTTTACCCAAGAGCGTATACATATAACATAGTCCTAAATCCGTAACATTTGTAGTTTAATTATGTGTTATTTCTTATTTCTACCGTTAACTAGAAAAAGAACAAGTCTATTAGTAACAGGACTCAAAAACTGTACTGTTATATAACAAGAACAATGTGAAACAGTAGTTAGAGCAAAGATTAAGCTTAACAAGTAGATGTGTAGTCCGTAAATCGAAAAATACCACAGGTAGTGAAAGAAATTGTACTAATGCTTGTTAAAAAAGAAGTACCGCAAGTTAGCCTAGTGGTTCTTTTAAGTCAAAACAGCTTATAATGTTCAATCGTTTATCGATGGATTTAAACTTATCTCCTAACTTTATATGAAAAGGAGAAAAGCTTTTTTATTTCTCGTTAAAGTAGAAAACCCTCTTTTCTTTTATCATTGAGGAAGATAAACAATGTGGAAGCTGTAATAAAGGGGTATACCTGCTTTTTTTTTAAGAACTCGAGGAAATAATAGTAAACTTGTATTCTATGGAGATTATTATATACATGTGACCCAAACAAGAAGTTATAGAAAAAACTAAAATAATGAATAATAAGACACGCACATGAATGTAAACATGGAAGAAGAGCCCGAGGATGAGCTTCGTGAACGGCTGGTGGAGTAACCATCCTCGGGCCTCGCTCGTGGGATAAAATCTATACGTTAGCTCTTGTATGGCGGATCGGGCGCCATCTCACCTAAGGGTACATGGGAGCTATTAATTTTTCCCCTGAAAATTGTAAACAATCCCGTAGTTAATATAATTCATAAAGCTGATAAACCAAAGAAGAATCTCTTAAATTATAAAAAGAAGCTACAGACACAATTTGGTGTGAATGAAATGCATGGTACTCTTATGATGATTGATGTAAGTAGTGGTTTTAAAATGATACACTTAATTCGATACATACATTTATGTAATCCGTTAATAGAACCGTAATTTGCATTTGTGCCTTAAAGCGTAAAACCACAATAATCTCTACAGGAAACAATGCCGTAATCATTTTATAACAAAAAAGCACCGGTAATTCCGTTGAAAAGGAGAACTCGCATATAGATTTCATGGAAAATGCAATCTGCTTCCGTTACGTCCGTAGCAACCAAATGTTTACTTAAATGGAATCCCGACGGAAATTTCACATTTAACAAATAGAGTAGAAGTTATAAATCTATCCGAACCAAAAACCGCTAGGCAAGTTCGGTTTGAAACGTAAAAACTGCTGCACGAACACACAACCATATAAGGATAAGGGTGTTATCGTTCCAACAGCGACTCATCGTCCTGAGCTATAACACACCGTCCAATAATAATAAGACAAAAATTGTTATACAAGCTTAAATTCCAAAAAGGGCCAAGAACCATAGTAGCTTTCCGAGCTTCGTGAACTAAATACCTACCGACTCGGAACACTCCGCATAAATTTTCAAAAGGAAAGACTATCAATGGTGCCGAGCTGCGATGAAGACCAAAAGAAGAACTCTGGTTTTGTAAAAAACGAACCTATAACATCATTAAAAATGTTAAACAAATGCGTGTTTAGCATGTAGAATAGGATGGATGGAACAGCCCGAGAGGCTTAAGTAGGAGCTGGATTTGATAACAATACCGTAAAAGAGAGCTTTCGCCCACCGTGATTTATCCGGAAAGAAGAACAAAACAAGATAAGAGGTATCAAGTAAGATAAAAAGGGGTTTTTCCGGAAAGAGTCGCAGGCGGTGTTTTGACTTTTAAACCTAGATGATTAGAAAAAGATAGAAACTATTACCCGTAGACGCTACGGAAGTTGTGTAACCGGAACCCTCGCTCCATGGCAAGTCAACTCTTTCCACCAACCTGCTAGGCTTCTCGAAAACAAATCGCAAGGCTCTTTTAGTGTTGTATGACCAAAGGCACCGTGGAGGAAAACATCGCGAATGTTAGCCGCACTCTATCTCCCCGCGCAGGGTTACCTCCAAGAGTGTTGCCCAAGACTCGCAGATGGATGAGTATGGCGTAATGAACCAGTTTCTCGTTGAGTTGGTGTTTTGCCCGCCGATGTGCTTTTGCCTTACCGAGAAATCTGCACCATGAATACGCGCGTCCTGCAGGATTAATTGCCTTGTACAATATTGCGTGGAGGCCGAGGTGAGCCCCAATGTTGCGCAGCAGATCAGTGGCAAGGCATACCGCCAACATGTATGGTGGAGGGTTAAATGGGATGTTGCGCCCTATTTCCGCTATGGAAAAAAATCGGATCCTAGATAAAAATATCTAACTCGCACCATAACACATTTAATTTGACATGATATCCTTACGACATGCACCATTTTCCCTATCTTATGCCATGTGAATATAATAAATAAGATTTACGACATGTCATCAAGCCACCTAGTAGCTATGTCAACCTCAGATATGAGTTCACTCATAGAGAAAACCAAGAATTTCCGTGTTGATAAGTAGAAGATTAAATAAAGTCAAAAGATCGTTCACCCTTACCGGAACCGGTTATTGAATTTTTTTTTTTTACTGTGATTATTTTAATTGTGATATATGTGAGCGTATTGACAAGTTAAGGTCCTAATATCTTAATCACTCTATTTTTTTTTTTATTTTTTTTTTGTCTATATACAACTTTCACACAAATAACCACACCAATAAATTGATAATTGTTATATTTATGTGTTGAAAATTCAATAGAATTTCAAGATTTTAAATAAGCTACATTATAGAAGAATACCATGAAAAAAACCATGAGTTGTGAAAAGTCACTATTTTATTTTTCATTCAAGTACTTATTTTTCTATTTTATAAGCTAGATTAGAGAAAAACTTGGGTGGGGAAAACCATAAGTTGCGAAAACTCGTGAATCAAAATGTTTCAAGAGAGTAAATTAGTTTTTTTTTTTAATTAAATATTTTTTTTATTCTATTTTTTATATTATTATTTCTTATTTCTTTCATTTTCATTATTTTATTTTTATGTAATTATACCTAATCAAAATGTTTTATAAATAACTAGAATCTTTAATATTTTTTAATTTAATTCAATTTATTTTTTATTATTATAATTTTATTTTATTTTGTTTCTATCTAAATTTGATTGAGTGCTCAAAAGTTTATTTATTTTTTTTTTTTAATTTCATGAAACATTATAACATTTCTTCAATTTAGAGAAGCATCTAGGCACAATAATATATATATATATATAAAATTGAAATATGTTTTATTTAGTATATTTAAATATTTATTATTATTATATATAAACATTTTTATATTATTAATATAAAATTATTATTTTTTAACATAATAAATAGAACTTTTATTTTAATTAAATCAAAGTTTCATGAAAGAATAAACTCTACTCCAGTTATAAGGGGAGGACCAAGGGGAAAAGAGAAAAGAGAAAAGGGAAAAGAGAAAAGGGAAAGAAGGGGGAAGAGAGGAAAAGGTGACGCCACTTTCCACGTGGGGTATCGAGGGTGGTCACCGTTGTTCAAGACCAGATCGGAAAGGCGGCTCATCCTTTTTCGTGCATTCGGGTTCCGTATCAATGGCTTAAACCTTCATTTTCCTATGCCTTTTTATATCTATATTTTCAAAGGGCACTCGACCGCTCGACCATATTATAATAACAGTGTTAGTTTATGTATCAATTTTTTTTTTTGATGAAATACCATTCTAGTAATTTTAATACAAATCAACACGTTGCAGAACCTACAACTTCTTTCCAAGAATTTAATAACCATATGCTGTATTGTGTAGTAAAGCATTATATTAATTATACAAGTCAGGTAAACAAAGTATCTTCGCATTGATTTATTATTCTAAATTTGTATATTGGAGAAAAAATAGAAATTTCAACTTAGAAATTATGGTTAACACAAGCATAAATTCATTTTAGATATAGATTTAACATGAATTGAAATAAATCTAATTTCTTCACGTGTATGAAAAAATTCAACTTTAATAAAAAAACTACAAAATTATACATTATACTGAACCGTAAATTAAACTTCTAGATTTAATAATTAAAACGTTAACAAAAAACTAAACTGTAAATTAAATTGATTCCACATCAAATAGCATATAACATGTTGACTAATCCCAAAAAATTAATAATTAAAAAAATTAATTAATTAATGAACAATTAATGAAATAACCCATTCCCTAATTTGGAGCTCAACTTACGTATCTAGTAATTTTTTTTAAATGGTTGAAATGATCAATTATGAATAGAACTATATAATAGTACAATTATTTATGTACAGTTATTACACTATTTTATATAAATAAAATTCAGATATACAAATAAGAAATAGTAATAAATTATTTATAAATTACGAGCGAATTAATACATACTAAAACCACCACAAAACAGAATAAATACATTTTTCTCTGCTGTTTCGTACCTAATATCAAAGCCACTTCTTCAATTCACCTTCTAAAGCATCTTAACATCTTGTCATATAACAAATGATGGTTAGCTTGCGCCGTTACGTTGTATAATTTAATTATTCTAGCATAACAGTTTACGCCTGCAAAAGTGATACTTTGATTGGTTGTGTATTCGATTTGTTGACGGTTGATCTGAACATGGTCGGTTGGAGGAATCTTAACGATTGACTTCGTTGCACAACATCTAGGCATTTTGAAATGACAATAGGATTATAACCATTGGCCATAGTCTAATTGTTCTACTTTGTTCGTTTGTTTTTTCAAATTCGTTTAAATTTTGGTTTCGTTTGGTTGGGTTTTTTATCAAATTTAGTTAAATGTTTTTTTTTTTTTTTAAAGTAAGATGTGATTCGAATCACAAATTTGATTTGAGAATTTTTTTAAGTATGAAGAAAAAAAAAACAGAATTTATTAAAAAATAAAAAATAGTTTAATTAAAATTTTATTTAATTAAAAATTAAATAAAATAATTTTTTTTTTGAAAATTATTGAAATTTTGACAAGATTTAAATAATCTTTTTAGGGATTTTGTAAATTCAAGTTATAGCTATCAAATTTAAGATTTTTGGTGTCTTTGATGCAGTCAATCCATTTCCACCATTAAAAATATGATTCAAACACTCCTATCGCAAGATTTCTTAATTTATTTTTTCCCAGATTCTTAGCACTTTGATCCTTCACAATTCTCTGCCTCACTTTGTTTCATGATGTAGTAGTCCAGCTAGCATGTTTTTTTGCCTTGAAAATCATAGAAATCTTGAAGATTTTAATAAAATTCAGCATGAGATTTTTGTAAATCCAATTCTTTATATCTATCAAACTTCAAGATTTTGTGCCCTTAAGGTTGCTGATGGTGATGAATCCATTTCCACCATAAAAAACATGATTCAAACACTATGCAAGATTTTGTTTTTCTCGGATTTAGGGCACTTTAGAGGCACCTCTTCTTCCGCATCCCTAGACAACTCGCTCTTCATGATGTCATAGTCTATTTTTTGTAGATCAAGGTTACAGCTATCAAACTTCAAGATTTTGGGTGTTTTCGATGGTGTTGAATCCATTTCCACCATAAAAAACATGATTCAAACACCGCTAGTATAACATTTCTTTTTTATTTTACCTAAATTCCAACCACTTTTAACTATCTTTAGACAATTTCTCTCAACAATTATGTTTCATGATAACTCAACCTCTTTCTCAAAATCGGGAAAACGTTTCCATGAATTTTCTTTAATTGAAGTGCACGTAAAGTCCAGAGAAATTCCTCCAATAATTATGTAAAAGTTTGCTCTTCGCGGATCTTATGATTCAATCTAAAAAAATTATGTAATCTTAAACAAGATTATGTAAACCCAAGCGCTGTCTCCTACGAAAAATTATTATTTGCAAATATATATATATATATATATATATATATATTTAATTTATGTACAAAATATATATATATATATATATATATATATATATATTTAATTTATGTACACAATGGTGTGCATTGCATGAAAAGTAGATTGCGTAGAATATATGAACCCAGACTTTGTTGGCAAGTACTTGGGTTTGGTCCTTACCAACTGTCCTCGCTTTGGATGTTGAGAGTCAATTATATGGTTGTTTGGAAGCTAATGGGGTCGTCATGGTCGCTTCAATTAAACTTACAATTCGTCGACTTTGTCCCCATCCATATTCCATATGCCACGATATCATCCATGATGTAATTGCTTTTAATTTTTGTATAAGGCCTTGTATTTGTGTTTAGGAATACTAGTAAGACCAGTAATTTGTGTAGTATTACGTGTTTGTACTTGAGTGAATATATAAGACTTTAAAATTTCTGAATATATTGTTAATATTATTTTTTAATTAAAAATTTCAAATAAATTTTATTGTAAGATTGTAATTAATATATAAAAATATAGATATTATAATATAATTTTAATATCAAAGGTTTTTCTATTAAAAAATTTTGGTGGTCTAAATTTTTGAAATTGTCAAGCAAAATTTAACATTCACATAGTCTTAACACTGAGTTTTTTTTTGGGCATTATCTTGAACATTTACAAATTTCATCAAAGAGTTATCCTTGTTTTACAAGAACAAGTACACTTACAATGATGTTGCTTTTTTTGCTTATTGGGTTGTTATACGTTGGTTATAACATTGAGTTAAGTGAAAAATATGACCAGTTGTTCAAATTTTTCAAATAAGATCTAGACTCAATTTCAAAATAATGTTAGTTTTTCTTATTACTTGTTTATTATAGAGTTGTTATGGAAAATATAAATCTCTTTTCAACTAATTCAAAATTTTGAAATGATAGGAAAGTGTTAAACTTGAAATAAGTTGAAAATGAACTAAAATGATCATTAAGAAAATTGAGAAATGGATTGGAACAACCCATTAAAAAAAGGCATAAAAAATTAATACAATGATCTATTTGTAAAGAATTACGACAAAAAAAACAACCCAAAATGAAAATTAAAAAATTTAATAGAACTTCTATATAGTATAAAATAAATAAAAGCTAATAAAATAAAAATAAAAATAAATTGTTCTTAATTATTTTTATTCAAAATTAATATTTTCAATTAAAATGTAAAATGTTGTAAAACTTGGGAAATTTTGAGAGTTTCAACTTAAAAATTTGGCTTAAAAAAATTATGCTTATATTTAGTGACAAAAAACTAAAAGAAATATTATTTCAAAATTTATTTGGATAAAATATTAATGATACTCACTTTTTTTTTATAGTGTCCTCAGATCGGTGAGTTGGGAGGTGTCAAGGGAATTGCCACGTTTTCAATAAATGCAAGTGACATGCTACCCAATCGTGATTACCTAAGGTTAACAAGGTGTGTCATTGGTCGATGTTTATGACATGGGGTGGTTTACGGTTTTTAAGATGTTGGTCCATATGCTAACATTTCTACTTCCATGAAGAACACTCACTTTTATAATAGTGCCCCTAGATCGAGTGAGTTAGAAAGTGGAAAGGGGAACTCCCACCTTTCCCAATGAATGGAAGTAGCATGCCACCCAATAGTGATTAAATGAGGCTAAGAGGTCATTGGTTAGTGTTTATGACATGGGGTGGTTTGAGATTTTAAGGCATTTGATCATATCCCGATATTGTTATTGTATGAAGGATCCACCAACTAGATAACTATTAACAAAGATCCATAATGATGATGCTAACCTATTATTTCGCATTCATTTCTTGTAGCCTCCATTTAATTTTATTTTTTTTATTGGAAATTTATAATGTGCATTTAGATGTTTTCTCCTCCTTCCTCATGCTCTTTCCACACCCTCTATCTAGTTATATTCTTGGTAAATTCTTGAGGTCCAACCATATTTTTATGAGTAGGGAAAGGTTCTTTGTGCTTTTCTCTTTCACTACTCTTGACCATGCAGCGCGATGCCGAGAGAAAGTCTACTATGGAATTTGGTAGTTCTTATCATGATTCCCCAAATGAAATGCGTTGAATGGGGAATGGTAGAGATAGACGGCTAAGGGGTTTTTGCACTCACTTCTCCCTAGATTTTCACAGAATAGATTCTAGAACTAATTGAGGTGGGGCGCCATGAGTTTCAAGCAGATTTTGATTAGCAGCACACCTATCTCTTTGACTCTAAAGTCCTAGAAAAACATTTGAAACTTGGTTTATAACCCAAAGCATACACTAGGAAGACAAAACTAGTATCTTCTCACCGTCAATTTATATTACATATAAAGAAAATGTTGTTAGAAAGGCGTATAATGTAAAAAGAACGAGAACAAAGAAGAAATTTTTTCTTACGCTTGAAACAAAGGCTATAAACCAAAAGGAAGTAATGCTCCACCCAAAGATTCAAGATGATCTAAAGCATTGCTTTTAGACTGAGTTGTGGTAGCCAAGGCCACAACAATCCCATTGAGGTGGATTTATCCAATTCAACTTAGCCTTTTCATGGATCTAGTCTCTTAATTTTTTGGTTTTCTAATCTGACTATGCATATAAATGATGACCTAAAGATTGTGGTTCATATTTAATTTTCTTATATTCCTGTCTTAACTTTTTTTATATTATACTTCTTCTTAAACCTGCTTGGTTTAAATATTCTAGTTCAAACTCAAAGTATGGTTTTTTTTGTCAATGGTTTAGTTTCTCCCGTGGAAGACCTTCTCGTAGACCATTGGCATTGAAGCCTGTCTGTTTAATCCCTTTATATTAATAGATATTTAGCTTTAAAAATAATTTTGTAGTAGTCAGTATGAATAGCTTTTATAAATGTCAAAATATTGTTGTTTTGTCAATGGTTTAGTTTCTCCCAGGGAAGACCTTCTCGTAGACTATTGGCATTGAAGCCTATTTATTTAATCCCCTTTATAGTAATAGATATTTAGCTTAAAAAATAATTTTGTAGTAGTGAGTATGAATATCTTTTATAAATGTATATTTATTCACATGTATTTTCCTGTGGTGACCAAACATACCTGAAGTGAAATTATATTTATCTTAAAAAGAATGATAGTACCGAGTATGAATAAATATAGGTGTGATAAATAAAACATCATGGTGGTGAAAGTCTAATAAATTAAATGTTTTAGAGTGTTTTTGTTATGAATTAATTATGTTATTTATTTTTATTGTATTTTTATACAAGGTAAAATGTTTGATAAATGTTGATAGGCATATCACATTACAATAATAAAGAAATATCACAAAAATTAATTTAATTATAAATTTATTATTATTATTATAAAAATATAAATATGAATTAATTATATATATATATATATATATTAAAAAAATAATAATAATAAAGAAGTTTAAAAAATAATAAATAAAGTTTAAAGTTTATATATGTAAATTTTTACAAAGATGTTAAAGTTATATATTCTTACTTTTGTTTCTTATTTATATTTGTGGATATTAAAGAATAAATATTTCATTAAATATGTTTATATAATTATTAGCCCAAATTAATAATGTTTTAATTTTTGGGATATTTCAAAACTATTTTAAAATTAATTTATTAATATTGAAAATAAATTCGATTATATTAATACAAAATATAACATATTATACTACTACAATATTATAAATAAAATGATTGTTAAATGTCGATATGAATGATTGTTAAATTACATGACTTTATAATATTTAAAATTTTTACAAAAAAATAATGTAAAAATTTAATAAATAAAATACAATAAAACTAATAAACTAATCACTATCATTATTAATAAAAGCAATTGACTTATTAATAAATATATACAAATAAAATAATAAACAAGAAATAATAATATAAAATAAAATTAAATAAAAAATAAAATTATTAGACTACATGGTGTAGTTCAATTTGCTATTACCTTGTTATGAAGAAAAGTGATATGTAAAGAATGAGATTCAAAGTTCTCAAATTCCCATTGGTTGCATAAAGATATATATATATATACATAGTCAATTACCTTTATAAAAGCATTTTCGTCATACACTTTTCACAACCCATGGGTTTTCCAATGAAAAGTAAAATTATGTGATTAAAATTAAATAGTCAACCTGATGCATCGCTTTGTAAACATTTTGACTCATGGTTTTATCCCATGGTATTCTTCTTTAATGTATCCCATTTAAAGGAATAAAGTGCTAATGAATTCTTCACACATGAAAATATAATGAATTTTTCACACAAAATTCACAAAGAAATTATTTGTCTTTATTTTATTTTTTTTCATTATATTTTAAACATTTTGTGATAGGTTTTTGTAGGTAAAAGAAAATTTCAAACCAAAAATATCTCTATTTTGTATTAATGTGTTTTCTCGGGTAAAGTTTTCAAAACAACTAGGGATTTCTTTTCAATAAATTTTTTTTATGTGTTTATAGTATTTATGTCTCAAAAAAAGGTTTTAATTTTGTATAATTATTTTTTAGCTTTAGCATTAGAGTGTCCTAGCTGAAAAGTTTTTTGTTTTTTTTTTTAATTAGAAAATTATCTACGCCTATTTATTGTTGTCCCGCATCATGAGAGATAAGCTTTTTAAGGAAATCATACCATCTTCTTGTTTTCAAGATTTTGTGAATGGTAATTTTCAATAAAAAAATAGGGAATCCAATTTCAATGACTTTCATTCAAATATTTATAGTCATTATGTATGAAAATTTATGCTTTACTTTTGTAAAATTCTCTATTTTGTAAACTACATAGATTCAGAGAGAAAAATCGAGGGAAAAACTCGAGGAAAGGTTTGCACCTCAAGAGATTCCCTCTAGGGCACTTGATAGATCAAGAGTTAAGATAGAGCTATGCTTCTAAAAATCTATTTTTTTTTTTAAATGTGAAAAAGATAATTATTTGTTTAATGTACAAATTATATCAATTTAATTTTTCATGTAAATTCATAGCCACCTCTCTTTAGTAGATATTCACCATTCAAAATGTAAATTCCATATATGTGCAACATCCGTAGTAACCTAGTAGGAAAATGTATGGAGCTAAGTAATTTTTACAACTTTTATCAATGTGTAACTTTCTAAATCACTTTCCATTCTCCTTAAATGACCATTAGATAAACCTTCAACATTATATAGAGTAACTTAATAAAATACAGTGAGGTACACAACCACTAACTACAATTATCGAACCCTATTAGCTAAGATTCCCGATGTAACCTCGTATAAATTCGATGATTATTTTTAACTTGGTTAGTTAATCAAATTATTGGTAATATAACCGTCACATCATGTAAGGAATCAACATTATAAAAATGGAACAAAAATAAATCACATCATTAGACAATGGTGAAACCAACAAATGTTTAGTTTTATTATTAAATGTTCATGAACATGTTCGCCCCTCACTCAATGCATATTTAGAAGGGAATCCATCCCTTAACCATTTTCATAAAATATTAAAAATAATTATTTATAATAAATACAAAATAAATTATTGTAAGATATTACAACCATCAGACAAATATCACTCCACACACCTATGAATATGAACTCTTTACAACCTAGTTCTTCCCATTGGTAGCTTATCATGTAAAATGCAATATTCCTTCAACTCCGCACAGACCATTAGTTTACTTCCTAGCACAATATTAAGTACAATCCATCCTTATCACATGTCGCATTTTTTTCTCGCAACTATTATTGCCTCTAAACATTGAGATTATGTTTAGATAAAATAATAATTAAGCCAATAATAATTATTTATTAGTGATGTTTTCGTACATCCATTCATGTGCATACATAAAACATAAACATGATATCATGTCATGTGTCTTATTTACAATCATTGAAGACACACACTAATAAAAACATATAACTATCAAACACCACATTAGTTTTATTCCCCACACCCATAAATCCACATTATTTTCCAAAGCACTACAATTTTTATTCATTTGGGTGAAAACCATAAAATTAGCCGTGTTTTTTCATGTGAATAAATAAACATTTCGATAGTTATTATGTCTACATGTAGATACATAATCTTTTTCTAAAAAGGGGTCACATCCTCTTTGCATGAAAATGCAATAATTTTTCCAAAAGAACACTAACATAATATTTATATTTACATGCCAAATATTTCGAGAGGGTAACTAACATAATATTGTATAAAAACTCATGTTTTCCGAAGGAAAACTAACATAATATATATTGTTATCTGGATGCAGATATATTTTTTCTAGCTCAATACTTATGATCTTTATGCATGCAATTACATAGAATTTATGCATGCTATTTCTTTTGGTGCATGAACATACGTAAACGGAAACTAATACAATGGAATTTGTCTATGCATGCAAATGCATGTTCTTCCCCACAACATATTTTCCCAAATGAGAGCTATTCAGCATAAATATTGTAAATGAAAATATACGCTCTATTGTAAGTAAAGAAAAAGGATAATTATTATTTTTTTGCGTGAAGATAAATATACTTATACAAAATAAATGTAACGTATTAGTTACATGCATCTACATATTTATCTTCAAAAATTCTAACACCGTCAAACCAGGAGGTAACTCCTCAAAATCGTAATGTGTATTACTTGAGAATGCGCGGATTTATACATGGAGGTGAGGCTATTGATTCATCTCCCAATGACTCTTGGCCTTCCTTATTTCCCAATATTAATTAATATACAATATCAAATATGCACACCCATCCATAGGATTTAAAAGTCAACATTTCCCCCTTTAATCCGAAGGGATGTTGGTGAGTCCAAGCATCGATCCGAACTTTCAAAATTTTCTCTTCCAAGTGCTTTCATGAAGATGTTTCAGCTTGCCCATTTTAGAACAATGATGTAGATGGATGGTTTTGGCTCGAACATGATGTCGAATAGATGCAGACTTGTATTGATGTGCTTTGTTCGATCATGGAACTTTGGGTTCTTGGCCAACTTTATTGCAGTGTTGTTTTATCATGAGTGGAGTGGAATACATTTGTTTCATCTCGCAAATCTTCCAGATTTTCCCAGCCACACAATTTCCTTCGTTGCTTCACCGCTGCCACATATCTCTGCCTCCTTGCCGTGGAATCTACTAGAATCGATCGTTTGCGTGATCCGCATGAGACAGCCCCGATCCAAGACTCATGGTGTGTAACCTCTCGTAGTAGACACCCCCCGTTTCTTCGTCGCCATCAAAGTCCGAATCCGTAGTATCCGATCAAGCGAAGTCGCCTACTCCGTGTATATTTGAGTCCAAAGTCTTTGAGTCCCCTTCAAGTACTCAGGCACTCTTTTGCAGTGCATCAATGTCCTCTTCACAAGGTTTTTGCATGAACCTTGAGAGGATTTCCAACAAAGAAATGAAATGTCGTGTCCGGGTGGTGTATCGACAGATAAGACTTCCTACAAGTTGTCTATACTTGGTTGCATCCCCAAATTCCTTCCTTCAATAGATGTGAGCTTCAAGTTTTGTTCCATTGGAGTGGTTAAGGGTTTGCTATCATTCATGCCAAACTTGTTCAAGGAGATCTCCAATGTACTTCTTGAGAAAGAAATATGAATTTAGGATGTTGAATTACTTCAATACCCAAATAGTAATGAACATGACCCAACCGCCATTTCAAAACCTTTCTTCAACTCTTCTTTCTTCATGGATGCAATATAGCTCTCATTGTTTCCGTTATCAAAAGATCATCTACATATACCACAAGATATACAACTGTTTTTCCAACTTTCTTAACAAAAGTTGCATCATCAAGATCAAAATGTTTGAAATCAAGTTTCAGAAGATGCTCTCTGGCCACTTTCATACCAGGCTCGTGGTGTTTGCTTGAGAGCATACAAGGATTTTACAAGTTTGCAAACTTGTGGTTCTTGACCATTTATCACAAATCCCTTCTCGGGGTCGGGACATATAAACTTTCTCCTTTAGATCTCCATTCAAGAAGGTTGTTTTTACATCCATCTCGATGGACTTTCCATCCATTCGAGTCGCTAAGGCAAAGAGAGTCCGAATGGTGGTCCATTTTGCTGTGGGAGCAAAAAAAGTTTCTTCACAATTGACTCCTTCTTTTTGTGCGAATCCTTTGCCACAAGCCTGGCCTTGTGCTTGTCAAGTGAGCCGTCCGGTTTGTACTTGTTCTTGTAGACCCACTTACGTACTCAATTGGTTTTGTTCCCAAAGGCGATCAACCAAACCTTCCAAGTGCCATTCTTTATCAAGGCATCATACTTTTCCGCATCGCTTCTTTCCATTCATCATGAGAAGCGAAGCTTTGAAGGAAGTTGGTTCATGATCTCAGAACAAACTCAATTCACAAATATACGCAATATCCATATCAACAACTTAATTATCTACATCACCTTCGATTTTTTGAGTGGAACTTCTGTTCCCCGTTTTTCCAACCTCTATCAGATGAACATTCTCCAAAGGTTTCTTTGTCATCCATTTGGGAGGACCTTTCTCGAGATGGCTCAGCTGTTCACTGATCGATTTGGGATTGATTCAAGATTCAATCTCCTAATTTCCGTCAATCACATCATCCAATGTGTCATCCGTGGTTGTTTCTTCATGTGGGGGAGAGAGGTGCTTTAGGATATGATTCCACAAGCTTGGATTCAATATCGGAATCCCCCTTCAAGATGTGGAATCACATTATCACCCTGGAAATACTTTGCATGTGTGAATCTATCCATGCGATCAAGTTGCCGCTCAACAACCTGTCACTCTTGGAAGATTCAAGAAATATGACATCTCTTGCTATCACAAACTTCTATTTGCTTCATCATAGAGATGATATCCTTGGAGGTATTCGAGTACCCCAAGAAGATACATTTTCTCGCTTCTAGCACCAAGTTTGTTCTTTTTACCCTGGGGTATCAAGGCATAACAGTGGACCCAAAGACCTCGAAATGCTTTATCAAGGAATGTGGCCATGCCACATTTCAAAAGCGAGTTTTCGTTTCTAATTGAACTTGAAGGACACCTATTTCATTTAAAATGTTAATAGAACCGCATCAAATTTCCAAACATCAATTTTACATTCTTGAAAAATAACATGGAGCGACTCATATTTAAAATAGTTCGTTCATTCTTTCACCAATCATTTTGTGGATTATAAGGGCATGCTTGTTTGATGTTTGATTCCATGTTGACGAAGATAATTTTCAAATTCGTTTGAAGTGTATTCTTTTCCACACGTACGTAGAGAACCAATATGTGTTTGTGCATCATTTTCAATCCATGCATGAAAATTCTTGAAAGTTTGAAAAGTACCGACTTATTCTTCGCAAGTAAATCCAACACATTCTGGTGTAGTCATCACCAAATGTCATCATGTATTTGTTTCCATTTGGTGTACATAGTATAGGGTCATTATTAAATCAATGAACAAGTTCAAGTTTTCTATGTGCTCCTTGGAGTGTGAATCATGAAATGGTTGCTTGCTATGCTTTCAGAATACAAGCATCACATTCCTTAGGCTTTTCTAGGAATATAGGCAATCCATCAACACCATTTTTCTTCAACAAACGAAGGTCGTCATATTTTAAGTGTCCAAATCTAGCATGCCAAAAGACTTGATGGGAATGCATCTTCATCATGATGTGAACGCTGAATGCAAAGTTTTGAGCATGAGCAGATGAAACTTTCATCTTCAAGAGTCTCCTTCTTCCTATTCCCTCCATGACAAGTGAGTGATCTGATGCTTTTCTGACCTCTGCCTTGCCATCAAACAAGTGAATTGAGTGTCCTTGCTGCCGGATTTCGACCAGGGACAGCAAGTTTCTCTTCAACTCGGGGAGGTATAGAACCTCATGTAGGATATGATCAGGAAGACCAGGCAGTTTAAGCCTGACTGTGCCAAGCCCTGATGGCTTGAGTTTGGATTTATCTGCGAAATATACTGCTCCATCAACTTTGTCGGTGAATTCTTCAAAAAAATATTTTCTAAATGTCATGTGACATGTTGCTCCTGAATCTAGCAACCAATCATCTCTCCATGAAGTAAATGAAACATCAAATAGGTTTTCAGTTACTCCATTGTTACAATGTGCTAGAACAGAATGAGCTGATTCAGTTGGTTTACCTTTGTCTTTGTCATCAATTTTACCTCTGTCTTGATTTGTTTGCTGCTGAGCTTTAGATTGTCTGCCCCCCTTTTCTCTGAAGTTTCTTCTTCGTCTTTTGCCTTCTCTTCCTCTGGATGGACCTGAAGCATGTCTCTTTTCTCTCTGTGCCAAGTAGGTAGCCTCTTTAGAAGATGAAGGGACTGTCATCTTCTTTTGAAGGAGGAGAGAAAAAAACTTTGCTGGAGAATCTCTTTTGAAGGAGAGAAAACAAAAATAATCTTTGCTGGAAAATATACTGAAAAAACTCTTTGCTGCAAATATACTGAATTTAAAAGGATAGAAACACTTTTTGCTAAAAGACTGAATTTAAAAGGACACAAAAGCTCTTGCTAAAAAAAATGAATTCTGCACCAAAAAAATATATGTATTTTTTTGTTTGGAAATTTTTTTTGTATGGGAGGTCGATATGGAATGGAAGGGAGGTATTATGAATGTGAATGGTATTAAAAATGAGTGGAGTGGTGTAATATGAAGTGGAGCGGTATTATGAATGTGGGAAGTGGAATGGTATTGTAAATAGAATGAAGGGCGGTATTGGATATGGGAGAGGGCATTATTAAAAATGGAATTGTAATATGGACAGTGCTTTTGTTATATGGAAGGGCGGTGTTAAAGGCGGTGTAGAATATATACAATGGAAAAAGCTGCGTTTTATATATATCGACAGCGTTTGAGCAGTCAATGGACGGGCGGAATGAAAATAATGATGGGCGGTATTTAAGAAGGGTGGTAATGAATGTGGGAGGGGCAGCGTATGAGGCGTATTGTATGCATAGACGGTGATATATATATTAGGACAGCGTATAGGAGATGCATTGCAGGTATGATTGCTATATAAATTATTAAAAAACAAATATATACCACGATGTATACAAATGGAACAGTGTATCATGTGGAACAATGACAGCGTATTTTATATAGAGCGTTGTATTATATGGGCTGTATTGGACGACTGTGCAGCGTTGTATACAACTGCGGACAGAGGAATGGGAGCGTATTATAATAAGAGCGTATATAAAATGGACAGAGGAATGGGAGCGTATTATAATACAATATGTCTGTGGGAATGGCGTTAATAATTTGGACAGACAGCGTTGTATATGGAAGAGTGTAAATGGATTGAAGAGCTGTGGCGGTGTTTATGGAGCGGCGTTTTAATATGCAGTGGTTTAATGGTGGTCGAGGGAAGAGATGGATAGGTCGAGCAGGGAGATTGCGTTGTAGTGTGAGGAGTCGGCTGTAAAAGCCATGAAGGGCAGAGTGATAGTGTTGGTGCGTAGGGGAATGGGGAATGGGAAGGGAGGGCACAGTCGAAAGGGGAGTGTAGGTGAGGGAAGTGTGAGGGGCGTTGGGTAGGTGAGGGAGAAGTGAGGGCGTTACAAAAAAAACTGAAATGGCAGTGTGCAGGACTGTAGAATTGCAGAGTGGCAGGGGCTGCAATTTGCAGAATTTTAGGGTTTGCAGAATTGTAGAATCTTCAGGAGCTACAGAAGCTGTAGGAGCTGCAAATGTCAGAACTGTGGATAATTGAAGAGAAAAAAAAAATGCAGAATAACAGTATAGCAATTTAGGAGCAGCAAAAAACTATTAATAAAAATTGACTGAGCAAAGGAGAGGGAGTTACACCACAGGCAGAAATGCCAATAGTGGGGCTGGCTCTGATACCATGTCAAACCAGGAGGTAACTCCTCAAATCAGAATGTGTTATTGAATGAAGAATGAACATGCATTCATACATGGAGGTGAGGCTATTGGGATTCATCTCCCAATGACTCTTGACCTTCCTTATTTCCCAATATGATTTATTATACAAAATTAAATATCCACACCCATCCCATAGGATTAGGTGTCAACAAGCTGATTCAAGTAGATGTAGCCCAGGTGGGGCGAACTCCTTCATTAAATGGCTTGTGTTTTGTTGTATGATGTATTTTCCTTTCTTGTGCTTAATGGTTTCATGTCCGTAATATACTCATGGAATTACATATTGAAAGACACCAAAAAGAAATCCTTGTGATAATCTGAAAGTTCAGTAAAATTCGTATGCACATAATAAACACATTTTTAATATGGATGAGGGAGCTTTCATAGCACTAACAAGTTTTCCCATATTCATATCAAGTTGGTATCAGAGCTTGGTTGAAAGGCAAGTTTATTTTCTAGGTAGTTGGTTGAAGTTTTAAGCAAGGATAATTTAATAGTTTTCCAAGTTTATGTGTGAAGGAGAAGGATAATATTGAGACTTCAGATTCTCAAATCACAAAAAAGAATCTTTGTATGCATTGCATGTGTGATGGAAAATTCATTAAGTGATGCTTCTATTCTACCTTCCTTACAAAAACTATTTGATAAAGAGATGCTGCAGAAACTCTACATCATGATTGATAAGATGCAAGAGGAGTATGAATATAATAGGAAGAGCATAAAAATTCAAGAATAGTTGATTTCTATGAAGGAGGAGAAGAAAAAACTTCTTGAAAAGATGCATGAGATGGAGACTCATCTCCATATTGCAAATGAGAAAATAGCAAAGATGCATGAGATGGAGACTCAACTCCTTGATGCCAAGGAAGCCTTAGCCAAGCATGTGCTTGAAAAAGAAGTATGCAAATCAAGTTTATCTTATATTTCCTCTCAAAATTAATGTGTAGGTTATTTTGAAAAACACATTAGAGGAATACGGTCCAAATTATTGATGGAGATGGGCCATGAAGGTAAAGCATTAGGAAAACATGCACAAGGAATAGTTGATCCAAGTGTTGTTGAGGAAAGGCCTAAGTATTTGGTTCTTGGTTATGGACAACATCATGGAGAAAGCTATAAATCGAAGGAGGCACATGAAGGTGTTCCAAGAAGGAATTTCATTTCATGTTCATTACCTAGAGCTTGTGAAGATTGTGTTCATGAGGAATGAACAATTTTTACACCCACTTTGCAAGAAGGTGCTCATAAGCATGCAACAAATGAGAATGGCGAACAAGAGGATGTTGAAATATCTAAAGATCTTGAATTTATTTTTGGTATTCCAAAGAGAGTCACTACCTCATCAAATTCACCTCGTCAAGAAGGCAACGAAGGTGAATGTTCAAGGTATAATTCTTCTTTTAATCAAGTTGCTTTTGATTATGATAAACATGGAAAACTATCACATAAGATTTGGAGAAAAGTTGTATGTTCTTTTTGTGGTTTGGATAACCATAATGTTTCGAGGTGTTGGAAGAAGATAGACATGCACAGGAAACTTTTGAAGCAAAGGAGGAAGAAAGCAAAGGACAAATAAAACCATGTTGAAAATAAGAGGCAATTGTTTTGCACTCATTTCCATAAGCAAGGTCATCTTGAAGACAAGTGTTGGACTTTGTATCCAGCAAGTCATCCACGATATTTGAAGAAGGTGGAAAAAAGAATGGCAAGAATGGAAAATAGGATTCCATATTTGATGTGGGTCAATATGATTCGCATGAAGATGATGTGCAGGAAAATGAAGTGCCAATGAAATGGTTTGTTCTTTTACATTGCATGTTGCATGTTTACGCCAAGAAGGTGATTGAAAGTGGATTATTTTTACTCACTTTACTGTAGCAAAAATTTGTTCATTTCAACTTTAATTACATGTACATATGAATGGAGTTCTTTTCCTTATGATTGTACTTTTGAGGGAGTTGAAGAATTGTATACATACATGAGATTTTGTGTGTATGAATAGTGGATTTTTCATGGTTTCATTGTGCTTGAACATGCATGAGTATTTTACTTGTGTTGGTCGATTGCTTTGTTGAACATGTATGTTGTCGACTTGACAGCATTGATCATTTTCACATGCATGAGTATCGACTTATGTTGATTTTGTGTTGCATTCATGTCATATCGACTTGGAAGAGTTGATTTTGTCTCCAAAATATGGAAAGGAGATGTTGACAAAGTGTTTCATGAGCTGTGAAATTCATTTTGTTTACACATGCTTATGGTTGACTTGAGAGTCAGAATTTTGAAGAGGCATGTTTTTTTTTTTTACTTGTGTTTGGTCGATGAAATTTTAACACCAAGATGTGAGAGTACATGGCGCTGTTCATATGATGTGAAATATGTTGCTTTGAAGGAGAAAAAGGATATGTCGTCAAGTTATGTTTCTTACATGTGTTTTTGTGACAAGATGTCAAGAAATTCCGCATCCATTGTAGACCATGTTTTCTGTTGACACCTAGAAGAGAAGGAGATGGAAAATGCATTCTTCCATATGTGGAATTTGGAACTGTGGAGGTAAAAGAATGGTCATTTATTTTCATGTTTTTCACTGATGTTGGAAGCTATTTGTTGTAGTTCACTAATTGTGCAAAGGAGGAACTTGATTCTCAGTGAGAAGGCATTGAAGAATCAATTTTGTACAACAAAAGTGTTATAGCAACAAGCAACCAGCAAGTTTTGGTTTGAGTCAACAACAAAAGGAGAATAGTGGTTGAAGAGCAAAGCCATTTGTAAGGCAAGGCAAGGCATGTTAGTGACGAACAGGTTGTCATAGAGATTTATCCAAGTAGAATCAAGATGATAGAACTTGGGAAATAGAAGAGTGTTCAAAACTCATGAGATAACCAACTTTTGGGGTCCAAAAGCATGTCAGTGGGAAGGAGTGATCAAAATCTGGATTAGGGACAAAAATTAACTCAAAATTAAATTTCTCAGAATTGAACCAAACTAGATTCAAAGCGACCAAATCGTCGCAAGGAATCCACTGCAACTTGTTTCATCAAAATATGAGTTTGTATGAGTGAGTTATGGTATTTTGTTCATTTTCCCAAACAAGTAAAAAATTGCAAAACAGGTATAGGCTGATGACATGGAAACCCAGTCAACATTCAGGAAATCTTCTTCAAAATTTCCACCAATAGTTCTAGAAACCTTCCCATGGTTCATGAATGCCTGGAGAGCAAGATATGGCATTGTAGTGACCCTTTCAAGGCCGATTAGAGGATTAACATATTGTTGTGAAACTAGCTCCAAATATAGAAGAAAAGAGATATCAATGCCTTAGAAATAAGCCACTTCGAGGGAGAAACCTCCAATACACTACATGAATGAACAATTCTTGGATGATTCAAATTACAAAACCTCCTTTCTATATATAGGAGTCCATGGGGCCAGAATGTAATCCTAGTGGGGCCACAATGTAATCCTAGCCAACCTAACAATAATAATTTAAGGGCACAATATGGGGGTTACAAGGGTACAATAATAACAATAAGGGGGTTACACTAACAACAATAAGGGACTATACTAGTAATATAGGGACCTAACATGCCCCTCTCCTTCAAAAAAGTGTTGTCCTCAACGCTTGAGTAGCTATAGGTGCTTCTGTATAAAATTCTCATCCTCCCATGTAGAATCTTCAGTGGGTAAGTTCTTCCACTTGATGAGATACTCTGAAATTGATCGATTTCGTAGCTATCGAGTTCTTGTTTCCGTGACCGCTTCAGGTTCCAATATGATTTTTTCTTCCTCATCAAGTTCTGGAAATATTTTTTGAACTAGCAGATTTTCACCTATAACCTTATTTAAGCATGAAACATGGAAAATTGGATGCATTCGTGAAGAAGCAGGAAGCTCCAATTTGTATGCCATAGTACCAATCTTTTGCAACACCTTGTAAGAACCATAGTACTTTGGCAATAATTTATTATCCTTCTTAGCTTGCTTGAGGGACATTTGTTTGTATGGTTGTAGTCATAAAAATACCCAGTCTCCTACATCAAAACTTCTCTCGCTGCGATGTTGATCTACCTGTTGTTTCATTCGATTTTGTGCCAAATTCAGGTTGTCCTTTAAGAGTTGGAGAACTTCTTTTTGATGCTCGATGTGATCTTCCACTGCTTGAACCTTCTAATTTTCTCTTAAAGATGATGTGATGGATGGTGGATGATATCCATAAAGTGCCATAAATGGGGTCATTTTTGCTGCAGTATGGAAGGAAGTGTTATACCACCATTCAGCGAGAGGTAACCACTTGACCCATTGTGTTTGTTTATCAGATACAAAACAATGAATATATCCTTCCAAACATTTATTTACTATCTCAGTTTGACCATCGGATTGAGGATGATAAGATGAGCTATGAGCTAATTGAGTACCCAAACAAGAAAATAACTCTGTCCAAAAATTTCCAGTAAAAATGGGATCTCTGTTGTTCACAATAACCCTTGGGTTTCCATGTAGCTTTTGAATTGTGTCCATAAATGTAGTAGCAACTGTACTTGCTTTAAATGGATGAGACAATGCACAAAAGTGTGCATACTTGGTAAGTCTATCAACTACCACCATGATGACACTCTTTCCTTCAGACTTAGGTAAACCTGTGATAAAATCCATTGAAATCTCCTCCCAACATTGACTTGGAATGGATAAAGGTTGTAGAAGACCCGGGGTCTTAATTTTCTCAACTTTATTCTACTGGAAAACCAAACATTCCACCAAAAACTTTTGAATATCAGATTTAAGGCCATCCAAAAAAAAATCTTTCTTCACCCTATGGTAAGTTTTAAAAAATACTGAGTGTCCTCCTAAAGGAGAAGTGTGCAATTCCAAAAGAATATTTTGTTTTAGTTGGGAATTCTTACAAAGATATAAGAAATATTTGTACCATAAGTAATCATTTTTCCAACTAAATGTATCAGATGTACTAGGATCTTGATGCAACTTTTGAATGAGTATCCACACATCTCCATCCTTCTTCCATTCATCTCTTGCTTCTGTTATCCAATCTAGTTGGATAATAGAAATGGCACAAAGCAATGCTTCCACCTCTTCATTCTTTCTTGAGAGTGCATCTCCAACAACATTTAGCTTCCCTTTTTTGTATATTATTTCAAAGTCATAACCCAACATCTTTGTGACCCATTTTTGCTGCTCTTCTGAAGATAGTCTTTGTTCCAAAAAGTGTTTAAGACTATCATGATCAGTTTTTACCTTGAAGTGTCTTTCCATTAGGTAAGTTCGCCATTTCTTTAGTGCATGCAGTATTGCTAACATTTCCTTCTCATAAATAGGTTTCTGTAAATACTTTCCCTTGATTGGACGACTTTCAAAAGCAATGGGTCTTCCTTCCTGCATTAAAACTGCACCAATTACATTTCCTGAGGCATCACATTCCACAATAAAGGTTTTTGTGAAGTCTGGTGTAGCTAAGACCGGTGCTAGGTACATTGCCTCTTTAAGACGTTCAAAGGCCTTAGTTGCTTCAGGAGTCCATGAAAATGCATCTTTCTTCAATAATGTTGTTAGAGGTGCTGCTATTCTCCCATAATTCTTAACAAACTTGCGATAATACCCTGTTAACTCGAGAAATCCTTGCAACTACTTTATGGTTGTGGGGACTTTCCATTCCTTAATGGCTTTAATTTTGTTAGGGTCTACCTTAACACCCTCATGAGATACAATATGACCCAGATATTCCACCTCTTGTACTCCAAAGAAACATTTGGATGTTTTGCATATAATTGTTTCTCCTGCAATAGTTTGAGCACCCTGTCAACATGTAGAACATGATCCTTCCAAGACCTGTTGTAGATTAGTATATCATAAAAAATTACTAGCACAAATTTTCTAGGGAATGGTTTGAAAATTGAATTCATCAACCCTTGAAATGTAGAAGGTGCATTGGTGAGGCCAAAAAGCATGACCAAAAATTCGTAATGACCCTCATGAGTTCGAAATGTTGTTTTTGGAATATCCTTAGTCTTCATTCTAATTTGATGATATCCTGAACGAAGATCCAACTTGGTAAAATCAATTGCTCCATATAATTCATCCAATAATTCATCAATCATAGGAACGGGAAATTTATCTTTAATAGTGAGCTTATTGAGCTCCCTATAATCCGGACACATTCGCCATGATCCATCCTTCTTATGTACCAATACTACAGGAGCAGAGAAAGAACTTTCACTAGGTTGAATTATACCCGCCTCTAACATTTCTGCAATCATACGTTCAATTTCGCTCTTTTGGAAGTAAGGATATCTATAAGGCCTAATGTTTGGAGGAACACTTCCTGGAATCAAATGAATATCATGATCATGATAATGAATAGGTGGGAGTCCTTTTGGAGTTTCAAAAACCTTGGAATGATTGTCCAAGAATTTTTGGAGATCTACAGAAATAGATGATTTTGATGTTGGAACTTCTAGTGAGCATAATTTTCCAATTATGCCTCATTTGTATTTCTTTAGAATCTTTTTCATGACATTAGAGATTATATCTTTCCCGGCTTCCCTGAAATACCCCGTAATTCTATTTCCTTTCCTTATGAAAATGTTGGGTATGTGTTATATTCTTTCGACGACTAAGCACGCGTGGGGGGGTAAGAAGGGGGGCGATAGCCCACCCTTTAAGTTGGGCACAATGGGGGGGTCACAGGGGGGTGGTAGCCCCCCTTGTTGGGGTCCGAGGCAACACCCTGGTGAAAATTTTTGGTCCTTAATTTCTAGTGGGTGGTTTGCGCCCATGGTTTTGTGCATGGTTTTGCACATGGTTTTGGGGTACGATGGTTTTCGGCCCCTGGTATTTTTGTAGATCCGGTCAAGGGAACTATGGTTATGTTCTAATCCAGGGTTAATGAATTAGGGTTTATTTATGCTTCGACATGTATATATATGTGTTGTAACACTAAAAGGAACATAATGAAATATCAAGCTGGTCGTCCTGATTTGGGATCCAGGGGAAAATCTTTGTGTTTATCTGTTTTATGTTTTATGCTCTCGCTATTGTTTATTTTCTGTTATAAGATTCATGTGTAGATAGTTTTTGTTCAGGGTTAAAACCTACATTTGGTATTAGAGTTGTTTTAGCTTCAAGGAGATGCCTTTTCTTCTGAGGGTTTTTTGCTCGAGCCTGAGGTAGACCCTGTTCAGTGGGAGATCTGCGGGATCGATTCTTGCGGTGAAAGAAGATGGCGAGCAGAGGAAAGATGGAGATCGAGAAATTTAATGGTCATAATTTTGAGTTGTGGAAGCTCAATATGGAGGATCTGCTGGTGGATAAAGATCAGTGGATCGCAGTAGATCTAGGTACTAAACCAACGGCAATGACATATGAATACTAGAAGAAAATTGATCGGAAGGCTAAGAGAAAAATACGGTGTGTGTATCAAATTTAGTATTGTTGAATGTATCTGGGGAAGCTACGGTGAAGACCTTGTGGGAAAAGCTAGGGAATTTATACCAATCTAAGTCTCTAGTGAATAAGTTGTTCCTGCGGAAAAAGCTGTATAACCTTAGGATGAAGGATGGAGACTCGGTGATAGAGCATCTGAACACCTTTAATATCGTGGTAAGTTAGCTGTCATCTGTTGATATTAAAATCTCAGATGAAGATAAGTGCATCAGTTTTTTGTGTTCTCTACCAGACTCATGGGACAGTCTGGTTATTGCAATAGGTAGAAATACAACTACCTTGAATTTTGATGACATTTTCTCAGCCTTGCTGTCGGAGGAAATGAGACAGAGAAATATGGAGGGCCAGAATGGAGATGCCTTATCTGTACGAGGAAGGTCCCAAAAAAAAAACAAGAATAAGGTTTTGAGTGTGAGATCCAAATCTAGAGGGAGATCTAAATCTCCTGGAAAGTTTGTAAAGGTATGTTGGAAATGCGGAAAGGAAGGGCACTACAAAAGGGACTGCAGATCTAAAGCTCCTGAAAAAGGAAAGGGATCTAAGGATGCTCCTTCTGCAGAGGCAAAAACCACCTCGGATGAAGGTGGGGATGTGTATTTGGATTCTTCTTAAAATACACATGTATATCATGATTCATGGTTGATTGACTCAGGTGCATCCTTTCACTTCACTCGCCATCGGGAGTGTTTCTGCGAGTATGAGAAATATGATGGCGGTGATTTCTTCCTAGGGGATGATAGGAAGGCTAGAATTGTTAGGCGTGGAAAGGTGAAGCTGAAGTTGCAAGGTGGAAGGATTAGAACACTTCCTGGTGTTCTGCATATTCCTGCATTAGCCAAAAATATAATTTCTGTAAGCAAGATGGATGATGCAGATGTAAAAACAGTGTTCGAGAAAGATGCTTGCAAGATGGTTTGGGGAGCACTGGTATTAATGCAGGGAGTTCGGACTGGAACCCTGTACAAGCTACAAGGTAGCACTGTTATTGATGGGTGTAATAGTTTTGTGGTTCCTGAAAGTGGAGCGGAAAGCCTAGTTGTCTCTGGAGAAAAGACCATGCTATGGCATCAAAGACTTGGACATATTGGAGAGAAGGGCCTTCGGATGCTGCATAGAAATGGTATGGTAGAAGGTATGTCTAATTTCTCTCTGGATTTCGATTTCTGTGAACATTGTGTATATGGGAAGCAGAATCGGGTGAGTTTTCCTTCTAGTGCTAAGAGGGCGAACAAGATATTAGAACTTGTGCACAATGATGTGTTTGGACCTGTGTTAGTTCCATCACCGGGAAATTCTGTGTACTATGTTTCATTCATAGATGAATTCTCAAGGAATACATGGATATATTTCTTGAGGAAGAAATCTGAAGCTTTCAATAGATTTAAAGAATTTAAGGCTCTGGTGGAAAACCAGATAGAGAAGAAGATAAATTCGTTGATGACAGATAATGGTGGGGAGTTCTGCAAGAAGGAATTTGAAGAGTTCTATAAGAAGTGTGGTATAGAACGACAGAAGAATACTCCATACACACCTCAAAAAAACGGAGTTGTAGAAAGAATGAACAGAACACTGATGGAAAAGACAAGAATCATGCTCAGTGGTACCGGGTTAGGACAAGAATTTTGGGCAGAGTCAGTGGAAACTGCATGCTATCTGGTTAACAGATCACCTTCATCAGTGTTGGAGGATAAGAATCCACATGAGGTATGGACTGGTAAGAAACCCTCTCTTTCACATCTAAGGTTATTTGGATGTGATGCATATGTACATGTTCCAAAGCAGAAAAGGACCAAGTTGGATAATAAATCTGAAAGGTGCATCTTTATTGGGTATAAGGATGGTTTAAAGGGTTACAAGCTTTGGAACCCAGAAACAAGGAAAGTTGTGTACAGCTGAGATGTGGTGTTTAGAGAAGTGAAAGATGTTGTTAAACATGAAGTCCTACCAAAGGAACCTGAGAAGATAGATTTTGAGCTAAAGGAGGATGAATCAGACTCTACAACAGAAGAAGACTCAAAAGATGAAGAGCTACAAACTATAGCTATTAGAAGATCAGTTCGGGAAAGAAGGCAACCAGAAAGTTATATTCCATCTACTTTCTATTCAAGTTTTTCCTTAACTATAACTGATGATGATCCTATAACTGTCAGGGAGGCAGTAGATTCAGAGGATGGAAAACTCTGGAAGGAGGCCATGGTTGAAGAAATGGCATCCTTGCACAAAAATGAGGCATGGGATTTGGTGGAGTTGTCGGCTGGAAGGAAGCCCATCGGGGGAAAATGGGTGTTTAAGAAGAAGATGAATGTAGAAGTCAAGGTGGAGAAATACAAAGCTCAGTTGGTAGAAAAAGGTTATTCCCAAGTGCTGAGAATTGATTTTGGTGAAATTTTTTCTCCTGTTGCCAAAGTTACTTCTATTAGATTACTTTTATCTGTTGCTGCTGCATTTGATTTTGAGATGGAACAGATGGATGTGAAGACAACATTTCTTCATGGGGATATAGAAGAGGAGATCTACATGAAGCAACCTGAAGGCTTTATGGTGAAGGGTAAGAAAGAACTAGTATGTAGGTTGAAGAAATCTCTGTATGGGTTAAAACAGTCACCAAGGATGTGGTATCAGAAATTTGATACCTATATACAGGGACTTAGCTTCACCAGAAACAAGGAGGATCACTGCGTTTATTTTAAATTAATTGGTAGCCGTTTTATTTATTTGGTCTTGTATGTGGATGATATGTTGTTGATTGGAAATGACAAAGAAATTATCCAAGATTTGAAGACCCAACTATTATCCAAATTCGACATGAAGGATATTGGTGCTGAAAACTATATTTTGGGCATGGAAATTAAGAAAGATCGGGCAAAGAGGAAGCTCTGGTTAAACCAGAGGAATTATGTTGAGACTATATTGCAGAGGTTCAATATTTAGGATAGTAAACCAGTGAATTTTCCTATTCCTATAGGTGTAAAGCTGTCTACTGAACAATGTCCCAAGACACAAGAAGAAGAGGAGGATATGTCTCGTGTTCCATATGCAAGTGCAGTGGCTAGCCTTATGTATGCAATGGTCTATACTAGACCAGACATTTCACATGCAGTGGGAGTATTGAGCAGGTTTATGTCAAACCCAGGGAAGGAGCATTAGACAGCAGTGAAGCGGGTTTTCAGATATTTACGTGGCACTATTGATTATGGCTTGTGCTACCAAGGAAGATCAGGATTGGAAAGAATATTGGACATTCATGGTTTTTTTGATGCAGAATGGGCTAGAGATCTGGATGAAAGAAGATCTACAAGTGGGTATGTGTTTAGCCTATTTGGAGGCACAGTCAGTTGGATGAGTAAAAGAAAGTCCGTGGTGGCTCTTTCAACTACAGAGGCAGAATACATGGCAGCCACTCATGCAAGCAAGGAAGCAATTTGGCTGCAGAGATTGTGTTCAAGTATGGGGTTGGTACAACGAGCTATAAGGATAGACTATGATAGCCAAAGTGCAATTTTCTTGGCTAAGAACCCTGCTTATCACTCAAATACAAAGCACATTGATGTTCAATATCACTTTGTTAGAGATATGGTTGAGGCTAAAAGGGTGATGTTGGTAAAGGTGGAAAATTTGAAGAATGTTGCAGATGCATTGACGAAGTCTGTGAGCACTCAAAAGTTCTCTTGGTGTAGAGAAAAAATGGGTGTTGAAGAATTGGGCCAATGATTAAGCTCTCCTATGGCTCCCTGCAGAAAGAAAATAACAAGTGGGAGAATGTTGGGTTTGTGTTATATTCTTTCCACGACTAAGCATGCGCAATGGGTAAGAGGGGGCGTGATAGCCCCCCCTTTGCTGCCCAGGCAATGGGGAGTCGGAGAGTGGTAGCCTTGTGGGAATGTTGAGTACCCCGGTGAAAATTTTTGGTCCTTAATTTCCAGTGGGTGGTCCGCGCCCATGGTTTTGTGCATGGTTTTTCACATGGTTTTGGGGTACGATGGTTTTCGGCCCCTGGTATTTTTGTAGATCCGGTCAAGGGAACTATGGTTATGTTCTAATCCAGGGTTAATGTATTAGGGTTTATGCATGTTTAGGCATGTATATATATATATATATATATATATATATATATATATATATATATATATATATATATATATATGTTTTGTAACACTAAAAGGAACATAATGAAATATCAAGTTGGTTGTCCCGATTTGGGATCCAGGGGAAAATCTTTGTGTTTATTTGTTTTATGTTTTATGCTCTCGCTATTGTTTATTTTCTGTTATAATATTTGTGTGTAGATAATTTATGTTCAGGGTTAAAACATACAGAAAAAAATTTCAAGAAAATTTCTTTAAAATTAAAAGCTACCGTCCCCAAAGATTGTAACCATTGTACTCCTAGTACAACATCAGCACCTCCTATAGGAATGGAAAGCATTGGAATATTCAATACATATTTTCCCATGGTTAGCTTGATATTATGGCATTTTCCAGAGAAATTTATAGTTCCTCCATCTGCAACCATCACTTGAAATTTTTGTGCTAGGTATAGGAAACAATTCAATTGCTTGGCTACCTTACAATGAATAAAATTATGGGTACTACCTGAATCAATCAACACTATTACCTTTTTCTTCTTGATATGTCCTTCTATCTTGAGAGTTTGAGGAGTGGTAATTCCTGCCAATGCATTACATGATATGGTCGGACTCATTTCTTCCTCTTCTTGGGTTGGTTCTTGGTGTATATCCTCTTATTGTTCATTTTCTTCTTCCTCTTCACAATCTATGTAAAATAATTTCTTCTCAGCACACTTATGACCTTTAGTGTATTTTCTATCACAACTGTAGCAAAGCCCTTTTGCTCTTTTTTCTTCCAATTGTTGTGGTGTCAACCTTGTGGGTTGTGGAAATCTAGGCGTAGCAACACTTCCTTCTTTATAGAATTGAGTGGTAGGCTTCCTTGTCGCCATAATTTTACATTCAACTTTTCTTGCCAACCTGAATGCCTTCTCCAATGAATCAGGTTCCAAAACACGAACTTCATGTTGGATGTTATCCTTTAGATTACCTATGAAGAGATCAATCATGTGTTCCTCTGGAATATCAGTTACCCTTATATTCAATTTTTGGAAGTCCTCAATGTGCTGCCCCACTAAACCCTTTTGTTTGAGATTTATCAATTGGCTAAAGAAGGTGTTTCTCTTTGTATCCTCATAATGTGCTATCATTTCCTCCTTAAAAATTGACCAAGTGACAATTTTTTTACGGGAGCAAAGCCATTGATACCATACAAATGTATTTTTTTCTAAATGTAAAGTTGCAATGCGTACCTTTTGTGTGTTTTGCACATTATGGAGATCAAAATATTGCTCCATCTATAGTATCCATGTTATAGGATCCTTTCCATCAAACTTCCTCATATCCATTTTTGGAATGTGGTGGTTCTTCCCGCCAACATTAGAGTTTATGAAGTCACGATTAACATTTATTTTGTTCTCATCATGAGTTTCCTCTACTATCTTTTCACCATTAGGAAACATTTCTTGTATCAACTTTGTCAAACCTTCCATGTCTAATTTTAGATCATTCTTCATGTTTTCCATTTTCTCATCGATCTTAGCTTCCATGTCATCCATCTTAGATTCCATGCCAGCTTCCATGCCATCTATCTTAGATTCCATGCCATTCTTTAAACCATCCATCTTAGATTCCGCACCATCTATCTTAGATTCCATGCCATTCTTCAAACCATCCATCTTAGATTCCACACATTTCTTCAAACCATCCATCTTAGTTTCCACGCCTTTCTTCAAAACTTCCATGTCATTTTTTGTTTCTCTTTGCGAGAGCGAAATTTGTTGCACTTGCTCTTGTAATTTTGATATGTCATGTTTCCATTCTTCGTCTTCATGAGTCATTCTAGAGCTTTTTAAAGGCTTAATGGGTGTTGAATTATTTTTAGGGGCCACTTTAGAATCCAATACTGATATATATTCTACAATATGCCCTTGGAATCAATTCAACTTGATTCTTCAAATAAGACTTATGGAATTCGGAAAAAAAAAATACACACCTTTTACTTGCTTTTGAGGGGATCAATATTGAAATTGAATTATCTCTATAATTACAGATCCTCAATATCTAAAATTCAGCCCTGTAGTAACCCTCTGAAGTTTCTTTCAAATTCCACAGGTCTGATCTGATTTGGATTCTTCAACACAAAGTTATGTCCAATCTCCCACAATGACCTAATTTTGGACTGATTCAATAGAGTGAACTTGTACGACTTTCCACGTGTCACTGTTTCCTCCTTTGGCTCTAAAATTGATAGACCAAAAAATACAGTCTGTGTACTTGTGGCCAATTTTTATAGAATTCCAATCCAATGCTCAAAGAGAGAGCTATGACTATTTTCCCACGATCACCTCTTTGAGATGAAATTCAGAAGCCTAAAAAAGCCCTAACTTCCATAGATCATATCTCCAAAAAATATTGCGAAATAATATCTAAAATTTTGTGACGATGTTCCTCCGGATTGCGGCTTTGTACTTTAAAAATTTCAGCTTCTGAACCTTCGTAGAAAAAAAAGTTACTACGAAAATACCACGATGACCTGTTTAGGTTAAATTCAAGAGTCTGCAAAATGACCTAACTTTCATAGATCATATCTCTAAAAATATTGTGAATCAAGCTCTGAAATTTTGCGATGATGTTCCTCAGGCTTTTGGCTTCACACTCTAAAAATTTTAGATTCTGAACCTTCGTAGAAAAAAATTTATAGCAAAAATGCCACGATGACCTATTTGGAGCAGCGAAACCCTAGAATCTCAAAGCTCTGATACCAATTGTTGTGAAACCAGCTCCAAAAATAGAAGAAAAGAGATATAAACACCTCAGAAATAAGACATTTCGAGGGGGAAACCTCCAATACATTACATGAATGAAAAATTCTTGGATGATTCAAATTACAAAAAATCCTTTCTATATATAGGAGTCCATGGGGCCAGAATGTAATTCTAGTGGGGCCACAATATAATCCTAGCCGACCTAGCAATAATAATTTAAGGGCACAATATGGGGATTACAAGGGTACAATAATAAAAATAAGGGGGTTTCCCTAACAACAAAAAGGGACTATACTAGTAATATAGGGACCTAACACAGATAGTGTATCTGGGTATGCAATATTTGTTACACTAGTTGATGCCCACAATACTCTTTTCTTTATTGCCCCTCCTTTTTTCAAGAGCTTCCCAATGAGGGATAGAAAACTTTTCTTGATATAGTTCGTAAGTAATAACGACTTGTGTCGTGGTAGCCTTCCATCTGAGTGCAAGTGCATCATCAGTTCCAAACTTTTCAAGCTTTTTGTCCACAAGCGTGTCAACACGACTTACAAAAAAAGGCAATAACCACGATTTCTTCCAAAAATTTTAAAGATTTAAGAATAAGAGCGATGGATGATTGAGATTATATCGTAGAAATGAAGTGGAAGATGAACGATCAAGATCGAATCGCAGTATCACTGTGGAAGATGGACGGCTATGAAGCATACCACATTCAATCATGAAACTTTTCATCACATATCAGACTCGGCCATAAATATTTCATCGCATATCGCATTTGGTGAAAGGAGCCTTGGGAATGCGACGTGGAGTCATGTGTTGACTTGTTCTGTGATTTGCAATGAGCCGAGATTTGCGATTTCATATTTGTGAAGGAGTATTGTAAAGATAATCTGCAATCTACGATCTACACTACGATGCGATCAACAGAGATTTAAATGCGGTTAAGCCAAATTTTAATACGATAATACATGGGTTTTATTACGATAATCCAAATTTTAACGGATAAGTGTGGGATAGCGCTGAACGTGATTAACCCCACTTAAAACACCACTTATCTTAACATTAAGTGTGTACTTATCTTGGAGGAAGATGTGGCGGACCCACCAAATGTGGAGAAACTCCATTTTTAGTGGAGTTAACTAGCGGACTTCCAATTTTAGTGGAATTTTTCTAGGCCTAGAGTAAATGAGGCCTATATTGAGAAATATTTGACCAAACTGGGCTCAAGAATAGTCATTCTTAGCATTTTGGCATGTTGGGAATCCATTGGAATAGGTTTTAGAGGCATAAGAGCACTTCTTGATGATTTTTCCCCACTTGAATATAAAATATTCATAGGGCCACCAGGAGAGGAGGCCGTGCCTAGAGGACATGTAGACCAATTAAAGAACTAGAAGAGGCTACTCAGGGATTTATGGATGCTCTGAATCTATTGGTAACTTATGTTTTATTTTTAGAGAATATATTCAAGTTCAAATTCCAAGTTGAACTAGGAGGGTGTATGGATCATTCAAATATTGAGCCAGTTCTTGGAAGATTTTAAGATGGAGATGATCTTGTAGGGATCTTCCAACCTCCATATGTTTGTAGTAGCAGCCTTTGTAGCAGTGTTGTAAAATTTTTCTCATCTTTTCTCTTTATGTCTTTTAGAGAAAAATATAGTTGATGTACTTACAGTTACTGAAGTAAAAATTTGATGATCTTTCATATTTGAGTAAGGGATCTTGTTAAGATGCCGATGTGTTGCTAACAGTAGGTATTTGGTAAAGGGAATTTGTAGGAGTTGTTTTGTTTTTAAGAGAAACTTACCATTTCAGATCAGCACATTGATGTACTCATCATTTTGAAATTTGAGGATAATAACAATGAATCATGCCTTAGATTTGATTCAAGGAGATGTATCCTAGGCAGGGTGAACACCTTCATAAAATAGCTTGTGTTTTATTGTATGATGTATTTTACTTTCACGTGCTTAATGGTTTCATGTCTATAATTTAATCATGGAATTACATATTGAAATACACCAAAAATAAATCCTTGTGATAATCTGAAAGTTCAATAAAATTATTGTGCACATAAGAAACACATTTTTATTACTGATGAGGGAGCTTGCATTACATTAAAAAAAAATTCCATATTCACATCAAATGGAAATGAAGGGGGTTTGATGGGGACATATACCTTGTTCAAGAAGCCAGGGGGATAGTGAGATCCCATGCAAGGGTCTAGGGGTGGAGCTCTAATCTGAGTAAATTTCGGATACCCTTTTAACCAAGACCTTTTACTTCGACTAATGTGTTAGAATTACATTTTATCAAAAGCATTAATGAACACATGCAGATATAATCAAGAGGAAATTATGTCAGCAATCACACAAAGAAATGCAAGCTATTTAATAACAGAGTTCGTCCAGTGTGGACTATATCTCCGGGCCTCTGTGTCTCGATAGTGTTGGCCGCTTCATTCAGTGTTGTAACTAGTGATAATGTACATGGATGTTGTTGACTTGTCATACAAGGAAAATCCCTTTACATGAGTGGAAAAGTCTCTCCATGATACGTTCCATTGCAAGGAACTCTACACATAAATATTATTCATCTTAAATCAGTAGGAATCAACATGACATAAAGCATCCTACAACAATAATTAATGAATTACATGGAAACAAAACTTCATATACCTCAACTCTAGTGCTAGTTGAATAAAAGGCTTCTCAATCGTTGGATCTGAATGCACCATCCCAAAAGTGGAGTCGAATGGCGAGAAATCTACTGTCCATATGTTGAAATCTAACATCGTCATCCCATGCTGGAAAATGGACAAAAAATATAAGGCTTAGATGAAAAATCTTACTACACCGTTGGATTCGTGTCAACGAGAGGTGTAGAATCGGCTGTCAATTTGCTGAATTCTGACACTGTCGAAATCTGGGCTGTAAGGAATCTTTTAGATTCCCCTTAGATCCTCAAAGATGCTGCTCCACTGGGAATCTGCAAATCTGCCTCTCAAAATAGGAATCTAATCTCACCATTGATATCCTTACGAAATTCTGAGAAGAATGAGTATAAATTTGGCCTCATTATGAAACCGGCGAATTTCGGCCTCCAAGGAATCTAAAAGATTCCCTCAAGATTCTTGAAGATTCTCCTCCATGGGGAATCTACAAAATCGCTACTAAAAATGCAAATCTGATATCACCATTACGTTCCGTGTGAAAATTTGAGAGAAATGATTGTAAAATTGAGCATATTCTGACAAAATGAAATTTTACCTCCCCAAGTGAATCTCTAGGCATCAAAGGAATATTCTTAGTCTCGAAATTTGTGCCACCATTTTGTCTCCTCTGCCTCGAACTACGTGCCTTCTCTAACCTGCCTGGTTGACGCATTGGTTAAAATGCTAAGCTTGGAGGAGAGGGGTCGAGGGATGAAATCCTGCCCCTCACTTTTTATACAACATGTATTAAAATAGTAAAATGTGGGTGGGCGAGTCCGCTCCACGCGGCCCCACCCGACCCATTCCCAAAATTCGTGCATCATTTAACATTTTATGGTAAGTTATATTATTTGACGGTTGGGTGCATTTTAAAATACAGTGGTTGAACGTTGTTATATTGTGTGATGGGACCGTCGCATGGAGGCGGGCCAACCCACGTGGTTGGCGTGGGTTCGATACCCGCTGGTCCGACCATTCTGCCATTTTACATGGTTGGAACATGGCAGTGGTTCCACAGGGTGGTGTGGTTTACCACCCGCCCCCTCAACAACTTATACATATATTTTAATATATGCGGGGTGGTTCCACGGTAGTCACGACCTGTCATACCAGATTTAATATATTTGTTACATAACCATGTGGTGGGGTGTAAGGGCAGGGGTCACAACACACCCTTATTTTTTTTTAATATGTTTTTGTTATATAAAAAAAGAAATACATTTTAAAATTTCTTGATTTTGGCTGAAGGAGTATTTTTAACGACCCCACAAATTCTCCCGGAATCCGGTCGTCGGATTTCTGCAAAAATGTGTCCTCTTTAACCTACCATGTCACCTAGTCAACCCTAGAACTTTGAATTCCTTTAAATTTCACATACGATCTCGGTTTGACGAAACGTTTTCACAGTTGCGATTAGGACGATGATATTCAACTTGAACCTGGTTCGAGAGAAATCCCAACAGTTTTATTTTTGAGATTTCATAAGCCCTCTTTGTCCTGTGTGTGCCTCTAGAGCCACCTAGATTATTCCTCCCCACTGAGGAGATTTTGTTCCTCCAAAATCATCAACAATAATCTGCAACTGTTATGTACAATGTCTGCACCACAAGTGTCCTGAAAGGTCACCCTTCCTTCTCCTTCACTTTTGTATTTCAGAGCCATAAGCGATGAACCGATACCTGCATCTTCTGTAAACCTATAGTACAATCTCCTGAAAAATACATGCTCAAATTATGACCAACTATGACCCAAACATTTTCGTACTTTCCATGAGTTTACATACACGATGGTCAAGTTTACATCAAATGGAAATCACACCCTGGCTATCATTACAAGGCCACAAACATCATTGTTGCATTTCGAAGTGCTGGTAAACACATCATCACTTTTACATGAAATAAATGCATCACATGATTTACAAAACAAGGCCAAAATATCATGGTTTCTTAACAAGCAAGGAAAACACATCATCACTTTTACAGTTAAAAATGCAACATATGATTTAAAAACACATCCATGACACACTACCACATCTAGAAAAATGATCTCTCACTTATCAAAGTGAATGGATAATCTCCCTATGGCACGTTTTCTTGTTGAACAATTGATTAAACTGGTTCATGCACTGACTCTTTGTCCTTGAGGTGCTGCTCTGGGTGGAACCTCGAACATATGGATCTTTGATGAAAATGTTGGTTGGAATGGGTGCAAAAGGTCTTCTTCCTCCATACCTGCTTAACCAATTTCTTTCCCTCCTATGGAGTAGGCCTTTCACGCCTCATCCTCCTTTGTGCTGCCATTCTTTTCCAGCACTGAGCAATGACATGGTTATGTAAACCAAAAAAATGACAAGTTTTCTTATGCCATTATTTATGTTCATGATTAAAACATCCCTATAATCAAAATGAACTTGCGAATATCGAGACTTGTTATACCTTTCCTAGTGGTCTTTGGTGCGATCAAGGTGATGAGAACTTGTCTCAACTCTTCTATTGCGACATGCACTCCCATGGGATGATGGTGAAGTGTTCCCCTCAATCCTCTTCCCTGGTGATTTCAAAAATATATGTTTTCCTTTTATGTCATTATGGCAGTGAGAGCTTGCCTCAGCCCTCTCTCTGCAATATGTGTTGTCATAAGATGATGGTGAAGTGTTTTCATCATTCTCTCTCCTCAACAGTTTCCACAATGTCGTGGAGGCTTCTTACACCTTTGAACATTCTCATTCAATGTATCCCAAACCTCCATAGCGAGGTCTCTGCACAACCTCCAATGGTTGAGTTATGCCTTGCCCATGAATGCCAAGTCCTCCTCCTTTGTACCCCATCCTGGTAAGGAGTCTCATGCCAGTTCCTGTAATGGGGATCTCCACATTTCCAATAAAAATAATAGCATGTGAAGATGAAATTGAAGAAATATCACAACTGTTTAGCTTAGATGTTGATTTGGACATAGATGAAGAGGGATTTTTTGAGCTTTTGTTTTGCTTCACTTCCTTCAAGGCCTCTGTTGCGGCTTTCAATTGAAGTTGTAACCACTGATTCTCCTCCTTCTCTTCCTACAGGAGTTCCTTCAATTCCTCATGATCTTCTTGAAGACTTTTATCGTTGCGCTTAAATTCTTCCAATGCCTCTGTCGCGGCTTGCAATTGAAGCTGCAATCGCTGCTTGTCCTCCTTCTCTTCTTGTAGAATTGTTTTGAACTCAGTGTTATTTGCTGCTTGTTTCTCGAACACCCTAAGCATGGTCTCGTACATGTCTTTGACATCCTCCATTTCTGCACATTCAATGATTCACGCTTGTGGTTCACATCAGCAAGAAGATCGCTCTGATACCACTTGATCCGAGTAAATTTATGATACCCTTTAACTAAGACCTTTTACTTCGGCTAATGTGTTAGAGTTACGTTTTATCAAAAGCATTAATGAACACATGTAGATATAATCAAGAGGAAAGTATGTCAACAATCACATAACGAAATGCAAGTTGTTTAATAATGGAGTTCGTCTAGTGCAGAGTATGTCTCCAGGCCTCGGTGTTTAGATTTTTTTGGTCGGTTCATTCAGTGTTGTAATGGGTGATAATGTACACGGATGTTCTTGAATTTTCATACAAGGAAAAGCCCTCTACATGAGTGGAAAAGTCCCTCCACGAGACGTTATGTTACAAGGAACTTTCACTCGTCACAAACCTCATATCATCATGTCAACTTCACACATGGTGATAAAGAGTATCCCGCCATCAAGGCAACAAGGGATCTCACAACATAAATCACCATAAATACATACCACATAAAATACACATAAATATTATGCATCTTACATCAGCAGGAATCAACATGACTTAAAACATCCCACAACAATAATCAATGAAGTACATGGAAACAACACTTCATATACCTCAACTCTAATGTTGGTTGAAGAATAGGCTACTCAATCATTGGATCTAAATGCACCATCGCAAATGTGGTGTTGAATGGCGAGAAATCGACTGTCCACATGTTGAAATCCAACACCATCATCCCATGTTGGAAAATGGCCAAAACATTTAAGCCTGAGATGAAATTTTTTTCTACACCGTTGGATTCGTGTCGCCGAGAGGTGTAGAATCAACTGTCAATTTGCTGAATTCTGACACTGTCGAAATCTGGGTTGTAAGGAATCTCTTAGATTCCACTTAGATTCCTCAAAGATGTTTCTCCACAAGGAATCTACAAATATTCAACTCAAAACAGGAATCTGATCTCACCACTGAGATCCTTACGAAATTCTGAGAAGAATGAGAATAAATTTGACCTCATTCTGACACTGGCGAATTTCGGCCTGCAACGAATCTGGAATATTCCCTCAACATTCCTGAAGATTCTCCTCCACATGGAATATGTAAAATTTCTATTGAAAAGGCGAATATGATATTGCCATTATGTTCCCTGCGAAAATTTGAGAAAAATGACTATAAACTTGAGCGTATTCTGGCAAAATGAAATTTTACCTCCCCTAGTGAATCTTTGGGAATATTCTTTGTCTCAAAATTCATGCCACCATTCTTTCTCCTCTATCTCTAACTAAGTGCCCACTCCAACAAGCCTGGGCGCATTTGAGAAATGAGAGTTTAAATATAATGGGTTGGGTGGATCTTACAAGGTCTGCCGATTGACACGTTGGTTAAAATGCTAAGTTTGGAGGAGAGGGGTGAGGGGATCAAATCCCACACCTCTCTTTTTATATAAAATGTATTAAAATAGTAAAATTTGGGTGGGTGGGTCCACTCGACGCGGCTTGACCCGACCCGTTCCCAAAATCCATGCACCGTTTAATAGTTTATGATAACGTATATTGTTTGACGGTTGGGTGCGTTTTAAAATACAATGGTTGCACCCTATTATAGTGTGTGATGGGACCGCCGCATGGAGGTGGGCCAAACCACATGGCTGGTGTGGGTTCGATACTCACCGGTCTGACCATTCTGCTGTTTTGCATGGTTGGAACATGGTAGTGGTTCTACGGGGGTGGCGGGGTTGACCACCCGCCCCATCAACAACTTATACATATATTTTAATATATTTTGGGTGGGTCCGCAGGGGTAACGACTTGTCAAACCAGATTTAATATATTTGTTACATAACCGTGTGGTGCGCTGTAAGGGCGGGGGTCACAGCCCGCCCTTCTTTTTTTTTAAATTTTTTTTGTTTTATAAAACAAACAATACATTTTAAAAGTTCTTGATTTTTTTGCTGAAGGAGTCTTTTTAAAAAACCCACAAATTCTCCCAGAATATGACCAGAGTTGGCCGGAATCAGGTCGTCGGATTTCTGTTAAAATGTGTCCTCTTTAACCTGCGATAACACCTAGTCAACTCGAGAACTTTGACTGCCTCTAGCTTTCACATACGAGCTCAGTTTGACGAAATGTTCACACCGTTGTGATCAGGATAATGAGATATTCAACTTGAACTTGGTTCGAGAGCAATTCAAACACTTTGATTTTTGAGATTTCATAAGCCCTTTTTGTCCTATGTGTGTCTCTGGAGCCACCTGGATCAAGCTCCTAATGATTTTATTTTTTGTTTGTTTGTTTGTATTACTTCGGTCAATGGTCTTGATATATTGTAACTTAATCCCCATTAAGTTATTATGGTTAAATATACTCTAGGTTAATGGGTTATGTTTGAGTGAATTTACAAAATCGTGAAAATTTTGCATTGTGAATGGTTGAGTTAACACATTGGGATAGAGACAGGTGTGACTTTCACTTAGGCTATTTTCCTTGATTAATGGTTTACATGGTATTTCTATGGTAATTCTTTTTAACATTGCATGAATTTCCCATTATTAATATTCTCTTTTAGATTTTATTGATTAATTTCTTTCTGAACATATGCTTATCAAACTCTTGATATTTTAATATGAGAACCCATAAATGTTTTGGAGAAGATACAAAACTATACTACTATTGAGTAGAACTAATTAACAATCATTAGGGTCAATTCCTTCTCTTTCAAGATCTACAATTTCAAATACTTCAGTTCCTCATAGGATGTGAGAAGTTAATGTGATTGCTACACCTTAGATGGCAAGTCCTCTCCCATTTATGAGGGAGTAGGAGAAACTCCTTACATTTCAACCTTTTCTTCACCTTTCTTTCTTCTTCCTTTGATTATGACAATTTGGAGCTCAAATTTGACTATTACAATCTAGTGTAATTGGTATGGCCACGTTGTCTGATGGCATTGTATAATCCAATGATCCTTGGGTTTTAGTATTTCTAAGTCTATAAATACTATATTTAGCACTAAATTTCATGGATTCAACATGTCTAAGATGAATTTATGTTGAAGGATTACAATAAATCCTCACTTAAAATGATCAAATTATTGGGTTATTTTTCAACCATGGAAATTTGTAACTCATTAAAATGATTTCAACTTCACTTAGGATCAAACCAACTCGTTTTTACTATAACCCAATACTATATTCAACAAGTTAGATATTTAATATATGATGACATAGGAAGGGTCTAGATGTCCGGATACAAACCTAAGAGTCACGTGTCTACTCCTTTAGCCTTATCAAAATGTGCCAAATATCTCATCTGGAATTTGAAGCGAAATGGTGAGAGTGGAATACCTACCTCCCAATACTTCCAACTATTAGTTTTCTATCATACTCCATTGATGAATTCTTTTGAAATGGAAAGGATGAAGTGAATCAAATTTCTTATATTTTATAGAAATCCCAATACCAATATATTAATACACTGTAATCTTATATTTTTAATAGATTATATACATAATAATTAAATAACCAAAACAATTAAAAAAAATCTAATTAATAATTCAAAGTTTATTAACTTATTGTCTCCATAGAATAGCTCGGTCTAGTATATTATTTAACATGTTAAAAAATTAGATGAAACTTAAATTTCATCTAGCCAAGTCTTAAAATACTTAGTAACCAAGACGATGAGGTATCTAAGCTGTCAAAATCACTCGGGCCACACTAGCCCTTAACAAGGCTGGATGTTTTCTCGTGTTTCATTTGACATGGGTGGATATTTTGTCATGCTCACTAAGCTTTAGAATTGGTTAACTTTACACCATTTAGTGCCTTAACATAACACCTTATTACCTATTGTATTTTTTTTTTTGGATAGGTGTATCTATTTTGAAATAGGAGTTTTGAAATTTTAACTCAATTATTAATAATTATTAATTAGATGGTAAAGCTTTAACTCCAAAATATTCTAAAGTATTTTTAGGCATAGTTAGAAATAAAAAATTGAAATTTATCTCAAAAATAGTTATGTTAATTTTATTAAATTGATTAATTAAAAAAATAATAGTTATGGATTTTTGAGCATATGATATAAGTAAATCGTGGTATTATAGCAAAGTCTATTTACACCAAAATAAAATTGTACTAAATATTTAAAGTTAAAATCTTATTATCTAATGATGGGTGGTGAGGCCACTCTAAACTTAAACCATTATTAAACCAGTAAACAACATATATTCATAAACTTATATCAACATATGTATATATGTTTATGTCACATGTTAATCATTTTTCTAATTAAAAATAACTAGAAATTGCACCATATGTCGCAAAGGAGCATCGTAATGCAATAGCCTACGGATAAATAGGATAGATGAATACATAGGTGATATGTTACAATTTGAGTGAGAAAAATAACAAGGTGTTAAAATTAAAGTAAACTCTTATTTAGCTATCCTATTGATTTGAGTTGAAATATGTCAATTGAGGGAATGCTTAGTAGTTTCAACATTGTACTTGCAACTTTAGTTATGTTTTATACCCTTCTACAGATCATAAGCTAAATACAGTTCATGTTATGCATCACAAACCCTTACCTCTAAGCCAAAATAGCTCATGTTATACACCACAACTCCCTACCTCAAGGAGTGTTTCTCAAATAAATTTCCCATAAAATCAAACAAAAAAACCCCTAAAAACTTGGACCCATAAAACAAAGTTAAAACGAATATTCACAATCATTATAAATGATAACCAAGTTAGTTTATTGTATAATATGTTTATATAATATCAAAATTTAGTCAACCTGACCTAAAAGAACAAATTTCAATCCCAATTGGGCCCGCATCCAATTCAATTCATGTATAGTTATATCGAAAAACTTGAGCTGGAAGGTCTCCCTTAAAATTGGGGAGTAGAGTAATGACCTTCACCCGATATCTAACAAGAATTGTAAATGTAATTGAATATTTTAATCTTAAAACAAGGAAAATTCCACACATTTTGCAACAACAATATATTATAATCATTACCACAATATCTGACCCAAACAATTCATTCAAGCCATGCAAAAAGAAAGTCGCAAACAAATTAGTGAAGTCTTTGATCCCAACAAACCTCAAAAAATCAATTTTCGTGGACACATGAACTAGAAGATGTGGAGATGAGAAAAAAAACAACCCAAAAAATCAAAATGAAGGTCGCAGAAAAATTAGTGAAATCTTTGAGCCCAACAAACTATGAAAAAATTTGAGCACATAAATCCTATTGGTAACTATTGATTTACTTCTCCTACTTGATTTATTACATAAGTTATTTAACTAAAATATTCAGAAAAAAATCGAAGTAAACACAAATAGAATCCTATAGAAATACAAATCATTTACTGAACATCACACTCACATGATAAAGGACATAGATTTTTCGGACAAATGTACCCGGAAAAACCCATTGCGGGAAAACCGGTGTAGTAGATATGAGGGTTTATTATTATTAAGCAGCAGTTTCTAAGTACATCTAGGGTGCCATAACTCGTCTCACCCAATATATAAATCCTTGGATATAGAGAAAAATGTGAGATATACCTCACAGTCACAAGTCCTGACTGATCTGAATGAACAACTGGTGAATCCCCAGCTAACTCTGCGCAGCCTCTACACTGCCACTATGTGGAGCTGCATGGCCCTGGCTGAGGGACTGTATCACCCTAGATCTACATGGATCTTCTTCTCCCGGAGTTAGGATTCAGCCCTACCAGCTTAGAAACCCCTACCTCCAGCTATATTTCGAACTTTCCTTGGAGACACTATGTTTCCCCTACATGAGACACCCTCTTGAGGGATTGCATCACACCCTCTGATGGTTGTGCTGCTTCCCTTGCTCTGTGTTATACTCTTGGTCCTCCGACCAATCATAGCATCTACCCCTTAGTGCTTCTGGGTCACTCAGGTCTGATCTTCGTCTGAGCACTGCTTCATCAGAAGAATTGGATCTCTTAGACTTTTTGTGTGTCATCCAACTGACCCCAAGCCCTTCCTTTACACTTTTCTCGTTGACACATCAACGACCATGCTCTAATCTCTAATCAACGGCTAATATTAGAAGTGCTTAATCCACGTCACTTAGAATTTTCTCATCAAATTTGTAAATTAATTCACTTTAATTTTTTAATTTCCTTAAGTTAGACTTAGGGTCCCCATTAAAAAATTTAATTATTTGAATAAATTTTACACCAGATGGAATTTATCTAAATGCTTGCTGGGTCTTGGATATATCATGTGTTCGATCCCCTCCACAAATTTTCAGATCTAGATCACATCCGATGCTACCCAAAAATCTCAACACTCCCTCTTAGCGAGGAGTGTTCTCTAGCAATACTTCCACAGTGAAGCATTGCCATGATCTCTGGCATCAGTCTTCGCACTGATGCTTGGCCTGCCACCTTTCATCCACTGTGTTTCTTCTCTCTGTACTACTACCCATGTCACTGCCACTAACACTGCCACATCTGTACTGCAGCTCCCTCTCAAATTGTTGCACTGTGCTTCCAAATGTTGCACTGCAACTCAGTTGTTGAGAAGTAAGCAACTGAAAGACCACCACCCAATCATTGACATACAAGTCAGTCGGGCTGCATCTCATCACTGAAGCTCCCTAGGCTACTGTGTTGCAATGTCTCTCTAGAGCCATTGTGTTGCTTCTACTCTGCACTGCATAAGCACTACCCCTCTGCGTTGTTGAAGTCCTATCAGTGTCTACGCTGCTTCTTCTACGATGTTGCTACCACTGCACTACGCTGATACAATCTATAGTGTCCCAAATATGCCTCTACTACATCATGTTCTTTTGCACCCACTGCTCCAGTCATCCTACTACTGTCTTAAGGCTCCTGTAGCTCGTATGTGATCCAAGAGTTTGGGCACCTCAAGGATCTTCCATTCCATATGTAGCTTCTCTATAGATCAATATCGCTCCACCTCTTCCCTCAAAGCACATAATCCTCACTACCATTGTCCCCTCTAGCTATTGTTGCCTTGGAATCAGAAGATTCCTTGTCCTTCCTCTTAAGACAAGTGTTGGCGAAGTGTCCAAGTTCACCACATCTAAAGAACTGAACATTTGATAGGTCCTTCTTCTTCTTCCGTTGTTGTTGTTGTTATCCCTTTGATGCTACGGCCGCATCCTCCTCCTACTCCTCCTTCACTTTTCTACTTTTTTTATTGAATTCCCTCTTGGTCATCCCCCGAATCTCCTCTTATCAAAGGATATCCCACCTGTCACACCAATTAAGGAGTTGTGCTCTGCCCGAAATTCTTTGGACAAAGGTCTCCCACTCATCAATAACTACAATTACGACAGTCCTTACCAAGATCCCCTCATTCGGACTTTCCCCCATGGCAATCAACTGATCTTGGATCATCTACAATACAGAGAGGAATGGATCGATATCTTCTCCCTTATGCATCTGGAATATTCTCATATGGTTCTCTAGAAGCCTCTTCCATTGGATGGAGCTACCTTGATACAACGTGGTCAATGATGTCCACATCTCATGTGTCATCCTCTTTTCGGCAATGTGTGGGACCATGCGATCCTTTACCCCATCCATGATCAAGCACTTTTTCTATGCCCGATTCTCATTGAACTTATTCAGAGCGTCCACATCGATCGACACAACTAAGACATTTCCCACATGGTCTCTGATACCGTACTCCTCTAGGAATGTTAGGATTTTGGCCTTCCAGATCACAAATTTGGACACACCATCCAACCTATCCTGATGACACAATCCATACGGGGCTGTTTAGCTCAAAAATATGTCGAAGCGGGTACTCCTCTCCCTTCTAATGTTGTTATACTCAACATAATACTGGATCTAAGTTTCTTGGTAATAAAAATCCTCTAGAGTAGCTGCTACCTCTCACAACTGATTTCCCTCCCTTAAATCCTCCACCAATTCTCTTGAATAAGTCCTCTACGATGACCCTCCTGATTGAATCTCAAATTTCTTTGGCACAAATATGTTGAGCGATTGTTCTTCTTCTTTGTCACCTTTGGTAGGAAATGTTCTGCACCGACAAAACCTATGCCTCACCAGCAGATTCTGTAGACCAGAAACTACACTTCTAGCCCCGGGAAACCACACAACAACTCTCCAACTCAGATTGTGTAACCCTCCTAGTGTTGCATGAGCATACTGGCTCAGTGTCCCTCTTCTGGTGCTACCTCAGCCTCTGCGTGAGAAGACTGGCTACGTGTCACCTCTCTGGAGTTACATCAGCCTCTGCATGAGCAGACTAACTCTGTGTCACCCTTGCAAGGTCTAGGTTGTCCCTCTGATGTTGTACTGCCTTCTTCCAGATCTATGTTGCTTCAGTTTCCCTTCCTGCAGAAAATATCTTCAGCCTCTTTGCTGATGTTTTAGCTTGATCTACAATGATCTGATACCATGTGAACATTTTTTAGCACAAAAATCCTATTGCTAATTATTGATTTACTTCTTGTATTTGATTTATTACACAAGGTATTTAATTGAAATATTTAGTAAAAATTTGAAGTAAACACAAATATAAGCCTACACAAATACAGATCATTTACTGAACATCACGCACATATGACAAAGGACACAATTTTTTTGGATAAATTTCTCTGGAAAAAACCAATGCGGGAAAACCGATGCATCACATATGGCGGGTTATTATTATTAAGAATAAGTTTCTAAGTACATCTAGGGTTCCATAACTTGGCTCACCCAATAAATAAATCCTCAGATACAGAGAAAGTTGTGAGATATACCTCACTCTCGCAAGTCTCGGCTGATCCAGATGAGAAACTGGTGAAAACCCAGCTAGCTCTACACTGCCACTGCATGGCCTTGGATGAGGGATTGCATCAACCTAGCTCTATGTGGATATTCTTCTCCTCTAGTCAGGTTTCAGCCTTATCGGCTCAGAAACCCCTACCTCTAGCTAGATTTCTGAGTTTCCTTGGAGACACTTTCTTGCCCTTGTGTGAGCACTGCATGGGCCTACGTCACCCTCCTGAGGGAATGTGTCACACCCTCTGATGGTTGCGCTTCCTCCACTGCGTCTCTGCTACCCTTGCTCTGCATTGTACTCTTGGTCCTCTGGCCAATCACTGCATCTACCCCTCACTGCTTCTCTAAGTCACTTAGATCTGATCTCTGTCTGAGCACTGCTCCATCGAAAGAATTCGATCTCTTAGACTCTGTGTGTGTCCTCAAACTAGCCCCAAGCCCTTCCATTATAATTTTCTCATTGACACATCAACGTTCATGATCTAATATTTAATCAGTAACTAAGATTAGAAGTAGCTTGATCCACATCATTCATAATGTTCTCATCACATGTGTAAATTAATTCACTTTAGTTTTTTAATTTTCTTAAGTTAGACTTAGGGTCCCCATTAAAAAATTTATTTATTTGAATAAATTTTACACCAAATGTAATTTCTCCAAATGATTTATAGGTCTTGGAGATCTCGTGTTCCAACCCCTCCACAAATTTTCAGAGCTAGAGAACATCCGATGCTATCCCAAAATCTCAACACAAATCTCAGAAATTCAATTTTCGTGGACACATCAACAAGCATATGTGGAGCACAACAAAACCAACAACCCAAAAAATTGATATTGTCAATGTATTTAAACATTTTTACTGTTGAAAATGCAGCAAGATGATGGAGCTTGGTGAAATGAAGTCGCCTTCTCTAAGTGGGCCCGCAGGCAAATTCTGGCGCAAAATCTATTTTTAGACTATGTCTATTTTTAGACATATGGAGCATGGTTCGGGGATTCCAGTATGAGATTCTTGAAGTATGTGTCATGTTGGTAAAAGTAGATGAGACTCTGTTTTTGAGGTCAAAGAGGTCGAGGTCTATTTTTAGACTGCCTCTCCTTAAAACATGGAAGTCAAATATTATTTACCCTTAATAATATTTAGACTATAAACAACAGTTTATTCTCTTGGAGCACTTCAGTTCGAGCTACATAAGTGGCTCATGCATCTGGCAGAGGAATCACGTGGTTCCCAAGGGTTTGATGGCATCATGCATGGTTGACTTCAGTTGGACTTCAGTGGCAGAAGTTTGGAGGAGTTAATGAGACAGCTAGTGGAGTTGTGTTCTGTTTATTTTAGTTGAACTGATTGAGATTAGTTTAATTAGCTAATCAATTAGTTATGAGTGGAGTGAATTAAATATTATTTAATTCATTAATTAGTAACTCATTATTCAACTCAAGAACACATCAATTCACTATAGTGTATGATCAGTTCAGTGGAGACCAGTGAAAGAGGTAGATGAAAGGGTGGAGTTAGCTATCAGTTGTGACTATACTGTTGCTATTTGCAACACACAGATAGGTGGAGTAAGCCCATGAGGATTGCGCAGTTCAGGCTGGTGGTTTATCTATATAAAGAGGCTATCCCATAGCATTGAAACACGCAATAGAGGCAAGGCAATTGGCGGTGAGTTTTGAACCAGTAACCTGTTCAAAACTGAGCTAGATTGTGAGTAAATGTATGAGAAAGTACTGAGTACTTGTGAGGAGTATTGTACTGAGTTTGTTACTTGATTTCTCCATTATAATATACACAATAGCTGCGGGGTTTTCAGCTATAAGCTTTCCCCATACATACCGTGTTAATGTGTATGATGATTTGATGTGTTATCGCTTGATTTTATTTCCGCATGTTTGATGATCTGAGTGGAAGAGATTATGTGTTGCATATAAATTCGAATTGTATGTGATCAGGATAGTCTCGATGGATAATTAATCATTATTCAGCAAATTTCTACATGGTATCGGAGCTATTGAAGTTCATATTGATCATCACAGTGATTACAAACTTATTTCGGTAGACAGAGTCTGCATGCGGGCCAGGTAGCCTCCGATTCATCTTTCTTCGGAAAGTGAAAGGTCTGGTAAACGCCCCTTGCAGTCGATCTCTGTGCTAGAAATAATTTTTTCACGTATCAGCGCTTACCGAGCTTTGAGGTGGAATTCAAAGTTTTGCAGCAGTTTTGTTTTCTTGGTGCCAGTGTTGAAAATGTCTTTCAACGGTTTGCGACTCGAATATGCTCTTGAAGGCAGTTCGAATTATGTTGCATGGAAGGATCACATGGAGGAAGTATTAGAAGATAATGGTCTCAAGGAATTCGTAGATACAGATGTCCAAAAGCCCACTGATCCTGCTGAAGTCGATGCATGGCAAAAGAAGATGGCGAAGTGTCGAAGGATCCTGTTGGAGGGCGTCAAGGATCATATTGTATCCAACCTGCATGGAAAGGCTACTCCATATTTAATGTGGAAAGCTTTGACGGATCTATTCCAGAGTAAGAGTGACCAAAGGAAGCTGGCGCTCAAAGATAAGCTCAGGAACATCAAGATGGAGAAGGGCGACAGTATCGCCAAATACCTCACGAAGTTCACTCAGTGTAGAGATGAGCTGGGAAGTGTGGGGGTGGCTGTCAAAGTTTCACTGATCGCATGCTTGGTTTCAAGTGTGATGGGATCGGTATGGTTCTTGGACAATGGTGCGTCATTCCATATGACGGGAGATCAGGATTTGTTCTCAGATCTGGAGGACAAAGATTTGGGTGTGCACATTGAGATGGGCGATGATGGTAGATACAGTGCGACTGGTATCAGTACCATATCCTTTCAGAGGGAGTCTGGTAAACCCTTTGTATTGAAGGATGTCATGCATGTACCTGGATTGAAGAAGAACCTGATTTCAGTAACTGGTCGAGAAGGAGTCAGGGAAGAAGGTGATTTCTCTAAGGAGTGATAACGATGGTGAATTCATCTCGGCTGAATTCAAGGAGTTATGCAGTGCAGAAGGGATTCGGAGAGAGCTCATCGCACCCCATAACCCATAGCAGAACGGGGTGGCTGAGCGGAAGAACAGAACGATCGTGGGTGTTGCACGGGTGATGTTGCACGATCAAGGCCTACCCCTTCACTTGTGGGCTGAGGCATGCAATACAGCAGTGTATGTGTAGAACCGTTGTCCTCACAAGGTTCTTGGCATGAGTACACCGGAGGAGGCTTATTTTGGCAAGAGGCCTGATATTTCCCATTTGCGGATTTTTGGTTCTCCTGTCTACATGCATGTGACGAAGGATGCGAGAAGGAAGCTGGATCCAACTGCTGAGGTTGGAATATTTGTGGGGTACACTGATACACCTCACAACTACCGAGTGTATTTGTCAGACAGTCGAAAGACTGTTGTGCGACGGGATATAAAATTTCAGGAGGAGAAAGCCATGCAGTGTTCGCTTGAGAGGGAGCTACACTTGCATGCAGATGAGGAGCTGTTAGTTCCTAAGGAGGAGCTTCCTGATGTGGATCAGCCACAAGAGGAGGTTCAGGAGGTGGAAGAAACCACCCAGGCAGCGCCAACCATCAGAGGGCGCATGCGCACTACAGAAGCTGAGCGACTGGCTCTGGATGCAGAGAAGGTTGTAGGACCACCTACAGCACAGCGCAGACAGAGACAGTCACCGGATCGGTACATTGGATACATGGCTCTTGTGAGTCAATGTGTTGTGACAGAGCCATCCTCTTTTGAGGAAGCTGTGGAGGAACCCGCATGGGTTGATGCCATGATCGAAGAATATGATTCGATCATCAGGAACAGTGCATGAGAGATTGTCCCAAGACCGGTTGGGAAATCAGTTGTAGGTTCGCGATGGATCTACAAGGTGAAGCAGGCGGCTGACGGGAGTGTGGAGAAGTACAAGGCGAGATTTGTCGCCCGTGGCTTCTCACAGATCGAGGGGATTGACTATGAGGAGACTTTTGCACCTGTCGCAAGGTACTCTTCCATACGGACGATCCTTGCTCTCTCAACGCAGATGGGGTGGCACATTCATCAGATGGATGTGAAGACTGTGTTCCTCAACGGAGTCATTGAGGAGGAAGTGTACATAGAGCAGCCTGAAGGTTTTGAGATCTTCAGCAGTGAGTCGCATGTGTGCCGACTCAAGAGAGCACTGTACGGGCTGAAGCAAGCACCTCGTGCTTGGTACACTCGGATAGACAGCTACTTCACCGGCTTGGATTCTCCAAGAGTGAGGCAGATCCAAACCTGTACCAGATTGTGGTGGAGGGGAAGCTGTTGATCATCATACTGTATGTAGATGATCTGATTTTGACTGGCGATGAGCAGTTGATACTTTCATGCAAGGAGGATCTTGCACGAGAGTTTGAGATGAAGGACTGGGGCATCCTTCATTATTTCCTGGGATTGGAGATTTGGCAGCGCAGCGGAGGACTGTTTGTTTCTCAGGGCAAGTATGCCCGGGAGATTCTAGAGAGGTTCAACATGCAGGGCTGCAAGCCTGTTGATACCCCTCTTCCTGGAGGATGGAGGAAGGGAGATGCTACTTCGGAGGAGGTAGTGGATGCCACTGTCTATCGACAGTTGGTGGGGTCGTTGATGTATTTGGTCAATAATCGACCCGATATATGCTATGCAGTTAACCAGCTTTCGCAAGCTATGGTTAAGCCTACCAAGCTCTTTTGGAAGGCGGGCAAGCATGTATTGCGCTATATCAGAGGCACATCGGGATATGGTCTATGGTACAGACAGGAGGATGGAGTGAAGCTTTCTGGTTTCACCGATGCAGATTGGGCAGGGAGCCCAACGGACCGGAAGAGCACTTCTGGAGGAGTTTTCAGCATTGGGTCGATAGCAGTTTCCTGGTACAGCAGGAAGCAGAGATCCGTGGCACTCAGTTCAGCAGAGGTCGAGTACATGGCTAGTTTGGCTGCATGCGAGGCTATTTGGATGAGGAAGATCCTCGCAGGTTTGTTCAGGTTGCATTTGGAGCCTACAGTGATCTACTGTGATAACCAGAGTTGCATTAAACTCTCGGCCAATCCAGTATTTCATGATAGGTCCAAACACATCGACATCAGGTATCATCATATCAGAGATTGTGTTCAGCGGAGAATCATGATGCTTTCATATGTTCCCACGGAGGATCAGGATGCCGACATCCTGACGAAGGCGCTCACCAGGAGCAAGTTTGAATTCCACAGAGGCAGGATAGGGGTTGCAGATAATCCATATCTTGCTGAGAGGGAGTGTTGAAAATGCAGCAAGATGATGGAGCTTAGTGAAATGAAGTCGCCTTCACTAAGTGGGCCCGCAGGCAAATTCCGGCGCAAAATCTATTTTTAGACTATGTCTATTTTTAGACATATGGAGCATGGTTCGGGGATTCCAGTTTGAGATTCTTGAAGTATGTGTCATGTTGGTAAAAATAGATGAGACTCTATTTTTGAGGTCAAAGAGGTTGAAGTCTATTTTTAGACTGCCTCTCCTTAAAACAAGGAAGTCAAATATTATTTACCCTTAATAATATTTAGACTATAAACAACAGTTTACTCTCTTGGAGCACTTCAGTTCGAGCTACAGAAGTGGCTCATGCATCTGACAGAGGAATCACGTGGTTCCCAAGGGTTTGATGGCATCATGCATGGTTGACTTCAGTTGGACTTCAGTTGCAGAAGTTTGGAGGAGTTAATGAGACAGTTAGTGGAGTTGTGTTCTGTTTATTTTAGTTGAACTGATTGAGATTAGTTTAACTAGCTAATCAATTAGTTATGAGTGGAGTGAATTAAATATTATTTAATTTATTAATTAGTAACTCATTATTCAACTCAAGAACACATCAGTTCACTACAGTGCATGATCAGTTCAGTGGAGACCAGTGAAAGAGGCAGATGAAAGGGTGGAGTTAGCTATCAGTTGTGACTATACTGTTGCTATTTGCAACACACAGATAGGTGGAGTAAGCCCATGAGGATTGCGCAGTTCAGGCTGGTGGTTTATCTATATAAAGAAGCCATCCCATAGCATTGAAACACGCAATAGAGGCAAGGAAATTGGCGGTGAGTTTTGAACCAGTAACCTGTTCAAAACTGAGCTAGATTGTGAGTAACTGTATGAGAAAGTACTGAGTACTTGTGAGGAGTATTGTACTGATTTAGTTACTTGATTTCTCCATTATAATATACACAATAGCTGCGGGTTTTCAGCTATAAGCTTTCCCCATACATACTGTGTTAATGTGTATGATGATTTGATGTGTTATCGCTTGATTTTATTTCCGCATGTGTGATGATCTGAGTTGGTTGAGTGGAAGAGATTATGTGTTGTGTATGAAGTTCAAATAGTATGTGATCAGGATAGTCTCGGTGGATAATTAATCATTATTCAGCAAATTTCTACGTGTACCACATAGATACAAGATTCTATTTCTCTTAGGATTTTTACACAATGAAAGGAATTATAGATGGCCTAAAACTATAAAGAAAAAAAAAATACAGATAGAAGAGAGCACTGGAGATGGATATTTAAAAATTTATTACCAATATATTTGGACACTCAGCTGCATAAATAAAATATAAACAATCTCTCCCATTCAAGAGGCTAAACAAGGAAAGGCACTCTAGATGGAATTGAAGTATAAAAAATAAATACAAACAGAAGATTACTTTGGAAGAAATAATTGAAATCCTACAGAATATTTACTTTCATAAACAACCTTAAACCCAAACTACGAGGTGAAGACACGGGTTGTATAACATTGATGAAAAATGAAATTGAAAATTGGGTAAGAAAATTTTCAATTGTAAAGAATGTTTATGTTTGTAAGCAACATAAAACCCAACACAGAAGAATGTCTTGCCTTGATTCTCTTTTAATGAAATATGAAAATTCTCTTGTCTCCAATTGAACCATACTTGATACAAAACAACAAGACTAATTTTGAAGACCTGAAATTTGTCAAGAAAACATTAATATTTTAAGAAATTCCAAGCATTTATTTCATGTGCACCATCTAAATGATACAAGGAGATTTCAAGACAGGATAAAGGCACTCGTTCTATACACTCAACTACATAAAGACAATATAAACAATCTCTCCCACTCACGAGGCTAAACAAGGAAAGGCACTATATATGGAATTGAAGTATAAAAAATAAATACAAATAGAATATTAATTTGGAAGAAAGAAATGAAATCCTACAGACTATTTACTTTCAAAAATAACCTTAAACCCAACCAAGAGGTGAAGGCATGGATTGTATAGCACCGATGCAAAATGAAATTCAAAACTGGGCAATAAGATTTTCAATTGTATAGAATGTTTATGTTTTCTTTTGACTACTGATTTTTTGGATGGTTAGAATGGAGAGTAACAAGTCAATGGGAGAAGGCAAGATAATTCTCTTACTTTTTTCATAGATTCTCTTCTTGAGTCATTTTTTTTCCATCGAAGAGCAACATGGTTTTGATGATGCATGCTTATCTGCATTACATGATAATTATTTCATCGAGAATTTTGGTCAAGGGTTTGATATTGGTGAATGTAGTAATGAAAAATATTTAGCCTACTTGTCCAACGCAATTGATCTACTAGATTTTGACCTTGATCCTGAAACCCTAGAATGGATGGGATTATGTGAACAATAACAGACAAAAATATCGTGTGTTGTCTTGGTGGATTTTGTAGTGTTGTAGTAGGTAGTGTTGGTATCCCGTGTTTTGATAGTTTGGAAAATCAAAAGACAAGGCAACATCAAACCAATCTTTAGAGTTCCAGGATCTAGTTATCCTGTTCTCAGAGAGGGATCTCTCAAGTTTATTTATTTTTTTGCAAAGGTTTATCTTGTGTGCTTTGGGTATTGGTTTTAGACTAGTTATTAAGTGCAAGTGTTTGTTTGTTTGTTTGGTTGAATTGATACAACAGAATATGAAAGCTCTAGGAAAGGCAGGTAGAAAGAAGAAGTATCAGTTTCATTGGGCAATGGAGTCAAAAAGAGGTTATCACAAACTTATCGATGGATATGGGATATCAAAGGGAAAATCTAACTTGGCCACAGGATCCTTTAGTTTATGAATGAGATGGACATTAATGGTTTATAAAAGAGAAGTTCAATTCTCAACAAAGGGAATTTGAAAACATGACTTGAAAAATAAAGAGGTATTTGATAGACAGGGCTAACCATAAATTCTACAAACCGCACTTTAAGCAAATAATGACTTCAATTTTTTTTTTTAAATGAAATCTAAGATTTGGGAGCACATCCTATTTCCTCAAAGATTTTATTTCAAATGACTTAGAAAAACATAAAAGATTTACTGATAATTGCAGTCATAGAAGAGGGAACACCTAATACATCTATGATCACAAATATAAAAGACCTTTAAGACAAATGTTTATGATCAAAACATACCTCCTTGGCTCACTATAAACAAAGATACTTCAAAGGGAGACTTCAATAACAACCCTTAAGTGGCAGCAGACAAGCAGGAAGAACCATAAACCATGCTGAAACCAACTATTCGAACTATTAGAGAAATAAACAAGCATGAGGACTAAAGAGAGAGATTAAAGACTCTAAAATACCTCAGCAGAAGAAAACATAAAACAGTGAAGGATAAATAGGTCTAAGGTGCTTCCAAGAGTCATTTCTTAGCCTAAAAATTTCATCCTACTATAGTAAGATATTATGGAAAAAAATGAAAATAGGAGAAAACATTAAACAGTTTAGAATACTTCACCAACATCTAAGCTCATGGATCCAATGATAGAGCTTTCTCAAGAACAAACATGCAACAACATCATCAGGGCTTCCAAGACTTCAATTTATTCTTCAACTTCAACAGACTATGTATTATTTCAGAGAGTTTTAATATTACAACTAGTGATCAACCAACTTGTATCTCTTCTTCTTCATAAGTATTTATAGAAGAAATGAGGAGGTGGAGGAGCCTTAGGTTTTAAATGAAATAAATTCTACACTAAATGAAACTCAAAACCTCGAAAACCATGCAAGGCCTAAGGTAGGAGAGCATTAAATTATGATTCTGTTTATTTACTCTGTTTCTGTCTTTTTAAACTCAAAGGGAAAAAAGATTGGCTTTGAGGCCTATTTATTATCTTTGTAATAACTCTACTGACAGTTTGAGAATTTGTTCTTTCTTTGGTAATAATTGTTCAGTTGTCTTTAGATAAGTATCTTCTGTTCTAGCAATAACTAGGCCTTCTTTGATTGCTTTGAGGCTGCAGGTGTCTTTTGGTAGCTGCAGAGGATTCAATTAGCCTCTGATGTGGCAGTGGAGGCTTCTTGGACTGATAGATATTATTTTTTAAACCTAAAACACCTTTAATTTACTTGAGTTATTTGTTTTAGGCTTAATGAAGCCTAAGTTCTGTCTTCTGGTCTTCAAACTATCTTCAATTGTGGATCAGGTCTTTGATTAATCGAATTAATGCCTTAATCCTTCAAAAAATGTGTTAAAACCTTAAATTTCTTCACTTCTGCTTTGATTTCATATTGTCAAATTGATACTCTTCAGCTGTGGTGTTTTCTGTGTTTCCATTGTTGTTGCAAGCGCATAGAGGTTGTATAAAGGCATCAGTGCTCATGAGGCACTGATAAAATATAATTTGGAACCCTACGGAATGATTTCCTTTGTAAATTAAAGGCCTGGGGGATCGTCATCCTCGGCCTTTGATCTCTTTTTAAACAACTGAGAAACCTTTAAAACCTGCAAAAACATAGAAAAGTTATAAAAATCCTATGGGGAAAAGTTTTAAACTGCTTCAAAGGTTTAGGTTTGAGCGTGGTCGTTGGATGAACAGAACCAACGGTCAAAATTGCTTGTTTGGGTCAAAAAGAGAGGCAGTTGGATAAACGGTGATTGGATTAAGTCCGGGCCGTTAGATCATATTTATCAACGATGGATATTAAAATTGAGGGGATGTAACGTAAATGGGGTAAGGTGGTTTCGGTGATCAAAACCACTAGTGTCGCCTGGTAAAAAGAGGGAAAGGTGGTTTTTCCTTTTGGAACGCGATATGCGTTAGCGGCCGACACGTGGCTTTTTAAAACCACCCACATTGCGTAATTTTAAAACATTAACCTCCGGAGTCAAAATTACACAAAACCGCATGCTGGTTGTTAGATCTGGGGCGTTAGATCGGATGGTCGTGAGGAGAGCGCGATGGAGATAAGATGCACGGGCGAAAAAAGGTGGGGTAGGGTCAAGGCGGTTTTAATATTGACTGTTGGATCAGGGAATGAATGGCTAGGCTTGATCAATGGGGGCGGTAGGTCCCAAATGAGTTGGGCCTACTGGGTTAAATATGGACCGTTGGATGAAACAAATCAACGGCTCAGATTTAATCTTGGGGTCAATGAAATAAAATATGAGGCAAGGGTCGGGTGGAGTTTGGGTTAATGTGGGTCGTTGATCTACAGAGATCAACGGTGGGTATTCACCGAAAAATTTATACAGCGGGGTTTTATGAAAATAATCAAGGGTGTCAAGTTTTAATTTGGACCGTCGGATCTATGAAATGGACGGCCTAGATCCAATCGCGAGATCGCCAATCGGTGGGGGAGAGAGGAAAGGCGCAATGGTATTTTGTGATGTGATTACATGAGGGTCGTTAGATCTTGGAGAGATCTATGGTCGGGATTAATCTATGGGTTTTAATATCGGAGGGCTATGGCGGAGGGTGATCAATCTGGGCCGTTGGTTCTTGTGGTTTTCAATGGTCCAGATTGAATCACAATGATCACAATCGGAGGAGGAGAGAGGAATGGCACAAAGATTTTTTATGATGCGATTGGATTGGAGCTGTTGATCTTAGAACCAGATCAACGGCGGAGATTAAGTCATGTATTCCAAAGGCGGGTATGCGAGCTTTGGAACAAAGCAATGTGGATCATCAGATCTGGGTATGACGGAACAGATCGACAGTTGGGAAACCGTCGCAAGGTCGCGAATTGGAGGGGGAAATAAACATATTTAAATGCATCAATGAAAACCTCCGATGTGATGTGCCCATGGCCATTGATCTTGCAGAGATCGACGGTGGAGATCTGTTTCTAAAACATATCATTGGGTTTATGAAAAACAAAGGAAACAAAGGGTTTGGACAGTTTTTAGTGTTTTTAGCACCCGATTGCGGGGCTATGGTTTTGTGAAGAAATGAAGGGTTCAGGGGTTTCAAAAGAAAAGGGGCCAATCGCAATCGGAGGAAAAGGAAAGAAAATAACAAAGGTTGGCATGTTTGTTTGCAATGTGATTTACCGACGATCGTTGATCGGTTTAGATCAACGGTCAATTTTTATCAAAATTTTGAACTATCGAACTTATTAAAACATAGTGGAAAGTCATATTTTCATAAAATACAAAGGCGGAAAAAGGTTTTTATGGGTTAGAAGAGGATTTTTAGGCCCTTAGTGCCCGGTTGCGAGGCTACCGGTCCTATGAGAAGTGGATATTTTGAAATTTTAAGCCCTCAGGGGCTAAAATCCTGTGTAATGAAATATAAGCATTTTTTTAGGCTTAAAAATAGAGTTTTTAAACCAATTGGGGGGTTCCGATAGGGGAAAAGGGCTTCTTAAAACAAATGGAAGGAGACCAAATGCTTTTAAAAGGGTCTTGAAGTGATTTTGAAGGTTAAAGTGAGGAAAATGGAGGGATTTTAGGAGGATAAGGGGATGAAAAATGAAGGTCAATTACGAGTGTTTGTAGGGGTAATAATGATGGCAAATCGGGTTTTTCAGTAGTCTTTTCTTCAGACAAATAGCAGATTTTTCAGGTTTATGAGGGAAACAACAGTGAGGATTAACTCAGGGAAAAAAGAACATCATGAGACTTCAAAAGAGGATAGGTTTTGAAAGGAAACTATCTCTTGAAGGTTTGAAGACAAAAGTCTAGCCACCTCTTGGTATAACAAAATTTATAGGTGGCTAACAGTGGCTCCACTTGGGGAAGACAACTGGTTCTTTTAGGTGTCTAGAACCTCAGCTGCAAATCTCTGGCTTTCATTAAACCAATCTCTTAATCTATTGGGCAGCATCCTTTCTTTTTTATGATCTCTGCAACAATTTAAAACAATGGAATTCTATCAAAACAATGAGTCTACCTACCCATTCCAAATAATCCTAACATTTTCTCTTCTTTTCAGAGTACATTTAGACTAGCAAACTCTCTTCAAAAACATTTTATTCTTTTGAAAAGCGGGAAACTAATCTAAGTCTAACCTTATTTCTCCATGAATCCAGATTAAGAAGTTGAATTCATAATTTCTCTACCTAACTACTGTCTGTCAGGATTAGATTGTCTGACAGACTTTTATTCTCTAATTTCTAAGAAAAAAATTTAAAAAAAATCAAGCCAAGATTAAGCTATTTGACTTGTTGTGATCTATGGCATAAAAAACAAGCTACACATAGATTTTTATTTGCAGAAAAAGAAAAGCAAAATAGTGAAGGCTTAAGATCTGAAAATTAGAAAACTTCCTTCATTGTTTCTTCAGCTCTGTTTTTAAGTTAGTTTGAGCTATCTCTCTTTCTTTCCTGGTTCAATTTTTGGGCATATTAGAACCAGTTTGTTTTCTATCTCATAGGTTCAGAATTTGAGCTTATTTGAACCTTTTTTCTATCCTAATCTACCGTACTGATAAGCCAAGATTAAGCTATTTGGAAAATCTATTTCATTAACCTATCAACAATAAATTGAAAACTAATTAGTCATGATTAAGCTATATGACTAACTAGAAGTGTGTTTTTAGGAGTGGTATTTGAGCTTGCACACTTTCAGACTTTATTTCTCTTTTTGGTATGGGGTTGTACCTTTCTTGTTTTACAATCTGCCCTGTTTTCTTCTTTCTATTGTTTTTGTATTTTTATTTTTCTAACTTTGAATGTAATTATTAACAATGATATTTATAATGGAAATTAAAAAAGCTTTAAAACTAAAGACTCTTGGTAGAAGTAATGTTTGAGCATCCTTCCATTGACGGGACCTCCATACAGATCTTCTCCATTCAATTATTTCAAGAAAAATGTGTTGTGACCTCTCTCAGCATGAATAATATAGGGCCCTTTCCACAAGTTCTCAAACTTGCCATGTTTTCCCTTCTCTTCCCTCCTTAAATCCCACTTAAGAACAACATTTCCAACTTGGAAATTGTTTTCCTTAGTCCTTTTGTCAAAGATTTTCTTGATATTTTCTTGGACTAACTGTGTTCTTTCATAGAATTCTTCTATAGTCTGCTGTAAATGAATTTTTTGGTTGATTCTTCTTTGCATATCATTCTCTTCAATCTGCACTTCTTGAAGGAGTTTCATGACTGGAACTCCTAATGAAGTGGGAAATATTGCATCCATGCCATAGAATAGTTGATAGGGGGACATATTTATTGACTTCTTTGTAGTTAATCTATCAGCCCATAAGGCATGAACCAGTTTACTATGCCATGATTTCTGATTCTGCTCCAACAACTTTTTAATGATATTGATGAGGCTCTTATGGGAGGATTAAGATAATCCATTTCCTTGGGGATAGTAGGCAATAGAATGGCCCAAGATAATGTGGTATTTGTAACAGAAATCAACCATTTTCTTATATTTAAAGGCAGCATCATTATCTGTTATGATTTTACTGGGACAACCAAATCTGAATAGGATATTTGTTTCAAGGAACTTGATAATGACAGAGTCATTAGCATTTATAGAGGGTATAGCTTCTATCCACTTGGTAAAGAAGTCAGTGGCCATGAGGATCCACTTATGTTGGGCTGAGGAAGATGGGTGAAGTTCCCCAATGAAGTCTAAACCCCATTGTTGAAAAGGTGCCTCAACTCTGATAGGATGTAATGGTAAGGGAAGGAGTTTTCTTTTGCCATAAAAAATTTGACACTTATGGCAAGACATGACTAACTTCTGAGTATCTAGGAAAAGGGTAGGCCAATAGTGACCAGATCTAAGAATTTTGTTCATTGTGGCCTTCCAGTAGAGGTGTCCTCCACATTCTCCTTCATGCAACTCATGCATGATCTTTCTTGCATCATCTTCAAGTAAACATTTAAGAAAAATTCCAACAACATTTTTCCAATATAATACCCCATCTAAGATGCAATAACTCAAAGCTTTTTGTTTAAAAAATCTAGCTTTAGTTTTAGACAAAGAAGGAGGGGCATTTAAATATAAAAGCACATAAATAATGTCAGCATACCAAGGAGAATTCAGAAATGTGTCTTTAATGAAAGGGGCAGTGAATTCTTCTACTTCTTCCAATACATCTACCATGTTCATATCTAGTGCTTGGAAGTTAGACTCAGCCATAAGTTTTGCTAATCCTTGCCCTTTAACTAGTTTGGTCGGCCTGATTTCTAAGTCGTATTAAAGAATAGTTGCAATCCATTTTCCCCTTTTACCATCAGGGTCTTGACTTAGAATATCCTTGACAACAGTATGTGGAACAAAATAATTTATGTGAGAGTGTAAAATATAGACCCTAAAGTCCTTTAATGCTTTCACTAATGCTAAGGATTGCTTCTCAATGATGTTATATTTGAGAGGTGCATCTCTTAAGGCCCTAATAAAGAAGGATATTGGTTGTTCTTGCCCCATGCCATTCTTTTGAAGTAAAACTGCAACTATTGTATGCTCAGATGCAAAATAAAAGATATAAAAGTCTTTGGTGAAATCTGGACTAGTTAAGACTGGTGTTTGAGTAAGAGCTTGTTTAACCAGTTCGAATGATTTTTTAGCTTATGTAGTCCATTTCACACCTACCTCTTTCGTAAGCATGTTTGTAATGTTTTTCAATAGCTCAACAAGGTTGGGGATAAACCTCCTCAAAAAATCGATCTTCCCAATGAAATATTGTAACTCTTTGAGGCTTCTTGGATGGCTGATTTGCAATATGCCATCTATCTTTTTAGGGTCTATTTTGATTCTCTCTTCATAAATTATGTGACCAAGAATTTTTCCTTCTTGGAGACCAAAAATTGTCTTCTTGGGATTCAAAGATAAGCCAAAATTCCTGCACTTCTCAAAAAAATTTCTCAAGTGAATCAAATGTTCTTCATCAGTTTTTGAGAAAACAGTTATGTCATAAAGGTAAATGATTATGAAATAGCCAATATCTTCAGAAAATACTATATCCATGGCCCTTTGGAAGGTGGCCCCTGCATTCATCAATCTAAAAGGCATTTTGACATACATAAAGGTGCCCCAAGGTGTGCTAAAAGTAGTTTTGATTTGATCACTCGGGAGCACTAACACCTGGTTGTAACCTGAGAACCCATCTAAGAGTGATATCCTTTTTGACCCAACTACCCTTTGAAGTATATGGTCCATCTTGGGCAAGGGGTAGTTTTCTTTCAGAGAGGCTCTATTTAAATTTCTAAAGTCAATGCAGAGCCTGATTTCTCCAGTCTTTTTCCTAACATAAACTAAGTTTGATACCCACTCTGAATATCTAATTGGTACTATGATCCCAGCATCATGCATATTTTAGATTTCTGTCTTAACTAAAGGTAATAAAACAGGGTTTATTCTCCTTATTTTTTGTTTAAAAGGCTTTTGATTTTCCTTCAAAGGAATCTTGTGCTGAATGATGCTAGTATCATAAGATTTTAGATCTATGTATCCCCAAGCAAAAACATCTTTAAACTCTTTGAACAGCTCTATGTATTGCAATTTTATGTGACCTGGGAGAGTGTTGGAAAATTTAATCATCTTGGGTTCTGCTAGGCTGCCTATGCTATGTTCTTCTACATATTTTTCCACAGGCTCCATTCTTGGTTCTTTGGCTACATCATTAAAGTTGAAAAGGTGTTCTAAAGGTGTGAGACCTCTTGGATTTGTATCACTCTTGCATTGTAAAATTTCCAAGTATTCTTGGTCTGCGTTGTCAATTAATTCTGCTTCAAAAGGATTCTCACAATGATTTATATCAGCAGAATGCGTTATTTCAACTTCTGGTATTTGTTCAATATACAAACAGTTTTCTTTATGGTTGGTTTCTGATATTGGTACAACAAAATCATTTTATGATTTTAAGAAATAATCTATGTGTTTTTCAGAATAAAACACTTTCCAATGATCTTCATTATCAGGCACTGTCGGTCTGTATTTTACCTTTACACTAAGATGCTCATTTATCTCAGGTATTTGGCAGTTGCTGGCATTGAAAGCAATTTCATTTGCTAGATGATTTAGTGCTCTTGGAATGAAAATAAGTTCATACTTTTCAAAGGTTTTCAATAAATCAAGGGCAGCATTCTGATATTCCCTAAGCCTTGGATTTCTAGCTGAGTATTCTCCTTTGATTTGTCTTATGATAAGTTCAGAATCTCCTAAAAGTGATATCTTTTGGGCTTCTAATTGTTTAAGCAATTGTAAGCCTAGGAGAAGCGCTTCATACTCAGCAATATTGTTGGTGCATGGGAAATCCAATTTATATGAAAAAATCTGATTTGTATTTTGAATCCACACACCTGCCCCTGCACTTGTTTTATTACAAGATCCATCAAATTTTATTGTCCAAAGTATATCAACCTTATTTTCATTCTCTTGTTCTTGTTGATTTTCAATGTTTTGAATCTGATTTGAGGGAAGTTCAAATTGTTCTGATAAATTGATGGGGTCTACGTTTTCCTTATCTTTTTGAGTGATTTCATCTTCATTGTACAAGATAAAGGAATATAAACTTGATTGAATAGAATAGATTGGATATTTGTTTGGTTTATCTATGTTTCTCACCATGTACTTCATGTGAGATTCCCTGTATAGTCTTCTATTTTGGTTAAAAATAGGGATGGTGGCATAAGACATGTCCATTTGAAGGCTTCCTTGAAGTTTGGCTCCCCATGATTTTGATAAGAGCATGCCATACTTAGGGGGAATGTCAGCTACAACGATGTCCATTACTAGACTCTTAGCAGGGATTTGAGATAAGTTAACACATAAATCTTTGATTAAACCCAAACATTTGACTTTGCTTGAGTCAAAGGAATGCAAGTATTTGTATGGTTTAGTAATTTATAAGCCTAAGCTTTCCATTACTACCTAGGGCATTAGATTGTGTGAAGCTCCAGAGTCTAGCATGGCATTGTGTAAAATTTTCTCATGTATATTCAAACTAACATAGAAGGGAGGAACAACTCCTTCTTGGTATTTTCCTTCAACTTTTGGACCAAACAACAACTCAGGCTTGTCATCTATCAAGTTTAAGGTATCATTATCACTTCCTAAGTTTAAAGCTTTTAAAACTTGGTTTTTGTACACTTCTTGGGTTACTAGTTCAGCTAGGGGGATGGTAATTTTTATCTTTGCAATCTCTCCCTCAAGGCTCAAAGGAACAATTGACTTGTTCATATTTACATATGTTTTTTCAATCGAATTCCTTTCATCAATTTTGATTTGCTGAACTTTTTTTGGACTAGTAATTGGGACAGTTTTGCTAGGTCCACTAGCTGAGGTGCTAGGGATGTTTTGTTCAACATTTGGTTGGCTTCTCTTCTCTTTATTCAAATTTGGTTTCCTAGCCAAAATGTTGGTTTTCTCTGTTGTCTTCTTAGGCTGAGTTTCTGTGTTTTTCTTGAAAATAGTACTAGTGTTTTTGTCCTTTGAATTATCTATGTTCCCTTTGCTCCTAAAATCATATTGTTTGTGCACCTCCATGATTGCATTTTCAAACCCCAATCTATAATCATCAGAATCTTCATAGGTGTTTGTATTTTGATCAGAGGAGAAGAAACCTTGTTCTTCTTCAGTGAGGAAAACATCATCCCCACTGTCTGATCCAATCAAGTTTACATGACCTTCTCCCAACCTTTCGATCTCCCTATCTTCCTCATATTGATCTACATAGTTTTGTTGGAAGGGAGGTCTAATATGTTGGTCACTTTCCTTTTGTTTATCTTGATTGTTTTCTCTTCTTTAATTCTGATTTCTATTTCTATTTTGGTTTTTTTGAGGTTCTCTTGGTGGTACTCTATCATTCAAGTTGATATTTTCAAGCATCCTCTCCATTACTTTCACTAGGTTATCAATTTTAGTGTCAAAAGTTGAGGTTGAGGGTTCAATGTCATCTTTATAAGTTACCCTTTTCTTTGATCTCAACCTATTTCTTTTCTCAATTATGTTTTCTTCTACGCTCACAGCTCCTCTCTTCATGTCTTCCAGAGTTAAGTAATCTCTCTCCCTTAGCTAATAAGCCATTTCAACATCAAAACCTTTAGGGTATCCTACCAAGGCCATGCCTTGGGGAGGTTTCATGTGAGGTGGAAGAGCATTGTAAACACTGTTAAACCTAGTGGAATAGTCATGAACGCTCTCTCCTTGATTTCTTTTAAGGCTGCTATACTCCGCTAGTATTTGGAGAGGGTTATTTTTGAGTTCCCATTTATTTATGAATGTTTGATACAAAGCAGGGAGATCATTGATGTTGTTAGGAGGTAAATTTTTAAACCACTTCTTTACATCTCCTCCTAAAATTTGGGCGAATATCCTCATATTAACGGTTTCTTCTTCTATCTCCATGTAATCAAAATCATCTTCCATCCTATCTACATGATGTTGAGCTATTGTAGACTCTTTTGCAGTGAAATGAGGAGTTTTTGATTGATAATCATTTGGTAAGGGAAGTAGAGGTTGTGGTAACACTAATGGGGCATACCATGTTGCCATGGCTGGAAAGAAGGGTGGATTTACAAGAGTGAAAGTGGGCTGAAATGGAGTGTTTTTAACAGTGGTAGTATGGATTGGAGTGGAAGAAACGCTTTGACCAGCAAACTAGTTTTGAGTAGATTTGTTATGGAAAAGGCTAAAGTGATGAAGAAGCTGGGAATTAGGAGGAGTGGAAGGTAAGTCTTTTCTACTAAATCTTTGTTGAAAATATTTAATGTCAAGATCAATTTGGTTTAAATCACCTTGAGATCTAGTTCTAAATATGTTCTTTTTATGATGTAAATCAAAGTGTAAACCCTCTAAGTCAACAAGGTTTTCAGGGACATATTTTGTTCTTAAGAGGCTCCCATTAGCAGCTGATTTTCTAGACTTAGAAGTCTGCCACAAAATTCTCTCTGGATTGTCAACTATTAAAGGAGGATTTGGATCTGGATGGGATCTAGTGTTGATCCTATGTGAAGCCAGACTACTTTTCAAGAATGAGAGAGGTTAAAGTTTTAGGGGCTGTTTTTGGAAGTTTTACCTCTCACAATGTCTTATATAGTATGGGACTAGGCTTCTAAATTTCTTCAAGGCTGGTTAACACAGTCCTAAAGAGATCTGGAGACTTAGATGAGTAATAGGCCTATTGGGGCTAGTGGAGTCACCAAGTGGAAACTATTTAGCTTCTATTAAGGTAAAATATTGGATGGTTCCACCACCATGTTTATTATGAAGCCAAACTGAAATATTTTTGGGTTTTTCCGAGTTATAGTCCTATGGGTTATGAGAGTGTCCTAAAACTAACTAACACTTAGCTAAGGTGTTAAAACATACAGAGTTCACTCTTATGTCTTGGTAACTAATTCCTTCAAGGTTTGATAAGGTTCTATGAGAATCCTGAGGGTTACTTAGTTTTGTCACTGATTCAAATAAGTCCTATTATGATTACCATTTTGTTAGGTAGTGCTTGAAGAAGGCTACTTATGTTATATTCGACAGTAAGTGTTTTGTTTTAAAGATTTTACTTAGTGTCCCACCGTGATCGCCATTATGTTGGTGTGAGCGGTGGGATAAGTCCACAAGGTGTTCTTTGTCAAGTTAAGGGCCTAAAGAGTTTTAAGAAGTGTTTTCAAGCAACTGTATTCTCAGTAGGTCCCACCGTGATCGCCATTATGTTGGTGTTAGTGGTGGGATAAGTCCACAAGGTGTTCTTTGTCAAGTTAAGGGCCTAAAGAGTTTTAAGAAGTGTTTTCAAGCAACTTTATTCTCAGTAGGTCCCACCGTGATCACCATTATGTTGGTATCCCGTGTTTTGATAGTTTGGCAAATCAAAAGACAAGGCAACATCAAACCAATCTTTAGAGTTCCAGGATCTAGTCCTCCTGTTCTCAAAGAGGGATCTCTCAAGTTTATTTGTTTTTTGCAAAGGTTTATCTTGTGTGCTTTGGTTATTGGTTTTAGACTAGTTATTAAGTGCAAGTGTTTGTTTGTTTGTTTGGTTGAATTGATACAGCAGAATATGAAAGGTCCAGGAAAGGCAGGTAGAAAGAAGGAGTATCAGTTTCATTGGGCAATGGAGTCAAAAAGAGGTTATGAAAAAATTATCGATGGATATGGGATATCAAAGGGAAAATCTAACTTGGCCACAGGATCCTTTAGTTTATGAATGAGATGGACATTAATGGTTTAGAAAAGAGAAGTTCAATTCTCAACAAAGGGAATTTGAAAACATGACTTGAACAATAAAGAGGTATTTGATAGACAGGGCTAACCATAAATTCTACAAACTGCACTTTAAGCAAATAATGACTTCAAAACAAATTTTGAAATGAAATCTAAGATTCAGGAGCACATCCTATTTCCTCAAAGATTTTATTTCAAATGACTTAGAAAAACATAAAAGATTTATTGATAATTGTAGTCATAGAAGAGGGAACACCTAATACATCTATGATCACAACTATAAAAGACCTTTAAGACAACTGTTTAAGCAAGGACAAAGGGCATGATCAAAATAGACCTCCTTGGCTTACTATAAACAAAGATACTTCAAAGGGAGACTTCAATAACAACCCTTAAGTGGTAGCAGACAAGCAGGGAGAACCATAAATCATGCTGAAACCAACTATTCGAACTATTAGAGAAATAAACAAGCATGAGGACTAAAGAGAGAGATTAAAGACTCTAAAAAACCTCAGCAAAAGAAAACATAAAACAGTGAAGGATAAACAGGTCTAAGGTGCTTCTAGGAGTCATTTCTTAGCCTAAAACTTTCATCCTACTGTAGTAAGAAATTATGGAACAAAATGAAAACAGGAGAAAACATTAAACAGTTCAGAATACTTCACCAACAACCAAGCTCATAGATCCAATGATAGAGCCTTCTCAAGAACAAGCATGCAACAACATCATCAGGGCTTCCAAGACTTCAATTTCTTCTTCAACTTCAACAGACTATGTATTATTTCAGAGAGTTTCAATATTACAACTAGTGATAAACCAACCTGTATCTCATCTTCTTCAGAAGTATTTATAGAAGAAATGAGGAGGTAGAGGAGCTTTAGGTTTGAAATGCAATAAATTCTACACTAAATGCAACTCCAAACCTCGAAAACCATGCAAGGCCTAAGGCAGGAGAGCATTGAATTATGATTCTGTTTATTTACTATGTTTCTGTCTTTGTAAACTCAAAGGGAAAAAATATTGACTTCGAGGCCTATTTCTTATCTTTTTAATAACTCTGCTGACAGTTTGAGAATTTGTTCTTTCTTTGGTAATAACTGTTCAACTGTCTTTAGATAAATATCTTCTGTTCTAGAAATAACTAGGCCTTCTTTGATTGCTTTGAGGCTGCAGGTGTCTTTTGGTAGCTGCAGAGGATTCAATTAGCCTCTGATGTGGCAGTGGAGGCTTCTCAGACTCATAGATATTATTTTTTTAACCTAAAACACCTTTAATTTACTTGAGTTCTATGTTTTAGGCTTAATGAAGCCTAATTTCTATCTTTTGGTCTTCAAACTGTCTTCAATTGTGGATCAGGTCTTTGATTAGTCGAATTAATGCCTTAATCCTTCAAAAACTGTGTTAAAACCTTAAATTTCTTCACTTCTGCTTTGATTTCATACTGTCAAACTGATACTCTTCGGCTGTGGTGTTTTCTGTGTTTCCATTGTTGTTGCAGGCGCGTTGAGGTTGTATAAAGGCATCAGTGCTCATGAGGCACTGATAAAATATAATTTGGAACCCTGAGGAATGATTTCCTTTGTAAAGTAAAGGCCTTGGGGATCGTCATACCTGGCCTTTGATCTCTTTTTAAACAACTGAGAAACCTTTAAAACCTGCAAAAACATAGAAAAGTTATAAAAATCCTGCTAGGAAAAGGTTTAAACTACTTCAGAGGTTTAGGTTTGAGCGTGGCCATTGGATGAATAGAACCAATGGTCAAGATTGCTTGTTGGGGTCAAAAGGAGAGGCGGTTGGATAAACGATGGTTGGATTAAGTCCAGGCCGTTAAATCAGGTTTAACAACGACGGAGATTAAAACTGAGGGGATGTAATGTAAATGGGGTAAGGTGGTTTCGGTGATCAAAACCACTGGTGTCGCATGGTGAAAAGAAGGAAAGGTGGTTTTGCCTTTTGGAACGCGATATGTGTTAGCAGCCGACACGTGGCTTTTTAAAACCACCCACATTGCGTAATTTTAAAACATTAACCTCCAGATTCAAAATTACGCGAAACCGTGCGCTGGATGTTAGATCTGGGGCATTAGATCGGACGATTGTGAGGAGAGCGCGATGGAGATAAGATGCACGGGCGAAAAAAGGTGGGGCAGGGTCAAGGCAGTTTTAATCTTGACCATCGGATCAAGGAATGAACGGTTAGGATTGATCAATGGGGGTGGTAGGTCCCAAATGAGTTGGGCCTACTGGGTTAAATATGGATCGTTGGATGAAACAGATCAACGGCTCAGATTTAATCTTGGGGTTAATGAAATAAAATATGAGGCAAGGGTCAGGCGGAGTTTTGGTTAATGTGGGCCGTTGATCTACAGAGATCAATGGTGGGTATTCACCGAAAACTTTATACGGCGGGGTTTTATGAAAATAACCAAGGGTGTCAAGTTTTAATCTGGACCGTCGGATCTATGAAATGGACAGCCCAGATTCGATCACGAGATCGCCAATCGGCAGGGGAGAGAGGAAAAGCGCAATGATATTTTGCAATGTGATTACACGAGGGCTGTTAGATCTTGGAGAGATCTATGGTTGGGATTAATCTGTGGGTTTTAATATCGGAGGGTTGTGGCGGAGGGCGATCAATGTGGGCCGTCGGTTCTTGTAGCTTTCAACGGTCCAAATTGAATCGCAATGATCACAATCGGAGGAGGAGAGAGGAATGGCACAAAGATTTTTTATGATGCGATTGGATTGGAGCCGTTGATCTTAGAAACAAATCAATGACAGAGATTAAGTCATGGATACCAAAGGCGGGTATGCAGGCTTTCGAACAGAGCAATGTGGACCGTCAGATCTGGGTATGATGGAACATATCGACAGTTGGGAAACCATCACAAGGTCGCCAATCGGAGGGGGCAATAAACATATTTAAACGCATCAATGAAAAAATCCGATGCGATGTGCCCATGGCCATTGATCTTGTAGAGATCGACAGTGGAGATCTGTTTTTAAAACATATCGTCGGGTTTATGAAAAACAAAGGAAACAAAGGGTTTGGACATGTTTTTAGTTTTTTTAGCGCCCGATTGTGGGGCTATGGTTTTGTGAAGAAACGAAGGGATTGGGGGTTTCAAAAGAAAAGGGGCCAATCGTAATCGGAGGAAAAGGAAAGAAAATAACAAAGGTTGGCATGTTTGTTTGTGATGCGATTTACCGACGATCGTTGATTGGTTCAGATCAACGGTCAATTTTTATCAAAATTTTGAACTATCGGACTTATTAAAACATAGTGGAAAGTTAGATTTTCATAAAATACAAAGGAGGAAAAAGGTTTTTACGGGTTATAAGAGGAGTTTTAGGCCCTTAGCGCCGGTTGCGGGGCTGTCGGTCCTATGAGAAGTGGGGATTTTGAAAGTTTAAGCCCTTGGGGGCTAAAATCCTGTGTAATGAAATATAAGCATTTTTTAGGCTTAAAAATAGAGTTTTTAAACCAATTGGGGGGTTCCGATAGGGGAAAAAAGCTTCTTAAAACAAATGGAAGGAGACCAAATGCTTTTAAAAGGGTCTTGAAGTGATTTTTAAGGTTAAAGTGAGGAAAATGGAGGGATTTTATGAGGAGAAGGGGATGAAAAATGAAGGTCAATTACGAGTGCTTGTAGGGGTAATAATGATGGAAAATGGGGTTTTTCAGCAGTCTTTTCTTCAGGCAAATAGCAGATTTTTCAGGTTTATGAGGGAAATAACATTGAAGATTAACTCAGGGAAAAGAGAACATCATGAGACTTCAAAAGATGATAGGTTTTGAAAGGAAACTATCTCTTGAAGGTTTGAAGACAAAAGTCTAACCACCTCTTGGTATAACAAAATTTATAAGTGGCTAACAGGTAGCTAATAGATGATGTAGATGATCTGTCCCTTTTCTGCTTTTGGGATTTTGGACAGAGGTCAATCCATTCCACTGCAGTTGAAATTGTAGTCAAGCAGGTATAACTCTGACAATACTGTAATGTTGTTGAAATGTGTTATATTATAGTGTTAATTTTGATGTGACTTTGGTTGATTTTACTAATTGAAATATACACCATCACTTTATATGTTTGCAATTACAAGCTATTACGACATTGGCATGTCCATATAATGATATTTCCTTCTACAATGATACTTCTGTTAATCGATGTTCCAATAATAAATATTCTAGACACATGTTGAATAGTCTTAATAAAATCATGTTTATCACAAAAAACATGAACTTTAGGTCTTCATTAGTAGAACTTTGAAGTCTAAAATGGGTCTCCTAAGAAAAATGTACAACCAAAATAAAATTTATAAGAACCAATAGGATTCAAGATGATGATTTCAACCATGGGGGATGATTCACCATTTTTGGAGTAAAAATGTAAAAAGATTAAAAAATAATAAAATAATAAAACTACTTTTTCAACTTATCTCCCTAAGAATTTAGTAAAATTTCAAGCGGGAGTACTCGTTGGATGAAAAATTTAATTCTACATCCAAGGAGTACCCATGTTGTATACTTTCAATGGACCCTACTACACGAAAATGAGAAATACATGAAAAATGTGATTGAATTCACTCTTTTTCATGTATTTCTCATTTTTCATGTAGAAGGGTCCATTGAAAGTATGCAACATGGGTACTCCTTGGAAGAGGAATCAAATTATACATCCAATGAGTGTTGATGCTCGAAATTTGAGTAAACCCATAGGGAGATAAGTTGAAAATACGAGTTGAAAAATTAGTTTTTTCTTTTTTCCTTCTAAAATTTGATGATGTAATATAGTATTACTTTATTATTTCCACTATTATATTATAATTTCCTTAGGAGGACCATTTTAGACCTCAAAATTCCCCTAATGTGAGCTTATTAGATGATAAAATTAGTATTACATCTCCAACAACAAAAGTACGTGTTTGATGGAGTTGCCATATATAGAATTTCCAGGTATAGTTGTTAATGTATGAATCATAGTAGCAAGAAGAATGCAAATGCATTCCTCTTGCTTTGAAGGTAGTCGAAATCTCTTTTCATGGTCAGCCTCTCTAGGCATGGGAGAGAGCCAAGAACAAGCTCTTAAATGGGGAACCAATCTAATAATATCACAAAGAAGGGCTTATTGGAGTCTTGGAAACTAGTATTGATGTCCTCGATGAGGAAACAAGGGATTTCTTCTTAGAATTTGAATAATTTCCAGAGCATAGAAAAAAATATGCTGAATAATTATTGGACATTTGGGTTATATGTGCAAAAAATGGAGTGGTGAGATGATTTTTTCATCTTGTTAGAACTCGGAATTAGAAATTTGTTGAACTTGACAAGCAATCTTAGGTAAGTGCCTTTGCAAGTAGAAATATGTTAAATTTGACAAGCAATCTCAGGTAAGTGCCTTTGAAAGTAGAAATATGTTGAATTTGATAAGAAATCTCAGGTAAGTGCCTTATGGACAATTTGTTGTGTTAAGCTCTTTGATCATGGAAAACTTTATCTTATACATTGTGTTTTCTTCTTAATTGGATGTAATAAGATATCAACCATCAATTATGGAAGTGCCTCCAAGTTGTACTTTTCTAAGCACAATGTAATGCGAATTTGGCCATATATTTGGCTTCCCTAGATAGTATAGTTCATAGGAAGACGTTGCTTATGCCTATTCAGGAGCACAATTTTCCAAGAAAATTGAAGCTGCTTGAGGATCAAGCATTCGATGCTCAAATAGTTTCCATTTCCACAGGTGGGTGATTCTAGCAGCCTTCGTAAAGTGTATGTCCTTATTTCTTTAAAGAATTTGGAGTCGAAAGAATTGCATTTGAAATTTATGTTTCTTTTCACTAGCCCTTGTGTTTCTTGCTAAGAAAGAAGTTGAACCAAAAAAGGGTACAAGTAGGCAGTCATGGGTCAGGGCTAGAAACCAGAGAACCTTGTGAAGAAAATATTTTGAGGCTGTTTATAATGAAGTTTTTATTTTTTAATAATTTCCTACCAAACTGCACTATCCAATCACCAAATTCTCTAAAAGCTTATGTTAATTATTATTTTACTTATAAATCTAGACTTTTATGTTTTTCAAAAAATATATATGAACCAATTAATAATGTACATTGGATACTTGTACTCTCTTCTTTCATTTTACGCAAAACACTTCCTAGTAGTGTCAAGCAATTTAATTTAGGGAAAAACATTTATTGTTGTTGAACCACTAGAATATAAATGACCCGCATTCACATACAATATTAAGTTTGTGCTCAGTATTACATGTCCATGTCACTAGGCAATCTTATCCTATCATCAATATTTGATCACTTGTGACCTACAGCTAGTGATCAAAAACAATTTTTTAGGTGTTGGCCATTATGTTAAAAATCTTATAAAGTGATTTCATAGTGTGTTCAATAACCCATATGTTCTAATTGAACTTTGCATGTGTGGTTTATCTATGTAGGTGCCATGGAAGAGACTTAGTGGTGAAATATGAATTTCTCTGAGGCAGAGGCTTTAATTTTACACTTTTCTACAAGTGAATACTTTCTTCCACTTTTTTTTAGTTCTATGAGAAAAACGAAGGTCCTCATAGTATTAAATTATGGGTCCAAGAGAGCCATAGTGAATGGTTTACTATCATTATCTTCTCTCACTCATCTTAAGACTATCTAATTAGAGAGGTAAATTGTGGCCCCACTTCAAGAGCACAATCAAGCCTTACTAAACTTAGAGACTCTATCTTTGAGCTTATGTGAAGGGGTTGGAAATATTTCCATCTTCAATAGTGCCAAGTGAAGCCTAGAGCTTCCCTAATACTATATTTTAACTTGGAACATTGTTGTGATTTGGAGGAGTTTCCTGCTAGAATTTGTGACATGAATTCACTTCAAAAATGGTCTATCACTAACTTTCACCTTGTTGAAAAGTTACTTGATGACTTGGGAAAGCTCATTTATTTAAGAATGTTAAGGTTATTAGCTTGTTTAGGTCTGAAAGAGCTTCCAGCATCTATCATAAATCTTGGGAAGATGGAATATCTCGACATTTCTCTATGTGAGTGCTTAAAAGAAATTCTAGAGGAAATATGGTAACTAAAGAAACTCAAGGAGCTTGACATGAGATAGTATTCTTGCTTGAGGAAGCTACCTGAGTCAGTTGGATGAAGTGCCTCCAATTATGGAAGTGCCTCTAACCTGCACTTTTCTCAACACAACGTAATGCGACAATTGGCCATATATTTGGCTTCCCTAGAGAGTATAGTTCATAGGAAGAGGTTGCTTATGCCTAATTAGGAGGACAATTTTCCAAGAAAATTGAAGTTTCTCAAGGATCAAGCGTTCGATGCTCAAGTAGTTTCCATTTCCATAGATGGGTGATTCTAGCAACCTGCTTAAAGTGTATGTCCTTATTTCTTTAAAGAATTTGGGTTCGAAGGAATTGCATTTGAAATTTCTGTTACTTTTTCCTAGCCCTTGTGTTTCCTGCTAAGCAAGAAGTTGAACCAACAATGGCTATATGCAGGCTGCCATGGGCCAGGGCTAGAAACCATAGAACCTCATGAAGAAAATATTTTGAGGCTGTTTATAATGATTTTTTTATTTTTTAAGAATTGCCTACCAAACTGCACTATCAAGTCACCAAATTCTCTAAAAGCTTTTGTTAATTATTCTTTTACTTCTGATTGCAGATTTTATGTTTTCAAAAAAACATATATGAACACCTTGTATGCTTGTATTCTCCTCTTTCCTTTTATGCAAAACACTACCTAGCAGTGTCAAGAAATTAAATTTAGGGAAAAACATTTATTTTTGTTGAACCACCAATATATAAACAACTTGCATTCACATACAATATTAAGTTTTTCTCAAGATTACATGCCCATCTCACTAAGGAATCTTGCCCTATAATCAATAGCTGATCACTAAATGACCTACATCTAGTGATCACAAACAAATTTATAGGTGTTGGCCATTATGTCAAAAATCTTAGAAAGTGATTTCATAGTATGTTAGATAACCCATATGTTCTAATTAAACTTTGCATGTGTGGCTTATCTATTTAGGTGTCATGGAAGAGATTCAGTGGTGCAATATTAATTTCTCCGAGGCAGAGGATTTAATTTTACACTTTTCTGCAAGCTAATACATTCTTTAATTGTTTTTGAGTTCTATGAGAAAACAAAAGGTCCTCATAGTATTAAATTATGGGTCCAAGAGAGCCATAGTGAATGGTCTACCAACATTATCTTCTCTCACTCAGCTAAATAATATCCACTTAGAGAGGTTAATTGTGGCCCCAATTCAAGAGCACAATCAAGCCTTACTGAACTTAGATAAGCTATGTTTGAGCTTATGTGAAGGGCTTGGAAATATGTCCAGCTTCAACAGTGCCCAGTCAAGCCTAGAGCTTCCCCTAATACTAGATTTTAACTTGGACCATTGTTGTGATTTGGAAGAGTTGCTTGTTGGAATTTGTGACATGAATTCAATTCAAAAATGGTTTATCACTAACTGTCACCTTGCTGAAAAGATACCTGATGACTTGGGAGAGCTCATATATTTAAGAATGTTAAGGTTATTGTCTTGTCTAGGTCTAAAAGAGCTCCCAACATCTATTGGAAAACTTGGGAATCTGGAATATCTCAAAATTTCGCTATCTAAGTGCTTAAAAGAAATTCTAGAGGAAATAGGGCAACTAAACAAACTCGAGGAGCTTGACATGAGATAGTTTTCTCACTTGAGGAAGTTTCCTGAGTCAGTTGGAGGACTAAAATCTCTAAATCATGTTCTCTGCAACGAGAAAATTGGGCAGCAATGGATGCATGTCAAGAGCTTTGGAGTTGAAGTTGTAGGAGAACACTTCAACTTGGATTGGCTGGATGGTTGACATCCTACATAGACAAAATGCAGATGCAAGGACTTGCAACTTATACTGGTAAGACAAGCTTTAATTTTCCTATTATCAAAACTTGGTTTTCAGATGGTGTTCAAATTGTAGGTAGTTTCATTATAATTATCCTATGATGTGTTTTGTATAGAAACATATATGCCAAATATAAGATAACCTATAGCAACCCTCCTCAATAACTATTGATAACGACAAATTGAATTGCCCGGGGAAGTCAATAACAGAAACCTAGATTCTCAGACTGTCAAAATGTTGTAATTTTGCTAATTATTAACGCCAACCATAGCATATTGGTCATTGCTATGATCCTTGGTTTATCGGCTTGTTCATTTCGCTAAATATGTTGACTTGATACGTGTATCAATGAAAGTTTTTTATAGTGACGAGAACAAATTATTTTAGTGTTGCATGGAGGAGAATTTCATATCATAGTCATCAGTGGGATTTCTTTGTGCTTTTGAGCCTTCCAAATTATTGGTTTTATGTCTTTTTCTGCACCCTTCTTCCCTGTATCCACTCTTTCTAGGGTATCAAGTGCAATTCATTGAGTTTTGGAGGCTGAGGTCTCCACGATGCCTTCTATTAAATAGGTCTAGGAATCTGTTACTTTATTCTTTATATCTTTATTGAATATTCATAATTTTTCCATTAAGAGATACTTCGATGCATGCATTGGGAAGATATAATTTTTTTCTATCAACCTTTTTTGAGCTCCTTGATGAGGTTGCTTATTGTAAATATCTTTGATTCTCAAATGAATATCAAGATACTATTATGTTTAAAAAAATAATACAAAAGAGAATAACATCCAGTTTTGCTGATGGACACAACCCTTGTCGATTTAGAAAATTGTAACACAGGTGATTATGATTATATGAACTAATTAATAATGTACCTTTGATACTTGTGTTTTATTCTTTCCTTTTACGCAAAACACTACCTAGAAGTGTCAAGCAAAAGGACTCCTGCTGGCTATGTGCGGGAGGATCGTCAGTCATGTTGTGTGCGGACCTGGCTGGTTGTGTGAGCAGGTTGGGAATTGGGTCTGTAAGTGGGATTTGAATGCTAATGAATTAGAATACTGTCTGGTAGTAACAGAAGTATCTCTGTGTTATAAGTATTGGCTGTGTTTTGTGTTATTTATGTGATTATTTATGTTATTGATGCACACATGGATGTGATGCCATAAGAAAGAGTTAATTGCATAAATCTGGTTATTAATAGTTTCTTTACTTATGTTACATGCTATCTGTGGGTTTATGAGCTTCGCTTTCTGCAAGTATAGTATTAAATATCCTTCGATAGGACTCCTTCTGTGCAAGACTGATAGATCTTAAAAGGGTTGCCTTAAGTAACTCTCTCTCTCTCAGGGTGCAGAAACCTGGTTCCAACACCCTCCCATACTACTTCGGGTGAAACCTTGGCCTGCGCAAGCAAGTCATTACCGAAAGGGCCAGTAGTATAGGGGTTTTTTGGAAAACCTTAAATCCGAACCTGAGTCAGGACCCCTCAAGCCAACAATATTGAATTCAAGACAAACTTTAGGGTTTCAATATGAACATTATGTTATTGATCAAAGTGGTAATATAGAGGCTCGGTGTTTATTTACTGGCAAAAAAATCCATACAACCATTAACAATGACCACTGGTTATTATGTACTATAGTTAGGCGACAACCATTCATCGTCCTATATGAAGCTTTGAAGAGATTACAATCCTATATTGTGCGCAAAAATTGATTATACCATGGAACTCTTCCAAAGAACTTGCCTCATGATCCATAATTTTGATTTTTGCAATAGAAAAGTGTATCGAGAGCAAAGGATCTATTCCAAGGCATCCACCCCCTCAGGTCAGATGAGTTTTCTGAAATAAGAATTCAAGAAATTTTTCTTGAATACATCTTCCATAGACTACCCACATGCACTATGTGAAATTCCAGATTGGAATTGAAATCCCTCATGTATTTTTTAGTCCCATCCATGGTGCAGTGCTGGAAGACCAACCCTGTTGAATAAGCAAGCTTCGTCTGACCCTACGTTGTTATGGGATATATCTCGCCAAACTTTGACTTAAGCTAATAGGGGCACACTAGAATGGAACAATGGTGGAATAGATTTGTCACGTAGCTTGCTAAATTCTTGATATAGAGGATTTATGATCCACGTTTGACACAGTAATGTGACATACCGATTCATCCACTTCTTATACATCACATTCCCAATTTTTATTATGAAGATAGTGATAATGTACAGGACTAAAGGATTTTTATCATCTCTCCATTGAATGAGACCTCCATAGGACCATATCCTTCCCATAAGTATCCAAGGCATCAACCATACTCAGATCTTTACTGGTTAAGTTTGTAACCCTATCCACCTGTTGGATTAAAGTTGTTATTTTCTATGGAGTAATGGCATACCTGAGATCTGAACTACATTTATATACATAAGCCAGTGTTTCTCAGCCAAGTTTTCGCATATTTTATCCTCTTCTCCAGTCCTATAGCAACATTGATTTTCGCAATCAGAGCCATATAAGAGTGCGGGAAATTTAGGTAGTTTTTAGTAGTGGATGTGACATTAGCTTCATGGTTAGAAGTGTCAAGAAAATTTGGGAGAGTAGATGGGTTTGTTTGGCTTTGTCTAAAGCTAGAACTGTAACTGCTTCGATGATCTCTTCATCTCTGGAATTTGCAGATACTTTGGTAGAAAAAGACTTGTAGAGGTTTGGAAATTGGGTTTCCTCAGGGCAAAATGACAACCATCTACCATTGTTTTCATTGCAAGTTCTGGGAATCAATCAGGACCTTCACCGCAAGGGTTGAAAAAAACACCTATGTGGAAAAACAATAGGAAGTTACCTCTAGGTTTGGGAGCAGAATATTGACAACAAAACGGGTATTCTTTGGAAGATTCTACAACCGATAAAGCATTAACAACATGTTGTAGACCTTGAATGGATAGAGATTCTTACCTGTGCAAGCGAAATACATGAGTCAAGGTTAGAGCTACCCATAGATGGTTCCTTCGCAATGTAATAAATGAATTTTCCTACTAAACTATAAAAAAACCTGGTTTCTTCATGAATGTCAGAGAGAATCACTAGAGTCGAGCTCTGTTGGATGAGCAACAAATGTCATTTTTTTATGGTGGTTTGTTTAGCCCTTCTCAGAAGACTAAATAAAGCCCTTTCCTTTCTTTTCTTTTCCTTTCCTTTATTCCAAGAAGACTCAAGCCCTTTCCGTGGTGAAAGGTTTCTGTCAAAAGGTGAAGGTTTGGTGGACTTAGGCTTATGGCTCCTTCCTTTGTACTCGGTGAGGCTTTTGGTGATGAAGGCTTCTGGTGAGTTACAAGCTCAAGTCCTACTCTAACAATTGTTTCTGTAAGCTCCACTACTTTCTCCTTAGTCGTAGTAATTATCACTATATACTTCCAGTTGTGTCTCATTATTGAAAATAAAGTTAGATTGAACTTCTTTGTATCAATGCTATTAGTTTGGAACTATTCTTTCTGCCTTTTGACATTTGAAGCTAGTTAAACCATGCCTTCTTTTAAGAGGCTTGTGAACGATTGACTAATGGACTACATAGAGTTAGGATTTTATCGAGTCATTTTAGTTCCTCAGACAATCTTCCAGATCATAAGTGATCTCCATCCCCTGACCTTGAAGTGTAGATGCGTCGAGGGCGAGTCTCAAATCCAACTGATCAGGCGAACCTGACCAACCTTTTTCCTCTACTAGCCCTTCCTTAGCGAGGTTACCCAAGGCGAACCTGACCAACCTTTTTCCTCTGTCATCCCTTCCTTAGCGAGGTTACTCTGTCGGCCTATACCAGGAAATTAGACTTATTAGCTTCTCTCCCTCGAAAGCACAATCTAGAAAAGAAGTTTCCATTCATTACATTCTAGTTCCGCGTGCAATGACAGAGACACCTAAGAAGTAAAAGAGGTGGAAGAGACATTAGTAGTGGTTGGTGAGTTAATTACGCCGTAAGGCGTTATTATTTGAAAACAACTTTGTTGATGTGCATCGTGTCATAACTTGAAAACGTTAGATTAGATGTTAGACGATTAAAACATATTCAGCCGTTGGATGAAAAATCAAAAGTAGTTGTAACTATTTAATTTGATATACGCGTTTTCTACTTAGTCGTAGATTTGGATATGAAATCGGACGATCATGATGTGTTTGGACTCTATTAGGGTAACGATACCCTGTTTGATGGCACAATTGCGGTAGTCATTTTCTTCATGCTCAATTCTGAACAAGCTTTGCAAACCAGAGAGAACATCCACGGCTCGAGTTCAGACCTTCCAGTAAAGGTTTTGTTTGCATTTTATTCCTCGTTAAGTGTTATAAACCTTTTGTTCTCTCTGGTTTTAGTTCTTGGGTTTTTTCTCATACAAGGGACTCAACTTTCCGACAAGGTTCCCACATATGCCGCCATTCAAAAGGTGGTACTCAGAGACAGTGAAGCTTCTTCAGATTTTGGCTCGGGGAATGAAGCTTCTTCAGATTTTGGCTCTCTAGGAGTACCGTGGTGTTTGTTTCTTACCCTGACTGCTATTACTTATTGTGGAAATTGATAATTTTCTATTTTTTACTCCACGACTAAAGGTTTTCTTGCTTCGGTTTGGCATACTACCTGTTGGTACTAATATATATTTTCTTATGGGGTTTCCCTTCTTTTAATATTAGTCTCTGCAAGTAGATCTAATGGTTTTCCAGTGTTTTCGCTCAGAATTTTCTTGATGTCATAGACTAGTATCTGATTATATACAGTTCTTGCATTATTTTCACAAGTTTAATGTTTTTCTCTTTGCCATTGTTCCACAGATGCACAGAATAATGGCATCGGTGTTGCTTTTGGGCAGCATGGCTACAATCTACCCTGTGTAAAATAATCAATTCAGTTGATCTAAAAATTGAAGGCTGGCAATGTTAAAATCTATGGTGCTAATCTTGAAATCCTTAGGTCACTGGCCAACACCGGTCTTAATGTGCTCGTGAGTGTTATGAATGACGAAATTTCCAGTGTCTCGGCCAGCCAGTCAGCCACAGACCAATCGGTCAACAAAAATATTGTGCCCTTTCTTGCAACCAAGATCAACATAGTCCTGGTGGGAAATGAGGTTTTGACAGACTATTCCAACAAAGAGGCCTTGTACCAACTAGTGCCTGACATGCAGAAGATCTGGCAAGCTCTGTTGAAATATAAGCTGGGTCATTATATCTATGTGGGAACCCCATTGGCTATGGATATGCTAGCCCCTTCATTTCATATAAAAGCATTTCCTCCATCATCTGTTGCTTTTAGGGATGATATTGCACAAACTGTCATGAAACCAATGTTTCAGTTTCTGAGCAGAACAGAGTCCTACTTTTTTTTATGGATGTGTATCCTTAATTTCCTTATTTATTTGATCCTGAACAAGTACATTTGGAATATACAAATTTTGGGCAACAAAACCTAAAGTTCACCGACCCCAACGGCCTTGTGTATACCAATTTGCTGGACCAGCAGCTTGATGCAGCTGTAGCTGCAATGAGCAAACTGGGTTCCTCCTCCACCCTACAAGAGAAAATTGTCATGCATCCTATGCATTCAACAGTAATTGGCAGCAATTCAAGAACGTTTATCCCTGTTGTGACTTCAATAAAACTACAAAACTTGTCACAAGGGACCCCAGTAAGTAAAATTATTCTACTCGGCGTCTTTATCCATGTCTTGACTACTGCTTGTTGGGTTAGGACCCCAGTAAGTAAAATTATTCTACCATGTATCTTTATCCATGTCTTGTTCTATTCTACTCTGTCTTTATCCATGTCTTGTTTGCTGCTGCTTGCTGGGTTAAGTTATTTAGGGTATTTTTGAATCTTAACCTTTTTTTTACATCATATTTTTTTGGATTTCTTTGTTTACAAATTAAACCGCACTCTTTGTTTACATAATATAGCAAAAATACCAATTAAATTGCACCCTTCTAACAGATATAGATTTATTATCAACTAAGAGTATTTTTTTTTTTAAATTTTCGTTGTAAGTTGCAGGTCGTGGAAGTTGCACATACGGATTCGTAGACTGTGTGTAGAAGAATGTGCTTTGCTGAATATTTGCCTCAGCTTTTTAGAGGAGCTATGAACCCCAATTCCACATACTGGGTAGAGCCATGAACTCCAACTCTGCATTGTTGCTGTAAAGCCCGCTTTAACATGGGGCCTGTCAAACTTTCCCAATTCTCACACATGATCCGGGCTCTATTCTCATAAAGGGTTGAACCTCAGTCATTTTGGTGGTGACACCGATCTCAACCACTATACCACACAGTCAACATGATCATCTGAACCTCTGATTGACTGAACCAAATTATTGGAATATTTACATGTTTTAAGATCTTTGATATCCAGTGCTCTGTTATATATGCATTGAGATTCTCATTTGTTAGAGTTGTTGGATCATTTGACATTTGGTGCATTTCTATGACTACTCTATTCTATAAGAACTTAAACGCTCTTCATCTTGGTGTATATGGCTTTCTTTGAGTGCTCTTAAAGTTTCTGTGGTCTTTTTCTTCATTTATTGGATATAAATCTTATGCCCATTTCTATCTTTGTCTAAAGGCAGGTCAAGACACAGATCTACTGTGAATTGGACAAAGGATGACCTTCTTCATTCCCTGAAAGAATTTGTGCCTATTTATCAAACAAGACCTATAAAAAATAATATGTTCGGTATGGGTTTTGATCACAGCTTTTGCCTCTGGTTCATTGGAAGGTGGTTAAAACCAGATTTGATGATAGAGAGTGGTGCTTTCAAAGGTCATTCCATGCGGGTTTTAAGGTAGGCCATGCCTGAGAAGCCTATAATATCAATTACCCCTCGTCATCCTGAAAATTATTTGAAGAAAGGGTCAACCTATGTAGATCCCAATTGCAAATATTATTCTGGAAAACAGTTTATTGATTTTGGAAGCATTCAATGGAAGTCTGTAATGAAAGAGTATGATATTTTAGACCAGAGAAAGGTGCTTGTTTTCTTTGATGATCATCAGAATGAACTAAAAAGGTGAGGCCTTGGCTAACTGTGTGTAGATACAATAGATGCACTTGTTTGAGTACAATTTTTTTGGTTTAATGTTTTTCTCTTTGCCATTGTTCCATAGATGCACAGAATAATGGCATCGGTGTTGCTTTTGGGCAGCATGGCTACAATCTGCCCTGTGTAAAATAATCAATTCAGTTGATCTAAAAATTGAAGGCTGGCAATGTTAAAATCTATGGTGTTAATCTTGAAATCCTTAGGTCACTGGCCAACACCGGTCTTAATGTGCTCGTGAGTGTTATGAATGACGAACTTTCCAGTGTCTTGGCCAGCCAGTCAGCCACAGACCAATCGGTCAGCAAAAATATTGTGCCCTTTCTTGCAACCAAGATCAACATAGTCCTGGTGGGAAATGAGGTTTTGACAGACTATTCCAACAAAGAGGCCTTGTACCAATTAGTGCCTGATATGCAGAAGATCTGGCAAGCTCTGTTGAAATATAAGCTGGGTCATTATATCAATGTGGGAACCCCATTGGCTATGGATATGCTAGCCCCTGCTTGGGAAGATTTTATTGTAGATAAATTGTAGGAGTTGATATTCACTGAAGAACTCAAAATAGATGGCATTGGAAAAAATTCATCATATAGAAACCAGACAGAATTCACTGTATCTTCTGAAAGGGCTAAACTTTCAATAATGATTCTAGCCTTTAGGGGATGCAGATCATTTTGTTACTCAATTACCTGTGTGTTCATTGAAAGTGTTAGCATAAAGTAAGTGAATAAAAATGACGTAATCATCTTTTAATATCATGAACATATTAACCTGGCCACATTGAAAGCTTCAAAGGCTTACTGTTTTGTTGCTTTTATAGGTGGTGGACATATCTGCTACAAATACAGTGATGAAGCCAAGGTCAGAGCCAAAAGGAAGCAGTTTTGTGAATGTTATTCGGTATAACTAATGAACTCAAGATTAAGGGTTTGTTCTACAATAAAACAATGAATTTAAAATGTAGATGTAGCTTCCCTGGCAGCATCCTTTTGGCTTTATCATTTCTTGCGAAGTCATCTCATGGGGTCTATGCATTAATGTTTGGCTGCAATGCATTAATGCTTTTCTGGTAATAAGTGGCTGCGCACTTCAATCTTGGAACAGCCAGGTGACCTTTTATGAGCCCAGGTTTGATACTTCCATTTGTTAGATATAATATCTTGCTATTCTGGAGCAGTTATATGTGAGGTTATGGAGAACTCTGTCAACGGTGACCCATATTTCTGTATATTTGATGATGGTTCAATTTAATTAAATTTTATCCTTTTTATGGAGGCAACCATGACCCATATTTCTATATATTTGATGATGGTATTAGTTAATTAAATTTTGTTCTTTTTATGGAGGCCGCTGATATCTGCAGTGAAGTAACTTGTTTGGAAATCAATAAAGTATTCCATTTCTTTGGACTTGGAAGGACTATTGCATCAACAATTTGGTATAAATTACCTTTAGAATTTGGGAGGAATCCATGTGAAAAGTAATATAGTAAGCTTGAGGAAACTGAAAACTCAAAATGAGAATGTGGCCTACCAGTAGACAGCGAGATGATTGGGCTTTTTTTAGTGCAGAGACATGGGTCCAAAACCTCTCGAACGGTGAAAATGAGGCTAGGTGGGTGATTTTGATGGCATAGATATGCAGTTCACAACGTGAAATCTTTTTCCCAATTGTTGTAAGCTTTTAAAGCATTATTTCTCAAAGAAAAAGGGTTCCTTGCACATTATCGAAGGCCAAGGAGAACTTGTAATATGGAGTTTAAAACAGAGCATCTATTAGTGTCATTGTTTCCTGCCTTTACTAAAATTGACCAAAATCACTACATATATCTTGCTTAGCAACTATTGGATCTCTTTAAGAATCTTACGGCTTTTCCTTTGCAACCTCTGGGGATGGTGCAATTGTTAGTTAGGTAGTTAGTAGAGCTTAAATGAAGGAGGCAATAGATTTGCTGAGTTAAAACATTTCAATCGTCTAACATTTGATCTAATAACACAAACAATCACAATTTTAAAGAGTTATTTCCATAATAATTTAAAATAAAATTATAATTTAGCTAATTTTTATTTTATATTTTTAGAATAACATATATACTAATGACTTACATAACTCAGTTGAATCCAAAAAATAATTTCTAACATATAAATTTTTAATAAATATAATAATTTAACAACCATTTTAAAAATATAAATATCATTAAATTATATGTAATTAAATTATTAAAAGACATTTTTCTCAGTTTTTAGGTTGATTAAAAGAAATTTTCAAAATTTCCAAATATATAAAAATAATTGAATTGTGTTTTTTTAAATATCTAAAAAAATCTATCCAGCACCCAAAATCATGAAACTATAACTCAGCTTTCCTTAAAAAAAATATAGCTAAATCTTATCAAAATTGTTCCAAAATTTCGATCGTTTTAAAAACAAAAAAGAAGACGACGACAGGCGACGCCTCGTTAGACTACGGCTTTCAAAATTCCAACGCAACGCAAGTCCAAACAAATAATTATGATGTTCATAGATAACAGCGGCCATAATTTTAAGCATTGGGGTTTGCTGAAATTTATTTGGACTACTCATTTTTGCACATAATTTTGCTCTGTATTCCGCGCCCACTATACTGTACTGCATCTCAAAACATGGTTATGGCCAACCAGAATCAGAACGCGAAGAATAATGGACACCCATTCGACTTTGATGTCCTAGGTCCTCGTTATTTATCCACACCCTCTTGGCGAGAGATTATCCGATCTAGCTGGTAACAAGAATCCTCTAATTTATTTAGCTATAGCTGGTTATGTTTATCTCAGAATTCGTGTTTTTTTTTTTTCAAAATTAGCTGTTGTTTGTGTTTATGCACAGGATTGATGACAATTACAAGCGCACAGTGATGGCATGCGTTGTACAGGCAGCGTATCTGCTGGAACTGGATAGGCAGGAAAAGCGAGAGGGGGATGCAGCATTGGCACCCAAATGGTGGAAATTCTTCAAATACAGGGTGGTGGAATTATTGGTGGACGGGAGGGATGGATCCATCTTTGGAGCAATGCTTGAATGGGACATCCGTGCTGCACTCTGTCATTTTCTGTTAGTGAAGCCATATAAGGCTTCTATGACAATAATAGCCCTCAGAGGGACCATACTCAGAGCTCCAACCATAAGGATTGACATGGAAGACGATCTCAGATTTTTTACAAAGGAGGATCTGAGTGGCTCCTATAGGTTTCACAAGACACTTGAGGCGGTGAGGAGAGCAGTGGGGAAATATGGGAGCAGTGAAGTGTCCATGGCTGGGCATTCACTGGGGGCTGGCGTGGCTTTGCAGGTTGGCAGGGCTTTGGCATTGGAGGGTATATTTGTAGAAACCCATCTCTTCAATCCCCCTTCTGTATCACTGCCCCTGGCTCTCAGATGTGTTGGGGACAAGGTTGGAATGTTGTTTAATGTTGTGAAGGGTATGACTAGCGCTATTCTGCCTTTTAAAAGGAAGAGGAATGATGACAAACAGTCTGATAATGAGAAAGTGGGTCGCTCAGTTAGTAATGGTCAACAAATCCAGAAATGGGTTCCCCATCTTTATGTAAACTGTAACGATTCCATCTGTTGTCACTACTCTGATTACTGTGAAAGGCCTCAGGATTTTGATTTTTTTGAAGTTGATGAGAAATTAATACCGGGCATGCTAGAGGAGTCTGGAATGGAGCGTGTAGTTGTCAAAGTGTATGTGGTTCCCAAGGGGCCCATGAATATATGGGAAGCTCATGGGATGGAACAATGGTGGTCTCACGAATCAGAGCCCCTGATGGTTATCAATGGGAGTACATTGATACGGCACCAGCTGGGCCCTCTTATTCCTCTGAAGAATAATTTATCTTCTAAAGAGTAATTCAGGATGTTAGTCTAAGTTTATGGTTCAATTCTCAATGCACAATGGGATGTATGCGGGGATGGCTAATTTAAGGGGTTGTCTATGTAAACAAATTCGTGAGGACAACAGTTTTCTGGAAATGTGGTAAAAAAAATTCAAAAAATCAGAATGGGAGACTGTTTTAAATTTATTATTATTATTATGATGGTAGAAATGGATTCAGCACTCTGAATAGTATGATGGTAGAAATGGATTCAGCACTATGAAGAACGCTTGGGACACTCAAAATCTTGAAATTTAATAGATGTAATACAAATTTTCCAAAAAATTTGTCAAATTTTATCATAATCTTATTAGAATTTCCATTATTTTCGGAGCTAATTTGTAAGTTTTTTTAAACTACCTTCCTATTATGTTAATTACTGGAATTGGGGTTTGTCATATATTATTTTTATTAAATGAATGAATCATATTTTAACTCCACAAGTTTAAAAATAGTTTATGGGAGTTTATGGGACTGCCCTTTTGTTTTTTGTTTTTTGCAGTTCAATCCTTTTCTTACCCAATCTTAAAACGATCTTGAAAAGACAAAGCCACTAAATTGATGTTAACATACTTCCATAATTGTCTTTGATGTCTCTAAAGCATCACATTCCAAAAGGAAATGTTTTTCTTATTCCACTGCCCTAAAAGTGCAAAAAGTACACACCCATTCTTCCCAAGCTTCTTTAGGTCTCTTCCACACTCCTGTTTTACACCGAAATTGATGTGAGTTAGTTCTTAATTAAACAATAAGAATCTTTGCATGTTAGTGTTAATGTACTATTTTTGTTGAAGATCACATGTGGGATTGAATTCCTAGACATAGTACTTCTTCTTTCTATTTGTGGGACATGCATTATTTAACTCCTCGCTATTTGTGAGACATGCATTAACTTAAATATTCCATTTTTGCATCCATTTGTTGTTTTGTCTCATCCATGATTTTTTTAGTTCACTCATACTTTTATTGGACCTAACTTTCAGCCATCTACACTTCTCTTATTCAACTCACTCTAATAAGATTTTAAAGTGATTTCAACGCACTAAGGAGTTTTCCGTTATGGCTTAATTCAATAATTATAAAATTAATTCTGGGGTACTCTACACTTACTGTTCGCATTCCTTCGTGAATCCATGGCATGCATGTTGCTTCATGTGGGAGAGGAAATGACAATTCTTCCTGCAGTTAGCAATGCTGAAGTGCTAGCAATGCTGTAGTGCAGTATCTTTGTGCGTTCTTTCAAGGGATTAAAACCCTACGGTTTCAATGTCGTCCGCTTATGAAAACCGGATTAAAACCGCTACGGTTTCACTCCAGACTCGTTATGTTATTGCGCTCACAGCCTTAAAATACTTTATCTGTATCTGATCACTGTCTGAAATTCCCAATGGCAATGACCACAAAACTCCTGATTGGACTATAAAACTTTTGGGAACTAAACCCACTAAACCGGTCGACATAATTCCTTCCGGCTTTGGCCTCGGCGCGTTAATCCAAAAAGAAAGGATTTGAACACTTAATAGCGTGGCCTATGTGGGATAACCTTTGTATTTCAGAATAATTCTAAATTCCATATACAGAAATTTAATATAAGAACAATCTAAGAAGAATCAACGGTAGAAAGAAATGGATTGTAAACGGAATTGTTTTTATAGAATATTAATTATATTAAAAATATTTAATATCAATTTTTACAATAAAAAATAATATAAGTTAAAAAATTGAATATAAACTTTTAGTGTGCCTATATATATGTGTGTTTTGAATGAAACTAAATGATAATGAAAAAAATCATTTAATTTAAATCATTTTATGCTATATAGAACGCAATTTTGATATACAACGTGTTAGCACTGAAAGTGTTAATGGTGTGATCACTATCATTGTTTTCAAAGTTTTCCAATGACCTAGTTCATGTCAAAGTTTGAGTCATTTTCAATAAAGGTAAAAAAAAAGTCTCAAAATCAAGTATTTTTAAGTGTATAGATGTTATTAGTGTCTTAGGTTCATAAAATAAGTTAAAATCAATGTTTTAACTTAAGTTAGTGTCGAAGGCTATTTGTCATTTGGGTAATAAAGTTACAATAGCTACCTCTGTTTTAATTTCATTGTTAACAGTGATGTAATGGAAGACAACTATTTCTCTAAATTGAAGGTCATATTACTCACACAGTGAAAAACGCTGTTATTTCTTCAGGGACTTGTTCATAGTGGTAACTCCGTGAAAAGTGCGGTTATTTCATTGAGATTTGGTTTATTGCAATTCAAAGGTAAAGACAACTATTTCTCCAACATATAGGAGCAACAAAGAATATTTTTAAAGCAAGGACCATTCATGTTTGAAGATCTTTGAAGACCTCCTATGCTATAAACATGATTATTCTTTTAAATAAGATTAATTATTGTTTAACCTATGAAGATTATTATAAATGAGTGGTTACATTATCTATGCAACTAACCTATAGCTACCCCACTTAAGTGAAGCCGAAATCATAGTACGAGGTATCAATCATTTAATGGTATTGTGGAGTGTTAAGCATGATGGGATGACTTGGTGCCTATTTTCAAATTATTTCAAAGCATGCCATTACTATATACCATGATTACATGCATGAAATCAGAGGAGTGAGTTTGGTGTTTGCTTGATAAAAATTCTCTGTGCAGACTACATCTAGCAGAAGTCATTCCTACAACAAGCAATTTTAGTGTCTCAAGGCAAGAAAACCAGGGCTTCGTGTAGGGTTTTGCAACCAGAATCGAACAACTGTTTTTTTAAGCAGTCTAGTTGTTGGAAGATATGGGAAAAGGTGGTAATGTCAATAGGTCCGAGCCAACAAACACTAGGTTCGTTGATGCCAGGGCTAAACCTGAGATTAAATCTGCTGGCTGGTATAAATTTCTACAAAGGTTTTCCAGGGAGAATGTGGCTTTATCTCAGCCTTTTGCCAAGAGATTTGATGGTGAAAAGGTCAAGCTGGGAAGCAAGACATTCAACATCTCCGAGGCCATCATAGCTCGTGCTACTCAAACCTCTGCAACTGGTGAATATTGGTTCAAAAACAAAATACTGCCCATAGAAGTAAGTCTCTACCTTAAGCCCAGACATGTCAATGTTAAATGGAATCCAACTACACACATTTCAAGCTTTAAGGCTGAATGGCAACATGTGATCACCATAGTGAAAAAATACATCACATGCAAGGGTAAGTTTTCCTCTTAGTAAAATAAATCTTTCGGGAAATCACATGAGAAATTTTAGGTTTTCCTCTATTCATCATTATTAATTAAGATTTCTTGCTCATATTTCAGGAGATAAACCTATGAACTTGCCCTATTTTCTATATAGATCATTGCTCAAGATGTCCCTAAAACTGTAGAAGATCCCTAATTACTCTTTGCACAATCTATATCATAGGGGACTAATTAAAATTTTGATTGTCTACCATTTTAGAAAGAAGAAGACCACTTGGGATAAGTTCCTGAGAGAGGAAGGGCTTGCTAGCATAAACTCCAGGAGAAGGGTAAGGAGGCCCAAGAAAAGGGAAACCCATGAACAATAGTGTAGCCCCTGTCTCAGACAGTTCACAACCTAACTTTGTCCATTCATCAATTTTCAGCCAAGTTAACCCTCCCTCCATCTTATTCAAAAGGCCATCTAGAAGCTCGATTAGGAAGGTTGCAGACCCTATGCCTATGCCAGCAGTGCCACTATTTAATGAAGCTCACATCAGCAGTTCACCTAGGGAACCCCAAACCCTAAGGTCTTTCATGGAGGAATATAAAAAGAAACTGAAACATAAAAATTCTTTGCCTCCTAAAAAAATTCGTGTCAAAAGACAAGGAGAAAATAACTTCCTCTTCAAGAGGCAAACCTAGGAAGAAACTCTTCATGGCATAAGAACTAGTGGAAGTCAACCCTAGACTTCTAACATCTACACCTGCTTTTTCACCTGTGGAAGTCAACCCAGGCGTGAAAATATCCAGCCATGTTCTTGATATATCTCATCAAGCACAACCAAGCAGTGATACTTCTCTCACATAATCCACTCTCTCACAGGTTTTTCTATCTCTAAATAAGGGAAAACATAAAATGTCAGAGCCTGTCATAGAAGAAGTGCCCACTTTGGCTCAACTAGTTTCTTCCATTGGCTCTTCGATCAAGAAGAGAAAGAAAACCATGATACACTCCTACTCCTCTTATGAAGACAACAATGACCCTAAATATACAGAATCTGAGTATGAGGAAGAATAATCTAGTAGATTCATGCATGAAAGTAAGAGGTATAAGTTCATCTTAAATCCCTATATCAAGAGACCTCATACCAGGCCCAAAAATAAACTCAGGCTAAACAACAAGTTAATTTCCAATCCTACGAGGAGAAAAGTTCAGATAAGAGAGTGACTAGAGCTTAGGCCAATATGATTTTTGCCTCTATTATAGACCTCTGAAGAATGAAGGAACATGGTTTCCTTTGGAGAAACTTTTCATTTTTGGGTGAATTTTTCATGTTTCTGGATATAGCTACTTTTTCTACGAAGGTAGGAATTATTTCTGAATATTAACATATGATGAAAAGGAGTTATTTTTGGTTTGCTATCATGATGGTGACATCAAAGCAGGTGAAGTGGAGGAGCTTTCAGTTATAATGGATGATGCTAGGTGTCATGTATCAAGTCTCCTCCAAAATGTCAAGATTCTATTTTTTGCACTTTTAAAGGAGAACAACCACATGTCACTTTCACTATTGTTTACACTTTTTTTGAAGTTGGTTGCACCAGAATGGAGGATTAGTCTTCCAACGGACTGCCACATCAGACAACCACTTCGAATTGTTAGCCTTCATGATGTTTACTTTATTTATGATATAGCACTTTGTATTTAAGTTTAAAGATAAGCCTCATCTCTTACACGAGATTGTAATAACTTTCTGGAACATATTTACTTCTTTTGTCGAGATGACAGTATCATGTTTTTGTATATATGTGATAAAATTATATGAAGTAAAGGTTCGTGGTTTTAGAATCTTGACTCATATGATCAATACTTTTTTAGTGAATGAAATTGAAAGAAACTTCTGAGGACTTATTATCAATCTAGTGTGTGTATTGTTAATTTTCACTTGTGTTTCCATATCTTATTATCTTTAGTTGAAGTTTGCAATTCCTCATGTTGTTATGTGTTTTTATCAGTCTCTTGACATGCTCATTTGTTTTATAAAATTTTGTTAGTCTCACATAGTGAGCCTTCTTGGCAATATATATATAATAATAGTGGAAAGAGCATCACTTATGACAATTATCCTTCATAATATTTTAGTGAGAATATTGTAACACTAGACATAGCATTCTCTTATTGAAATATTGTTAAATTGCTACTTGTGCTATTTTCTACCAAAAGAAGTGGATTTCTGCCTTGCAGACCCACTATTTCTTCTTCCATTTCACATTTTCTTCTCCTCACAGGTTAGAAACTCACTCCTTTGCTACCACATCAAAATCCAATACCCTCATTAGTAGAACAATGGATTTGACTGAAATCTCTATTCAGTGAATGAGAGTTTAAACCACCTGCCAATCTTATAAACCAAATCATTAAATTGATTTAGAGTTTAGGATGTGTCTGGTCAGGTTCTTGATGCAGTCCAAGTGCTAATTCTAGCACCAACATCTTTTGGTGCGTCTTCCTGGAGACGAAGGCCTTGAAACAAAGTATTCTCCTGATGTCTCTTTTTTTGAATTGTTGAATATCAATTCTTGATGGTGAATACGAATTGATAACTTGAAGAAGACAACAAATTAGTTCACCTGGCGACTCCACAGAGAGGAAAAGGGGTTCAAATACCTCCAACTCCAAGGAGAAATTAGAGATCACCTATTGTAACCCCAGTTGCTGGCCCAGAGAAGATCATTAAAGATGAAAAAAGAAAAAAGTGATCAGTTGAGGCCACATCTGAGTCAGTGAAGAAGGTACACAAGAAGTATATTCCAAAGAAAAGTGTACCTTCATCTACTTTAGAATTGAAAGAAGTTTTAGTTTCAAAATATTCTGCTGAAAAATATCAATTTGAAACTACATCCCTACGGAATAAAGTAGATGGTATTAATCTAGGATCAGCTGAAAGTTTTTCTCATTCCTCAATTGGTAAATCTGAAATTAGTAAATATGAAGTAAATACTATTTCAGTAAAAGAGGAAAAACATAGTTATTAAGTGTCAACAAGGAAACGAAAGAATTTGTACTGACTGAAGGGTAGTAAGAGCAAGTATTGGCAATTGCACCTTTTCTTGATAGGGATGTTTTGACTAAAGAATATTTTAACACCATTTTAAATTTCCTTCAAACTCATCCTGAATACTAGTCTCTTATTACCTCTCAGCAAGAATATTTTCCTTTTTCTCTAAATCCAGCTGTTGGGTCATCCTCTTCTCATCCATTAGAAGAGAGTGTTCTTGAAGGCCTCACTTTCAACTTATCTAACTTCCTAGATCAAAAAAATAAAGTTGAATTAACCTAATCCCCTCAGGAGACAACAATTGAATTTGATTCTTCTGTAGAAGGTGAAGTCAACACATCCTATGTTCATTTATTTGAAAGCCCACCGTTTTCAGTCCCAAATCATGAAGAATCAGCTCAAGATTTCCAATTTTCTTCTATCCTAAATCAGAATCAAAATCCACAAATTGTAATTCCTATTTCCCAAATAGCTACATCAATCGGTCACCCATCAATTGTACATCAGCAAAATATGGCTCAGCCTACCCTTACAAGGATGTGACAGATAGTGGCTGCAAGATATGCACCACTTAGTCTTCCTCAACCTTTGCATCCACTTCCTCAAGGAGATTACTTGAAATGTCTTCCAAATACACCGAGGAGGGAGAAGGAGTTTCTTGTAAGGAACATTTAGTGGCTTTCTATAGTTATGCTAACAACTATAATTTTGAACATGAAGATGTCTGGTCAAGACTCTTTGTTCAGAGCTTGGATGGTGAAGCTCATAAATTGTTTAGAAGTTTGCCACCAAACTCAATAACATGAATTGATTAATTGGAGGAAATATTTGTGAGGCAATGGGGTGATAGGAAAGACTATGTGTATTATCTTACAGAATTTGGAACTATGAAGAAGAACCCAGATGAGTCATTGGCTGATTTTACCAAGAGGTTTAATAATATTTATCAGAAAATTCTCGAAGAAATTAAACCTCCTAATACTACAACTATGATAAATTTTGCAAATGCTCTAGATTCCGAGTTTGCTTTATGGTTAAGGGCTGATAAATCACAAAAAACGATGGATATGCAAGAGGCCACAATTGGAGTGCAGTATAATCTCAGGGCTTCTAATAAATTGAAAATGGAGGAAGAAAAGGCAACAAAAGACAAAAAGAAGATGAAAGAAGAAAAACCTTCTTCTTCTAAGTCTCTTACAACAGAAGAAAATATTGATAAAATGTTCAATTTGATCAAGGAGCTTGCCTCTAAGATGAAAAAATTAGAGCTAGAAAACAAACCAGCTGCTAGAGCCGATCAAAATGAGGCCAATAGAGATCAGGCTCCATTCAGGATGCCTTTTCAACCTCAATAAATCCTACAACGCCTAAGGAGGAATGTTGATGATAAAAATGTTCTGCCTCCTTTGGATAATTTTGCTGAAGAAGAGAAACAAGAACATGAGGAAGAAAATGAAGAAATAAACCTCGTAGGAGAAACCTCATAGTCAACTTGTTTGAATTTGCAAGAATATGAAGACCAGTCAAGGATTTGTTTGTTTTCAAATGATGAGAATGTCTAAATTTATGCAAAAAATGATAAAAAATAGCAAGAAGATCAAAATAGAAATTATCCTTTGAGGTCTAAAGGTCATTTTTAGCAACCTCAACAAAAATTAGTTTCAGATAAACAAGCTGCCAAACAAAGGGCCAAAGTCAATGAGGTTCTTCCACCTCAAAATTCTGCCCCAATTGTCAAAATTACTGTAGAAAACAAACAATTAGTTCCAATTTATTTTAGCTTCAAATCTGAACTGAATAAAATAAAAATTCTAGTCCCACTTCTAGAATTGTTGAAAAATCTATCATATAAAGAGTCTTTTAAAAGTATGCTACAACCACCTCTCGCTCCTAAGTCAGTCAACCTTGAGGATGAGCATCCCACTATTTATCTAGGTTGTCATGTCCAAGACCGAAATGATGATAATTCACCACATTTCTACCTCTCACTCAATATACATGACAAATTGTTGCATAATTGTCTATTAGATTCTAGGGCTTCTCACAATCTAATGCCAAAGAAAGTGATGGATGAATTAGGATTAGAGATCACCAAGCAATACCATGACCTCTACACTTTTGATTCCAAAAAATTTAAGTGTCTAGGAGTGATTAAGAACTTGGTTATTTCTCTGACCTAAATACCTATGAAAAGCTTAGTGATGGACATTATAGATGCAAATATTCCTTCTAGATTTTGGATGCTGCTTTCTAGATCTTGGTCTAAAAAATTGGGAGGTACCCTTCAAATGGATATGTCATATGCCACAATCCTAGTGTTTGGACGAGAATTCAGAAGACTGTATAGGGAAACCCAAATGACCTACATCATTAGTGATTAGCATAATCCTTCAAACCATCCCATATATATTGAAGAGAAGGAATTGGGATCATTCATTTTACACCTTGCTGGTGATGATAACAATTTCCAGCCTGAAATCAGTGAAAAGAAACTCTTTCAAGGTACAAATGAGCAGCATTTAGAGGAAAGACGGATATGGAAATTGTACTTTTATGGAGCCTCATCAAGAGAAGGATCGGGAGCTGGTGTAGTCCTCATTTCTCCCACTCAGCAAAGGGTAACTATATCATATAAACTGCAATTTTCTACCACTAATAACACTGTTGAATATGAGGCACTTGTGATGGGTATTAAGGCAGCAGAAGATTTGGGAGCGGAGCAATTAATTGCTTTTGGCGATTCAGAGTTGGTGATAAAGTAGGTGAGAAACAACTACCAAGTGAAAAATTCCATGTTGAAAAATTATAGGAATGGATTCTGGGACTTGATTGAGCATTATTTTTCAGCATTTAATATAAATTTTTTCACTATAGAGGAAAATCAAATGACTGATTCACTAGCTATTGCTGCTAGTAATTTCAAAGTTCCTCTAGATGTCAAGGCAACATATGATGTTCAAATAAAAAACAAACCTTCAATTCCTAATAACATCAAACACTGGAAATTATTTGAGGATTACAAGGAAATTCATAAATTTTTAGAGTGTATTGAAGAGTTTGCAGACATACAAACTGATGATGAGCAGGACATTGTTGAAAATCAAAATAGCAGGCCTTTTAAGAAAACCATGGCTAGGGAGAACATTATAGATCTTAAAAATAAGTACATTCCTAAAGGCCTAGTTCCTTTAGAAAGATTGTTCAACAATAGTGATGTTTTTCTCAAGCGTGAAAGTAAAGCTGATGGGGAGAGTCCAATTGAATGTAGAATTGGCACAAAAGATCAACCAAAATTAGTCAAAGTGTCCAAATTCCTTTCTCTTGAAACTAGAACAAAATATATCAAGCTACTGAAACAATTTGCTGATATTTTTGAATGGTATTATATTGAGATGAAAACTTATGATAAAGGCATAATGGAGTACAAGATTCCTTTAAAAGCAGATGCAAAGCCGGTAGCACAAAAAATCAGGCATATCAATCCCATGCTACTCCCAATCATTAAGAAAGAAATAAAAAAATTATGGGAAGAAAAAATAATTCTACCTTTGATATTTTATAACTGGGTAGCTAATATAGTCCTGGTTCAGAAAAATAATGGAGAGATAAAAATTTGTGTCAATTTTCGTAACCTGAACCGGTGTTCATTGAAAGATAACTATCCATTTCTCAAGATGGATTATATTTTTCAGAAAGTGGTAGGATCCAAAAGATTTTCAATTATAGATAGATGTTCAGGCTATAATAAGATTTTAGTTGACAGGCAAGACAGAGAAAAGACAACATTTACCACACCCTGGAGTACTTTCATGTACAACAAAATGCCATTTGGTCTAATGAATGCATGGGAAACATTTTAGTGGGAAATGGATATTGCCTTTGCGGGAGAAAAGGACAAATTTGTAGTCATCTACTTGGGTGACATTACAGTCTATTCAAGATGTAATGAATACCACTTGAAACATTTGAAACAAGTTTTTGACAAATGCAGAAATTTTGGTTTGTCCTTGAACCCAAAAAAGTCATCCTTTGTTGTCCAAGAAGGGAAATTGTTGGGACATATTGTAACAGAAAGCGGTATTTGTATTTATCCAGTGAGAGTAGAAGCTATTCAGAATATTGGTTTGCCAAGGAATAAAAAAGAATTGCAATCATTTTTAGGGAAAATCAATTTTCTGAGGCACTTTGTTCCTAACTTTGCAGAGCTGATCAAACACATAAATGTCTTGTTGAAAAAATATGAAAAATTTAAATGGCGAGATGAAGCAAAGAATTATTTTTCAACAATCAAGTCTGTCTTGATTGAAGCACCAGTTTTGATTAGTCCCGATTTTGAAAAATATTTTCTGATTTTTTCATATGCTTCAGAAGAAGCAATTGCAGTTGTCTTGCTACATAAGAACAAAGAAGGTTTAGAGCATCTTATTTCATGTTTGAGTCGTGCTTTAAGAGATTCTAAATTAAAGTACAACTGGACTGAAAAACAAGAATATGCACTAGTTAAGGCTTTGAAGTCTTTTCGAGTTTATGTGTTACATTCAAAAATTGTTTCTTTTGTGCCAAAAATCATTGTTAAACATGTGTTGCTGCAGCTAGATACAGATGGCAGGAGGGGACAATGGCTGACCAAAATTCTGGAATTTGATATTGAGATCAGACCAACTAAATTGATAAAAGGTCAAGGCTTGGCTCGCTTGATGGCTAAATCTAACTGCAAGGCTCTAAATCTAAATATAGAGGCAGCTAAAGGAAAATATGGAGAAGGTATTTCTAATTATCCTGAAATATTTCATTCAGATTGGTACAAGGATATAGTATACTTTTTGTTAAATTTCAACTATCCCCCTGAAATGGAGAAGTCAAAAAGGAGAAATTTCAAATTGAGAGTTGTGAAGTATTGCATTTTGGAAGACCATATTTATTGGAAGGACCCCATGTGAGTCCTATTAAGATGTGTAGATGAATTTGAATCCCAAGATATTATGACAGAGATACATGCAGGAGTGTGTGGAGGGAATTTGTATTGGAAAGCCACTACAAAACAAATCTTAAGAGATGGCTATTATTGGCTAACTCTTTTCTCTGATGTTTTTTCCAAAATCAAGAGCTATGTCGAATGTTAGAAGGTTGTTGGTAAACATAAATTTCTACCATTACCTCTTATTCCTATTTCAAAAGATGTTCCATTCTAGCAGTGGGGGTTAGACTTCATTGGAGAAATTCATCCACCTTCATCAGGATAGCATAGATGGATCCTCACAGCTACAGACTATTTTACTAAATGGATTGAAGATGTACCAATCAGGAATGCTATTAATACGGTAATTATCAAATTTTTGTTGGAAAACATTATGTCTAGATTTGGTTTTCCACATAAATTAGTAATTGATAATGTAATGGCCTTTAAGTATACTAAGATGCACAACTTCTATCAGCAATATGGTATTTAATTGACTCATTATATTCCTTATTACCCTCAAGGTAATGAATTATCTGAGTTATCCAATAAAATTTTGGTGAGGATCATTAAGAAAATTTTTCCTGAAAAATAAGAGAAATTGGGACACTCAGCCGGTGAATGCTCTTTGGGCAGATAGGGTAAGTGGTAAAAAATCAATTGGAATGTCTCCATTTTAGCTTGTATATGGTACTGATGTTGTAATTCCTTTGCAATTAGCTCTTCTTGTAATGAAGTTCCTACAAGATGAATTTGATGATGAAAATCCAATCCAAAGGAGATGCTGCAGTTGATAGAGGCATACCAAATCAAAGAATAACTGGTGGATAAAATACAGAAATATCAGACTAAAGTCAAATTTGTTTTTGACAAAAGAGGGAATCAACAGTTATTTTAGGAGAATGATTTGGTGATGCGTTGAGATGTTAGGAGAGAAGACCATGGAAAGCATGGTAAGTTTGACAATTTGTGGTTTGGGCCATTTAGAATTGCTGAAGTTTTGGAAAACAAAACTTCTGCTCAAACATATGGATGATGATCAACTGACTGAAGGCCCAGTTAATGGTCATTTTCTTAATAAGTTCTTTGTTTAGTAAGTCAGTTGAGTCATTCCATTGTAAATATCCGGTGTGATGTGTCAATAAAACTCCATGCCCAATGGTACTTGTTGGGTCTCAGTCTAGTCTCCTAAACTGAGCTCATTTAATTGTCAACCAGGATTTGTAAACTGTTGAAGTGAAGTGTACCATATGTACCTAGGTGCTTGTTTCCTAATGCGTTGTGTGTAGTGTTTTGTGATGTTTTTGGTCTTTTATGATGATTTATGATGTTTTTGGTCTTTTGGTGATTTTTATGTTCACAATGAAAATGCCTAGAAAACTAATGGAAAGAAAACAGAGTTAAGCCTAATGTATGGAATGAAAAATGGCAAATGCAATTGGAAACACTGAAGCAGAATCTAAACTATGACTAAATAAAAGCAAAGCTTGATAATGACTTTCAGACAAATGATTCAAAACACAAACTAAACTTGAGAAATGATCACTAAATATGCAAATCCTCTAACTAAACAGTTAAACACTAATCTTACCATGATGCAACATTTTGTCCTAAGCTCTTCTATTCTATGACTAATTTCTAGTTCTATTCTGCAATTTAATTGAATGTCACAGAACCTTTACTCAAAGAGTTATTGGTTTCTTTTTCAAAGTAGTCTTTTGAGGAAGAGCTCTGTTTACAAAATGATGAGGAAATTGCAGAGATACTTCAGGCCTTAGAATAATGTTGTCTTCTGTTCATATGGTTATAGATCAATTAGGGATTTTAGAACAAGAAGAGGTTTGTGAATAATGAAGGCTGTCTTGTTAATCCTAACAACTGAAGTAACTGTAGAGTACTTTAATCATGAAATTGTGCAATGGATGACAATTTGAATATGAGGTGCAAGTACAATGAGTTAATCTAAGAATGAACCTAAGATGCCACTAATCTAGAACAATGCTAAACTATAAGTCATCATCAAACTTGAAACAAAGTAATTGAACATGAGTTAAATGCAATGAAACTCCGGAGCATTCTAACTATGCTAACATGCATTATTCTATGAAGTTACACAATCTGTTTGTTCATCATTAATGATATTTTGGAAGAGTTCCTTCTTTTGGAAGAGATAGAACAATTCTGACTGTGTAATTGGGTGCAATTGTAAGCAAATAGACTGAAAGCAAATGAAAAACTAAGATATCATATCCATACCCTACTCGTCATTATGATGTCTTGGGCAAGCGTTTAAGAGCAAGAACAGAGATGATACTTAGTACGAACACACAACTAAATCATTCATTATCACGGTCATGTCTTGAACTTCTTAAGAATTTCTTGGAAGAGTTTCTTCTTGTGGAAGAGTGATTAGAACAAGTGTAACTGTGATATTGAATAGCAAAAAAAAAAAAAAACTACAACTAAATCCTACAGTACTATAGCTATTCATCATTCATCATTATAATCTTTTGGAAGAGTGTCTTCTTGTGGAAGAGCTAGAATGAATATAACTACAGTAGCTAGTTAAAACAACTAATAATTCAACTCCTAATCCTACAATACTATAGTCATTCAACATTCATCATTATAGTTTTTTGGAAGAGCATCTTCTTGTGGAAGAGTTAGAATGAGTACGACTACAGTAGCTAACAAAAACAACTATTAATTCAAATACAAAACGTAAAGGCAGCTAGAAAACTTATCTAATTTACGCAAAATAAATCCGTGCAAGAGGCAGGGGCCCTCTACCACTTGACGGCATTCAACTCCAAATTAAATCACGCCTTCAAAATAACTTTGTCTGCTCCATTAAAGATGAAATAGTTTGAACATAACACTCTGCGTCTTTAGGAATGTAACACAGAGTCTAAACAAAATCTAACATCAAATCTAACATAAAATCTCTAACATAGCTCTCGGTCTCCCAAGAGTTTATAAAGCAAATGCATATAACAATAATTGCAACAATTCAGGAACACTGTCTTTCCTTATCCGAATCACGTTAGGACTCTTTGAAGTGGCTGCGTGAAGAAGAAAAGACATCTGGACTGAGACAGTCCTAATAGAAGTCTTCCTTCCTAAATGTGTTCCCCACGTTCAAAACCATACCCAGAATTCGTTTCTTCCTCCATGATGAGCAACGAACCATGTAGACATAACGTGGATCATGCCCATATGCGGTTTTTCTCAAGAGGCCACCTGGAACATACTCAAACATGAAGGCAGCTGCAGAATCGCCGGTTAGCTACGGAATGTCTGCATTCTGCAGCTAGTTCCGGTCAAAATGCTTAACAATGGCAAAAATCACAAAATTCAACAAGTCGGTCATGTAAATCATTCTAGAAGTAATTTTAACTATATTTATTGATCAATTGGGTCTAAGATAGAAATGGACAAGGGAAAATGAGGTAAAATGAAATTGAAGAAAGCACAATTTTGAGGCTCAACGATTACTTGTGTACGTATATATGTATTGAATACATAGGTCAATGGTCAAGGTCAATCCTAGTCATAATTTCCAAGAAGTCTTCTGAGTTTTGAAAGCTTTTAAGGCACTGAGTCTACTGTCCTTGAAGGCTCACAGGGAGGACTTCATCCCCAATAGGAGCCATTGTTAGCACTGAAAATGTTAATGGTGCAATCGCCATTGTATCACTGTTTTCAAATTTTTCCAATGTCCTAGTCCATGTCGAAGTTTTAGTCATTTTCAATAAAGGTAAAAAAAGAGTGTCAAAATCAAAGTAATTTTAAGTGTATAGATGTTATTAGTGTCTTCGGTTCATAAAATAAGTTAAATAACCATTTTAACTTAAGTTGGTGTCGAAGGCTATTTTTCATTTGGGTAATAAAGTTACAGCCACCCTATCAAGGATAATAGTTACCTCTATTTTAATTTCATTTTTAACACAATCATGTAATGGAAGAGAGCTATTTCTCTAAATTGAAGGTCATATCACTCACACAGTGAAAAGGGTTGTTATTTCTTCAGGGACCCGTTCATAGTGGTAGCTCAGTGAAGAGTGCAGTTATTTCGCTGAGATTTGGTTTATTGCAATTCAGAGGTAAATACATCTATTTTTCAAGCATATAGGAGCAACAAAGAATATTTTTAAAGAAAGGACCATTCATGTTTGAAGATCATTGAAGACCTCCTATGCTATAAACATGATTATTCTTTTAAATAATATTAATTATTGTTTAACCTATGATTATTATTATAAATGAGTGGTTACATTATCTATGAAACTAACCTATAGATACCCCACTTAAGTGAAGCAGAAATCATAGTACGAGGTATTAGTCATTTAATGATACTGTGGAGTGTTAAGCAAGATGGGATGACTTTGCGCTTGTTTTCGAATTATTACAAAGCATGCCATTACTCCATATCATGATTACAGGCACGAAATCAGAGGAGTGAGTTTGGTGTTCACTTGATCAAAATTCTCTGTGCAGGCTACAACTAGCAGAAGTCATTTCTACAGCAAGCAGTTTTAGTATCTCAAGGCAGGAAAACCAGGGCTTCGTGTAGGGTTTTACAACTAGAATCAAACAACTGTGTTTGTAAGTAGTCTAGCTGTTGGAAGATATGGGAAAAGGTGGTAATGTCAACAGGTCTGAGCCAGAAAACACTAGGTTCGTCGATTCCAGAGTCAACCCTCAGTTTAAATTTGTTGGTTGGTATACATTTCGGCAAAAATTTTCTGGGGAGAATGTGGCTTTATCTCAGGCTTTTGCTGAGAGATTTGATGGTGAAAATGTCAAGTTGGGAAGAAAGACATTCAACATCTCTGAGACCATCATAGCTCGTGCTACTCAAACCTTTGCAACTGCTGAACGTTGGTTCAAAAATAAAACGCAGCCCACAGAAGTAAGTATCTACCTTGAACTTGAACATGTCAATGTTAAATGGAATCCAACTGCACACATTTCTTGCTTTAAGGTTGAATGGCAACATGTGATTACCACAATGCAAAAATACATCACATGCGAGGGTAGGTTTTCTCTGTCCATCATTATCAATTAAGATTTCTTGCTCATATTTTAGGAGATAAACCTAAGAACTTGCCCTATTTTCTATATAATTCCTTGCTCAAGATGTCCCTAAAACTACAGAAGATCCCGAATTACTCTTTGCACAATCTATATCATAGGGGACTAATTAAAATTCTGATTTTCTACCATATTAGAAAAAGAATACCACTTGGGATAAGTTCCTGAGAGAGGAATGGTTTGGTAGAATAAACTCCAGGAGAAGGGTAGGGAGGCCCAAGAAAAGAGACACCCATGAACAAACTAGTGCAACCCCCATCTCAGACAGTTCATAACCTGACTCTTTCCATTCATTAGTTTTATGCCAAGCTAACCCTCCCTCCATCTCAGTCAAAAGGCCAACTAGATGCTGGATTAGGAAGCTTGCAGACCTTATGCCTATGCCAACAGTGCCACGATTTAATTAAGTTCACGTCAGCAGTTCACCCAGGGAACCTCAAACCCTAAGGTTTTTCATGGAGGAATATAAGAAGAAACTGAAACTGAAAAATGATTTTCCTCCTAAAAATTTTGTGTCAAAAGAGAAGGAGAAAATAGCTTCCTCTTCAAGAGGAAAACCTAGGAAGAAAATCTTCATGGTAGAAGAACCAATGGAAGTCAACCCTGGAAGTGAAAAGATCAAGCCATGTTCTTGAAATATCTCATTAAGAACAACCAAGCAGTGGTACTTCTCTCACAAAATCCACTCTCTCACAGGTTTTTATATATCTTAAGAAGGGAAAACATAAAATTTCAGACCTTTCATAGAAGAAGAGCCCACTTTGGCTCAACTAGTTTCTTCCATTGGATCTTCGATCAAGAAGAGAAGGAAAACTGGGAAACACTCCTACTCCTCTTATGAAAACAATAGTGACGATGAATATACAGAATCCGAGTATGAGGAAGAAGAATATAGTAGATTCATGCATGGAAGTAAGAGTTCTAAGTTCATCTTAAATCCCTATATCAAGAGACCTCATACCAGGCCCAAAAATAAACTCGGGCTGAACAACAAGTTAATTTCCAATCCTACATTAAGAGATTAAATTATCAATATTGAGGAGAGCTCAGAAGATAAAATCAAGAAAAGGAAAAAGACTTAGCCAAAGATTCAAGCACAGAGAAAAAGGTCAGATAAGAGGGTGATGAAAGCTGAGGCCATTAGGATTTTTGCCTCTATTCTAGACCTATGAATAATGAAGGAATAGGGTTGCCTTTGGAGAAAATTTTCATTTTTGGGTAAATTTTTCATGTTTCTGGATATAGATACTTTTTCTGTGAAGGTAGAAATTATTTCTGAATATTAACATATGATGAAAAGGAGCTAATTTTTGGTTTTCTATCATGATGGTGACATCAAAACAGGTGAAGTGGAGGATTTTTTAGTTATAATGGGTGCTGCCAGGTGTCATGTATCAAGTCTCCTCCAAAATGTCAGGGTTCTGTCTTTTTCACTTTTAAAGGAGAACAACCACATGTCACTTTGATTGTTGTTTACACTTTTTGTGAAGTTGGTTGCACCAGAACGGAGTAGCCGTCTTACAACAGACTGCCAAATCATACAACCACTTCGAATTGTTAGCCTTCATGATGTTTACTTTATTTATGATATAGCACTTTGTATTTAAGTTTAGGGATAAGCCTCATCTCTTGCATGAGATTGTAATAAATTTCTGGAACAGATTTAATTCTTTTGTGGAGATGACTGTATCATGTTTTTGTATATATGTGATAAACTTATATGAAGTAAATGTTCGTGGTTTTAGAATCTTGACTCATATGATCAATACTTTTTAGTGAATGAAATTGAAAGAAACTTCTAAGGACTTATTATCAATCTGGTGTGTGTATTGTTAATTTTCACTTGTGTTTCCATATCTTATTATCTTCAGTTGAAGTTTGCAATTCCTCATGTTGTTATGTGTTTTTATCAGTCTCTTCACATGTTCATGTGTTTTATCAAATTTTGTTAGTTTCACACAGTGAGCCTTCTTGATAAAATATATAATAACAGTTGAAAGAGCATCACTTATGACAGTTATCTTTCATAATATTTCATTGAGAATATTATAAGACTAGACATAACATTCTCTTGTTGAAATATTGTTAAATTGCTACTTGTGTTATTTTCTACCAAAAGAAATGGATTTCTACAGTGCAGACCCATTTTTTCTTATTCCATTTCACATTTTCTTCTCCTCACAGGTTACAAAATCACTCCTTTTCTACCACATCAGAATCTAATACCCTCATTAGTAGAACAATGGATTTGACTGAAATCTCTATTCAGTGAATGAGAGGTTAAACCACCTACCAATCTTATAAACCAAATCATTAAATTGCTTTATAGTTTAGGATTTGTTTGGTCAGATGCTTGATTCAGTCCAAATGTCGATTCCAACTCCAACACAACACTTAATGACCATTAAACATTAAAAAAGTTAAGTTTCCGGCTTAGTCCATAAACCCATGAAATTTCATCTATTATTAAGTTAGAGAAATTTGAAATTAATGTACTTATTACCACCCATTAATGCTCGAGCACTATAACTCCTTGGTTATATATTTTAGTTTATATTTCCTTGGGAAAGATAACTGGAATTGACTTAGTCCTAAACCTGTAATTCTCCCAATCCACACATATGCAATCCATAAAGTGAAACATGAAGCATATTTATTTTAGTTATTTTCAATAAGAATATGCCACTTAGCTCACAATGTAACACATGGAATATGGCCTTTGTTTCATGTCCTTCCAAATGTAGACCATTGTTGCATGTTGTTCATATTTGCAAGTTATTAAATGTATATTCCAAAGAATTCACTAAATGTCCCTTGTTCAACAACAAATTATTGTATTCATTTATAATTGTTTCTTTTGGGAAGCAGTTAAGCCATTGTCCTCATACCTACAACAACCTTAATATTTTACAACCATTTTAATCTTTTACAAACCTTCTTGTTATGGAAAATTAGCCCTTGCCATCAGGCAATAGTGACTATAGGAATCGATTTGCACCTAAATGTTCTGTCCCTGACATAAATCAAATGATTAAACCTAAAGTTTTAGTTTGCATGTTTCAGTTCAATTTTTTTTTCAGCCTAATAAACATTGACAAGATTTTCTATTAGCGAGTGAAAATATTTGAGGTCTTATTTGACCTCTTCCTCAGGTTGAGAGGGATAAAAATTAGTGTTCAAATGAATATTCTGAAGAAATGTTTGCTAATGTTAGCATTAGAGTTAACATTATTTAGTTAATATCAAGTGTTTGTTGTCTGTAATGTTGCTCGAATGTGCATGTGGCTCCAAACTTCCTAGTTACACGTGTAATATGCATGTGTCTCACAACTAGATCATTACACACGGCTGCCTGATGAATGTGATGTGTTGATGACGAATATCTGATGTAACTCACAGATAGTTTTGGGTGGCCCGTTGATTTTGTCGCTGCAAGTGATAACTAAACACTTGATTATTACCTTAAGCTTCACATGGTTTTGGGTGACTAACTGCTTATTGCTGCAAGTAAATTTTATCCCAAAAATGGGACCAGAGGCCCTTGGCCCATTGGCCCTGGAAGAAAAATAGCTAAATTTTCACTTCTTACCTCACGCTTCGCTTGGTTTCTTTCTCACATGTATGGCTCTATGTAATAAATTTTTTTGGAGCCCCTAAGCAGGAACTTCCCTTCAGGTGACAACCACAATTCACTACTATCTCAGTGCCTTAGAGGAAATAATCAGAAGCTTGAAGTAAATCACACTTTAGAGGGGAGCTAGATTTTCTTTCCAACCCTCGGTGTCGGTTTCTAAGATAACCAACTCTCCAATAGGGAGTTGGGCCCTTCATCTTGTCTACGGTATTTTCTCATGCCAAATACTCACCTTATGTGAGCAAGACTTATCGGCCTATAGCTCACATTATTCCCAGTTGGCAGTTATAGATTTAGGGTTCTCGAGACAATATTGATAGGTGGTACCCACGAAATTAATTTTAAGTGCGCCCTCACCTTCACTTGGGCGCTTTAATACGGGAACCGAGAAGGTTGGTCGAATCACCCTGAGCTGATATAATAAATGGCGAGCGAGATAGTCTGTACTAGCTATTGGATTTTTATTTCAATCTGGACTTGGTACTAGATATGGATATACAACTGACTTTTCTCCATCGACTGAAACTAGTGCTTATACGATTAGATCAACCACTCGTACTCTGTAAACTATATATGCTCTTTTTTCTACTACTGGTGCTGCTTCCATTGTTTATGGATAGGATTTAGATACTTATTCTTTCTTTGATGCTACCTAGTGGTTTTATCTGGATCCATTCATATTTTATTTTTGATGAATTTCGCCCAGACCTTAGCCTTTACGAAGTGTTTGCCTGGAAATTATTTGAATGGCTCTTGTTGAAAGGTTAATTTCACTTGCCCTATACTCAGAGCCACTTGCTATGTTTGTTTGAAGGGCTCTGGCAAAAAGCCGCTTTCTAAAATGGTGAAAGATCAATTTTTGAGAACCCTTACTGTACTATGTTTGAATGATAGTTTTCATTTTTGGCACCAGTTCTTTCGTAGGTTTAAATAGCAGTCCTTTGTACATTAAAAAAGGAGCATCAGAGTTTTTTGTTTAAAATAGGAAACAATCTTTGTATTTGAAAGAAACAGAGCATTGTTTCTTCATACATAGGAAACAGAGCAGTTGAATGGATTGAACGCAGTAATGTTTTTTTTAAAGGATGAGTGGTTCCCGCCACCCACGAAAGCAGACAACAGGGCAGACCACATTAGCAAACAGTCAGCAGACACATGGTAGGTTTACATTGGAGTAGGTTTCACTTGGCATGTTTGCGCAATTGGAGAAACCGGAGCTGAAATTGTTTAGGGCCGATTTAATTGAGGTTTTCACGTCACACTTCTCGACCGTACCAAAAGCCCAAAATCGGACCCGAACTTTTATAAAGTGGATTCTGTGAAGTTTTCATGTCACAAAATTGGCCAATGTCAGCATCCCATTTTGGAATGCAAAACTGTTTCATGCATTGCAGTTTAATCATCGTTTGAGTTCTGGCAGGGTCCACCAGGTCAAAGGTTTAAGGTTTTGTTTTAAAGTTATGCACGATGAAGGTTGTTAAAGTTCTATATTGTTTTTGTTATATGTTGTGTTTATTTTAACGTTTGGTATATGCGCTAAAGGTTTTGTAAAACCTTTGGAATTAAACCATGTAATATTTCACATATGTATATATATATATATATATATATATATATATGTTTCAACATATATATTACATAAGCGCATTGTAAAAGGAGGCCAATGGGCCATAGGAATAGATCAGTTTTAATTTATATGCTTTATGTTATAGTTTTATTTTTATGATTAGTGCTGTGGTATATAAAAGAAAAAGGCCGAGAGCCTATATAATGTAATGTAGTTGTTTTGGTTTTTAACAATGGACAGAGTGAAATTTTTTTTTGTAAGCAGAACAGTGTGTTATTACTGTGAGGCAGAGAAGAATTTTTGTGAGGACTGCATTTTGTAGTAGTCATATTTTGTAATCCCTCTCAGTGAGGAAGAAGTGTAATATTTTTTTTTTTTGAGTTATTAAATGGAATAGAAGTTTGTTTTCAAAGTGAGAAACTCTGTCCATGTGAGTAAAATTTTTAATTTTCTATGTGTTAGAAGAGGAGAGTATTACTCTCTCCATTGTTTGTTCTAGAATTTTCAATAATTCCAACATGGTATCAGAGCTAGTCCAGGCTCTTTAAAAATCAAAGAAGCTGAAGGAAAGGAGTTCTTTGTTGCAACAACTTCTCCAACAGTGTGAAGACTCAGCCGAAAATAATTCAAGGTATTTCTCTATAAATTTTATTTTGTTACTGTTGCAAAACAGTCAATTATTTTAAATACACAATCAAGTGTTTTTTGAATCATAGTTAAGAGTGTAGAATGGCTGGAGCCAGCACTAGCATGGGTATTGGAAATATCCATCTCCCACTATTTAATGGGAAAAATTATGACTACTGTTCAATAACTATGAGAGCTTTATTTGTTTCCCAAGACTTATGGGAATTTTTTGAGGATGACTTTGAAGAGCTAGCAGATGAAGAAGAGTTTAATGATTTAACTCAGGCAGAGAAAGAGTTGCTAAAGAGCAATAGGAAGAAAGACTCCAAAGCTCTCTTCTTATTGTATCAAGCAATGCATGAGAGTGTGTTTCCGAGGATAGTAGCAGCCAAGAGATCCAAAGAAGCATGGGAAACTCTAAAGACAACCTATCAAGGCATGGAAAAAGTGAAGACAACAAAACTTCAGTTGCTGAGGAGAGACTTTGAGACTCTCTGTATGAAAGAGTCAGAGATCATTGAATCATTCTTCACTCATGTGATTGGAATGGTCACACAAATAAGATCTCATGGAGAGACTCTTGAAGATAAGAGGATTGTGGAAAAACTCTTGAGGATTCTACCCTCAAGATTCGATGTGATTGTCACCACCATAGAAGAGACTAAGGATCTCTCAAAGTTCACAGTGGATGAGCTTCATGCATCACTGGTGACACATGAGCAGAGATTGGGTAGGAGTGAAAACTCATCTCTGGAACATGCCTTTAAGACCCAAATATCTTTCGAAAGAGGAAGAGGGCAAGGTAGAGGAAACAAGAGAGGAAGAGGCAGAAGCCAAAACAGAGGTGGAAGGAACAATCCAGCAAATTCTTAAAGAAGGGGCAACAATCCAAATCAACATCAAGGCCAAGGCAGTAGCCAGCAAAGTGGTCAGCATAATGCTCAATGACAAAGGTATGATAATTCCAATGTCCAATGTCACTATTGTAAAAAAAAATATGTTCATTATGCTAATGAATGTAGAAAGAAGCAGCATGATATGGGAAATAGAACTAGTGCAAATTTCACTAGAGAAAATATCAGCCAATATAATTTGTTTTTAGCTTGTAATATGGCTGAAGAAAAAAGTGAGGATTTATGGTTTCTAGACTCCGGTTGCAGTAACCATATGACAGGAAATATAGAAATGTTTTCTATGTTAGATGAGAGTGTGAAGTCACAAGTCACACTAGGAACTGATAACAAAGTCTCTGTTATGGGAAAATGAAATGTAAATGTTTTAACAAGGAAAGGTGCAAAGAAATCCATAGCAGGTGTTTATTATGTTCCAGGAATGAAGTGTAACCTCTTAAGTATTAGACAGCTTGTTCAAAATGGGTATAATGTATTTTTTGAGGATGATGTTTGTACCATCATGGACAAACCACCCAACAAACAATGTATTGCTAAAGTAAAGATGACAAGGAATAGGATGTTCCCTCTCAGAATGAGAGTAGATTTGAAAAATGGTGAAGAGAAAGCAGCAGTTGCACAAGAGGCTATCCAAAGTGAACCAGAAGATGAAAATTGGTTGTGGCACTTGAGATTTGGACATCTCAACTTTGGAGGTCTTAACTTGTTGAACAGAAAATGAATGGTAAGAGGTTTACCATTGATAGAGAAACTGGACAGCCTTTGTGAAGGTTATATCTTGGGGAAACAACACAGAGAAAGTTTTCCTTCTGGAAAAAGCATAAGGGCAAAGGCACCCTTAGATATTTTCCACTCAGATTTGTGTGGACCGATGCAAACTCCATCGCTTGCTAGCAGCCACTACATGTTAACATTCATAGATGATTTTACAAGAAAAACTTGGGTTTAATTTTTGAAAAACAAAAGTGAAGTGTTTTAAAGATTTTGCAATTTCAAAGCACTTGTGGAAAACCAAAGTGGGCTGCACATAAAATTCCTAAGGATTGATAGAGGAGGTGAGTATATCTCTAAATGTTTTCTACGTTTTTGTAGAGAAAATGGTATTCATAAGTAGTCTACAACTAGATATACTCTGCAGCAAAATTGAGTAGCCGAAAGGAAGAATAAAACCATAATGGACATGGTGAGGAGTATGTTAAAGGCAAAGCATTTGCGTAATGATTATTGGGCTGAAGTTGTACATTGTGCAGCGTACATTTTGAATAGGTTCCCTACAAAAGCAGTTATGAAAAAAGTGTCGGAAGAGGCATGGAGTGGCACAAAGCAAGGTGTCACACACATGAAATTTTTTGGATGTGTGGCTTATGCACACATATCGGATCAGCTAAGGAAGAAGTTGGACAACAAGGGGGAGAAATGTATTTTCATTGGATACAGTGAGGAATCCAAGGCTTACATGTTATACAACCCATCCACCAAGCAGTTTATTGTGAACAGAGATGTTCAGTTTATTGAAGAGGAAGCTTGAGATGGAAGAATAGAGAAAATAGTGAATGTTAAACATTGTTTATCTCATGATGAAAATGATGATGAATTGGCTTAAATGCATCCCCAAACAACAACACCAACACAAGAGCAGTAGAGAAAACCCTTGAGGAGAAATGAAGGTGCTTCTCCAAGCACACCACAAGGAGGAAATTCAAGTGTTTCTTCAAGCATTTGTACACCTAATGAAAGAGGTAAGAAGTTTAGAAATTTGAATGACATTTATGCATAAGAGGCAGCAAATGAAGGTATCAATTCTTTGTTTGCTTTATATTGTCATGTTAAAGATCCTATCCACTTTGAAGAAGCTATTAAGGCTAAAAAATGGATAGAAGCTATGGATGAGGAGATTAATGCCATAGAGAGAAACAAGACTTGGGATTTGGTTGAACTCCCAAAAGGTAAAGATGTCATTGGAGTTAAATGGGTCTACAAGACCAAGAGTAATTCTGAAGGAAAAATAGAGAGACACAAGGCAAGACTTGTCGTCAAAGGGTATAAGCAGACGCATGGCATAGATTATGAGGAAACTTTCGCACCAGTTGCTAGAATGGAAACCGTGACAGTAGTGCTGTCCATAGTAGCACAAAACAAGTTCAAACTTTACCAAATGGACATGAATTCAACATTCCTAAATGGAGTGTTAATGGAAGAGGTTTACACTGAACAATCTCTTGGCTATGAAAATAAAGGCCAAGAGCACAAAGTGTGCAAGTTGAAGAAAGCTCTTTATGGGCTGAAGCAAGCACCAAGAGCGTGGTACAGTAGAATAGACTCCTATCTACTGGAAAATGGATTTGAAAAGTGTGAGGGAGAACCCACCCTCTACATCAAAGAAAAAGATGGTAAAATGTTGATTGTAGTTTTATATGTTGATGATGTTATTTTCACAAGTAATGATGATTACCTTATTGAAAATTTTAAAACAGTCATGAAAGAAGAATTTGAAATGACTGACATGGGTTTGTTGAAATACTTCTTAGGAATAGAAGTAGAACAAGATGAAAATGGGATTTTTATCTCACATGCAAAATATGTTAATGAAGTGCTAGAAAGATTTAATATGCAGGAGAGCAAAGCAGCGATCACTCCCACAGTGATGGGATTAAAACTCAGCAGAGAGGACAGCAGCAAGGATTTTGATCCTAGCTTGTACAAGAGCATAGTTGGCAGCCTCATGTATTTGACTGCAACTAGGCCCGACATAATGCATGTTGTTAGTTTGATTTCCAGATTCATGGAGAAGCCAAAGGATGCACATTGGCAGGCAGCGAAGAGAATTCTGAGTTATGTTAAAGGTACGAAAATGTTTGGTATTTTATATACTGCTTCAGAATGTTCAGATTTAGTTGGATACACTGACAGTGATTGGGCTGGAAGTGTAGATGATCGGAAGAGCACTTCCGGTTATGTTTTTCACATGGGTTCAGGAGCCATTTCATGGGATTCTAAAAAACAACCCATTGTAGCGTTGTCTACAGTAGAGGCAGAATATGTGGTAGCTACAGTAGAAAATTTTCAAGCAATTTGGATGAGGAGGATGATAAGAATTTTAGGCCAAGAGCAAGCAAAGGGAACTGTGATTTTTTGTGACAATAGCTCAGCTATTGCATTATCGAAGAATTCTGTGTTTCACAAGAGAATGAAACACATTGACACAAAATTTCACTACATCAAAGAATTAGTGAACAATGGAGAAATTTTTTTGGAACACTGCAGAACTCAGGAGCAGTTTGCAGACATTCTGACCAAGCCATTGGGGCAGAAAAGTTTTGAGTTTTTAAGGAAATGCCTGGGTATGACTGATAACCCAGCAGTTGAAATTAAGGGGGAGTGTTGAAAGGTTAATTTCACCTGCCCTGTACTCAAAGCCGCTTGCTATGTTTGTTTGAAGGGCTCTGGAAAAAAGCTTCTTTCTAAAATGGTGAAAGATCAAATTTTGAGAACCCTTATTGTACTATGTTTGAATGAAAGTTTTCATTTTCGGCACCAGTTCTTTCGTAGGTTTAAATAACATTCCTTTGTACATTAAAAAAGGAGCATCAGAGTTTTTTGTTTAAAACAGGAAACAGTCTCTGTATTTGAAAGAAACAGAGCATTGTTTCTTCATACACAGGAAACAGAGCAATTGAACGGATTGAACACGGGAATGTTTTGTTTAAAGGATGGGTGGTCCTCGCCACCCACGAAAGTAGACAACGGGGTAGACCACATCAAAAAATAGTCAACAGACACATGGCAGGTTAAATTGGAGCGGGTTTCACTTGGCCTATTCGCGCAATTGGAGAAATCAGACCCGAAATTGTTTAGGGCCGATTTAATTGAGGTTTTCGCGTCACACTTCTTGACCATACCAAAAGCCCAAAATCGGACCCGAAATTTTATAAGGCGGATTCTATGGAGTTTTCGCGTCACAAAATTGGCCGACATCAGCGTCCCATTTTGGAATGCGAAACGGTTTCATGGATTGCGGTTTAATCTTCGTTTGAGTTCCAGCGGGGTCCACCAGGTCAAAGGTTTAAGGTTTTGTTTTAAAGTTATGCGTGACGGAGGTTGTTAAAGTTATATATTTTTTTTGTTATATGTTGTGTTTATTTTAATGTTTGCTATATGCGCGAAAGGTTTTGTAAAACCATTGGACTTAAACCATGTAATATTTCACATATGTATATATATATGTTTCAACATATATATTACATAAGCGCATTGTAAAAGGAGGCCGGTGGGCCATAGGCATAGATTAGTTTTAATTTATATGCTTTATGTTATAGTTTTATTTTTATGATTAGTGATGTGGTATATAAAAGAAAAAGGCTGAGAGCCTATATAATGTAATGTAGTTGTTTTTGTTTTTAACAACGGACAGAGTGAAATTTTTTTTTGTAAGCACAGCAGTGCGTTATGACTGTGAGACAGAGAAGAATTTTTGTGAGCACTGCGTTTTGTAGCAGTCATATTTTTTAATCCCTCTCAGTGAGGAAGAAGTGTAATAGTTTTTTTTTTGAATTATTAAATGGAATAAAAGTTTGTTTTCAAAGTGATAAACTCTGTCCCTGTGAGTAAAATTTTTAATTTTCTCTGTGTTAGAAGAGGAGAGTATTACTCTCTCCATTGTTTGTTCTGGAATTTTCAATACTCCAACAGCTCTTTCCTTTCTATCAGAAATAATTACTTACTTTCCTACCGTACATTTAAACCAATTCTAAAGAGAATGTTCCTTCTCAAACCAATTCTAAAGGGAATGTTCCTTCTCAATGGCCACCTTTCCAATTGCATCAGAGAGTCCATACCTAGGTTATCTCTCTTGGTTCAACAACTCCTTCACTTTAGGATCGAGGGTATGGGTTCGACTCCCAAAATATGTGATTCCAAATGTAACTCAAACAAGTGCTTATGTGTCTCATAACCTATCTATTTAACCCTAATATTTCGATTTTACTCTATGTGTTTCTCTTATTGGGTGCTTTTACCGGTTATGTTATTATTGTACCTGGAATTGGAACTACAATAGGGTCTTATGTTTTCATGTAAGTACCTGTTCTTTCTATGGTGTTGTGTTCTCTGGCTGCATTGTTTCATTTTTCTGTTCACAGATTCTTGGTAGCATGAAGCAAGTCCGCAATGCATTCCAAGCAAACTCCAACATGACCGACTTATTCCCGCCCTTCCAAAGAGGGCTTATCCCTGCCATGCCGAAGAGAAGGAAGGCATAAGATCCACCCAAATTATTAACTCCGAAAGTTTAATTGCTCAGGACTTGTGAATGATGGATCTCTGGAAGGAAATTTTTTTCTTATTTCACTATCCTACACTGTCCTAAAAGTGTAAAAAATACACTTCCATAACTGTCTTTGATGTCTCTAAAGCATCACATTCCAAAAGGAAATTTTTTTCTTATTCCACTGCCCTAAAAGTGCAAAAAGTACACACTAGTTCTTTCCAAGCTTCTTTAGGTCTCTTCCACACTCCTGTTTTACAAAGAAGTTGATGTGAGTTAGTTATTAATCAAACAATAAGAATCTTTGCTCTCAAAGGAATGTTAGTGCTAATGTACTATTTTTCTTAAAAATCAGATGTGGGGTTGAATTCCTGGACATAGTACTTCTTCTTTCTATTTGTGGGACATGCATTATTTAACTCCTTGTTATTTGTGAGATATGCATTGACTTAAATATTCCATTTTTACATCCATTCGTTGTTTTGTCTTATCCCTAATTTCTTTCTTTCACTCGTACTTTTATTGAACATAACTTTCAGCCATCTACCCTTCTCTTATTCAACTCATTCTAATAGGATTTCAAAGTGATTTCAATGCACTAAAGGGTTTTCCGTTACGACTTAATTCAATAATATAAAATTAATTCTTGGGTACTCTACACTTACTGTTCGCATTCCTTCGTGAATCCATGGCATGTTGCTTCATGTGGGAGAGGAAATGAAAATTCTTCCTGTACTTACAATGCTGAAGTGCAGTATCTTTGCGCGTTCTTTCAAGGGATTAAAACCGCCACGGTTTCTTTTTTTTCAACAGGAGAAAAATCGTTGTTTAGATATTAAATCATGGGAAAACAGTCCATCGTCCAGAAACATGTGCAACTGAGGAGGAGATAGCCAATCTCGACAGGAGAAAGGAGTTTCCCGTTCAGGCAGAGGTAAAAAAAGAACAGAGTATGGTACCCATACAGACAATGCCGTGAAACCATATAGGCTCACAACAACAAAACAATACCCATCAATAGATACTGGCATCCAGGCGGAGTAGTCAGGAGGAAAATACATAGAGCGGTAGAAACAAAAAGAGAGATAACAATACCGACCTCAATGCTGATACAACGCATTACAGAAACCAAGAGCAATACCCGATAAATGTATTGTGGTGCAGCGAAAGGGAGGCAGACTGTCCAAAAGCCATGTAGCCTGGGCGCTGTAGCCAATACGAAAGAGAAAGAAAATTGTGTAGACAGGTACTGAGAGCAATACCAAAACCAGAGCATGTGAAGAGCACCATTCCAGTAGCCTCCCAAAGAAAGAGATAGCCCATGGCTCGAAAGATGACACCTAGTTCGAAGAGCTTACAATGGGATAGAGAAGAAGGTCTCGGCTCTGTTTTCGCTGATATTTGTGACTGAAATGAAACCAAATTCTTGTACCAGCCCAAGTTTAGAGATTTTATCCGCCCTGCTGTTCAGCTCTCTGTAGATATGGTGGGTGGATGTCCTCTGAAATTGGGAGAGAAGGTGGGTAATACGTTCGACCCAACCACATAGATGTGGGCTTCAGAGAGTAGTCCTACCCGAGATACCTCCAATTACAACCTGGGAATCCCCATATATATCAATGCAAGGGATCTTCAGGTGAAGAGCCACAAGGAGACCGCTCCATAGGGCTAATAGCTCAGCTTTATTGTTAGTTTCGGGGCCGCCATTCCAGAAGATATTGTAGCGCTCCCCATTCTCCAATTTAAGCCAGGCCCCACAGCCACAGACCCCCTCCTGCTGTGCCCCATCGAAAAAGAGTGCCGAGATATTGATCTCGTGAGGTCTATACCTGATGGATAGGTCGTTTACGACCTCATCCGGAGCAAAGTGAGTTTGTAGCCATTCCAGAATCCGCCGATACAACCTGTGGGGATCCCACAGCCCCCCATTGAAAAACATATTGTTCCTGGAGCGCCATATCTCCCAGCAAACATAGAAGGGTAGAGCCTTGATCCCATCACCCTTGGATGCCCAAAAATCATAAGTCTGGGCCTGAGACAGTGGTCTCCAAGATGGGTAGCCAGCCCAATGAGATATCAATTCCCAAAAGCCCAGTACTGTTTTGCATTCAAAGAATAAGTGGGAGACAGTTTCCAGCTGTTGATTGCAAATGGTACAGCGACCCAATCCGATCATACCTCTTTTTTGGAGATTCTACCATGTGAGAATCCTCCCTTTCCAGAGAAGCCAGTTGAAAAGAAGGATCTTGTGGGGAATTCTCCACTTCCACACCTTTGTGAAACTAGGAATAACATTGGGGGAGGAGACTCCAGCAATCATGTTCGAATACAAGTCTTTTACACAAATGTTGGGGCCCTTGTAAGACCCGCCCCACACAATCCTATCACCTGCAGGATGTAAAAAGAAGCCAGCCCCCTGGAAAACGCTGATGGTGTTCTGCCACGAATCCCTGTCCTCATCCTGTAAGCCAAGTCTCTCAAAGGTCTTCCAGACAGGAGCACCGTTATCCCAATGAGAGATAAAATCGGAAATGAAAAAGAGCCCTCTATGGGACAGCCTGTGGTAGAAATGCAGATCAGTGCCATGATCATTAGAAGCGCCCAATATGTAGGAGCACGAGATAGGTATCTGCCTCCCATCGCCAAGCTTCCACCGCACGTACTTCTTAACAGTCCCCAAGCTTTTAGACAAACTTCTCCAAATCATGGACGCACCCATATGTGGAATCATAGGGCCGAGGATGTAATTTTCCATAGATCTAGAGCCCACATATTTGTCCAGCATGATATTTGAGTATATGCCGTTACCTGTCAGGGCCCTCCATAATGACTTGGCTAATAGAGCCAATGAGAAAGTCTTCAGATCTAATAGACCCCAGACACCCATATCTTTTGGTCGGGAGATCTCCGACATTTTAACAAGGTGAAATTTTTTTTTATCTCCCGCCCCGGCCCATAGAAAATGTGACATAATAGCATAAATCATATTGCAAATCTGTGCAGGAATAAGGAAAAGATGCCCCCAATATACTGTGAGCTGCGAGAGAACAACTTGTGTAAGCACGAACCTCCCGCCCAAAGTGAGCCATCGGTTAGTCCTGTTGGTTCCTCGTGTTTTGACAGTTTGGAAAATCAAAAGACAAGGCAACATCAGAACCAATCTATAGAGTTCCAGGATCTAGTCCTCCTGTTCTCAGAGAGGGATCTCTCAAATATTTGTTTGCAAAGGTTTATCTTGTTTTCTTTGGTTATGGAATTTTAGACTAGTTATTACGTGCAAATGTTTGTTTGGTTGGGTTGAGTTGATACAACAGAATATGAAAGGTATAGGAAAGATAGATAGAAAGAGGAAATATCCGGTTCATTGGGCAATGGAGTCAAAATAAGATCATGACAAACTCTTCAAGGGATATGGGATATCAAAAGGGAAAATCTAACTTGGCCATAGGATCCTTTGTTTTGGAATGAGATGGACATTAATGATTTGGAAAAAGAAATTTAATTCTCAACAAAGGGAACTTGAGAAACATAACTTATCAATAAAGAGATATTTGATAGACAGGGCTAACCATAAATTCTACAAACATTCTTTAAGCAAATAATGATTTCAAGACAAATTCTAAAATGAAATCTAAGATTCGGGGAACACCCTATTTCCTCAAAGATATTATTTTAAAGGATTTAGAAAACATAAAAGATTCACTGATAATTGCATTCATAGAAGAGGGAACACCTAAATAACATCTGTGTTTGCAACTATAAAGACCTTCAAAAAAACTGTTTAAGCAGGGGCAAAGGGTAAGATCAAAACCGACCTCTTTGGTTAACTTAAGACAATGGTACTTCGAAGGGAGATTTCAATAACGGCTTTCAAGTGATGGCAGACAAGCAGGGAGAACCATAACATGCTGAAACCAAATATTTGAGCTATCAAGGAAATAAACGAGCATGAAGACTAAAGAGAAGGTTTAAAGCCTCTAAAATACTTCAGCAGAAGAAAACATAAAACAGTGAAGGGTGAACAAGTCTAAGGTGCTTCCAGGAGTCATTTCTTAGCCTAAAACTTTCAGCCTACTGTAGTAAGAAATTATGGAACATAATGAAAACAAGGGAAAAAAAATTTAACAGTTCAGAGCACTTCACCAACAGCCAAGCTCATGGATCCAATGATAGAGCCTTCTCAGGAACAGACATGCAACAACATCATCAAGACATCCAAGACTCCAAATTATTTTCAACTTCAACAGACTTGTATATTTATTTCAGAGAGTTTCAATATTACAACTTGTGATCAAACAACAACCAAACTTCTCATCTTATGCAGAAGTACTTATAGGAAGATGAGGAGGTGAGAACTAACAAAAATATCTCGTGAACCATTGATACAGATTAAATGACTTCTCGGCCTCTTGAGGGGTTCGATGGAGAAGTGTACAGGTGGATCACTGTATTAATGTTTTACAATTAATATCAAAGCTCGGTGGGAGCTTTATTTGACTTTGAGGCCCTATACTCTGTCTGGAGCAACTCTGCAGCTATTTTCTATTACACTCCTTTGGCAAAATTAACTTCTTGGCAGCGCTGGAGGCAGATATTTCCTGAATCAATAACTTCGGCCTCGGTTTTGAATGGTTTGAGGCGACAGGTGGCTCTTTGTAGTAGCTGAGGAATCAATTCGCCTCAGTTGAAGCGGTGGAAACTTTTGTGTCTGATAAAACACTTTAGGTTTTCCTTTAAACTGTGTTTTAGATTGGGGATTAGGCTTTTGATAACTGTCTTAGCCATAATCCCCATAAAAACTGTCTTCAATCTTCATCTGCTGTGCTCTGTCTTCAAAACTGATACTCTTTAACTGTGTTTGAATTAAAACAGTGTCTTGTCGATGTGCAGACCCACACTGGGATTTACGGCATCAATACTCATAGAGTACTGACGAAACATGGAATAGAGCCCCGTGGATGGCTTCTCTGTAATGAAACGAGGGCATGAGAATCGTCATTCCCAGCCCTTGGCATTTCTTCATTATACAATGGAAAACCATTTAGAACACCTGCATCAAACACAAAACAATTAAGAAATCCTGCGAAAAAATAGGTTTAAACTACTTCAGATGGCGGGGGAGGAGCGTAGCCGTCGGATAAAAATATCTAACGGTGGAGATCGGCGAAAAACAGGAAAATGAGAGCAGGGAGAAGAAATAAGGCGGGGTGGTTTTGGACCGTCCGATCTGGACACGTGGACAGTCCTGATCTAATCGGAGGATCTCAATCGGGGGTGGCAGGCAAGTGCATGCGATGTAAATTTCCAATGCGATTAAGCGCTGGCCGTTGATCTGCAGATCAGATCGACGGCGGAAGATGAATCGGAGGGTTTTTGAAACAGGGTAAGACTTGTGATCGGAGGGAATAAGGGTCGTTGGATCTTCTGGAGGATGGACGGCTCAGATTGGATCGGGGATCGGCAATCGGGAGTGCAACAAAAACGCATGCGATTTGAAACTTGCGATTAGAGACTTGCGATTGAGCGCTGTCCGTCCGATCATCAGGGAGATGGACGGCCCAGATTTAATCGGAGGATCGCAATCGGGGAGGTCACACAACAACATGCGATTGAAACTTTGCGATTGAACCCTTTGCGATTGGGCGATAGCCATCGGATCGGGTCTAGATCGACGGTCCAGATCCTTTGATTTCTTGCACCGGCGGGACCCTTATACTTTGCGAGAAACCCGAAAATTTCGATAAACACCAAGGTTTTGAGTGGATCGGGCAGAAAATATATATGATAGGTTGGCGCCCGATTGTGGGGCCACTGGGAGTATGGAGTACCATGGGCCCGGGGCTTTATATAACTAGGGCTAATCGCAATCAGAACATTCGGGCCCGGTCTTTCAATCAACCCATTTGTAATTTCTCCGATCGCGATTACGCGATTGGTCTTTTTGATCAACCCATTTTTATTTATCACGTGTTCTTAAGTTTTTAACTTGAAACTTCGGAAAGTGGGTTTTTGGGTTTACAAAAAAAAAATTGATCAGAGAGGGATTTTTCAATGGTTTAGCGCCTGATTGCAGGCCTATGGGTTAAACGAAATAACAATATGATCTGCGGTTTATGACGAGGGGCTTATCGCAATCGGCATTTTGAAATGGCTCACAAACATGCACACTTGAATCTTTCCGATGCGATTAGCGTCGACAAGCTTTGGCATTTGGTTTCGACGCATGGGCATGTGGGGGGAAGTGGTTTAGGACTTAGCCCAAGGGGCTTAGGTCCATAGCAATAAAAATTTGTTTTTTATGAAAAATTTCAAGGTTTTAAATGGATTTGAGGGTTTCGGCACAGCTCAAAAAGAAGTTTTAAACCATGTCAGGAAGATTTTTACGGATGGAGGGAGAAACTTATGAAAAGTAGAGGAATAATATGGAAAAAAAAGGGGAAGAAAAATGATGGTTTCTTCAGCAGTTTGTTATACGAAATCAACAGAATTTTCTGAGTATAAAATGGGACAGCAAATGAGGATTTGGGACAGAGGCATGAGGCCTTAAAGAGACTTCAAGAGCTAACAATTTTTAGTGATAAAATTTGTTCCTTGGAGGCTCAAAAAATATCTTAGCCACCTTTTGGTATAATAAAATATTATAGGTGGCTAACAGTGGCTCCACTTGGGGATGGTGCTTTCTTGAAGGCATCAAGAATTCAGACTTGATTTCTGGGAGGCTGATTAGTTGCCTCATCCATTGGGCTGTCCTCCTATGATGAATAATCTTCTCTAAAAACATATTTGGCAGCCATGAAAACAATGGACCTTTATCAACAAGCTTGCTACCTGCCCAATCCTACAGATCTAGCATTTTTTTTTCTTCATCAGAGTGCACTTGGATTGGCAAACTCTATTCACAACATTTTATTCTTTTGAAAGCAGGAAATATAATCTATTTATACTCCTTATTTCTCCCTGAACTCAGTTTAAACAGTTGAGCTCAGATATTTCTCTACCTAGTCTACTGTCTGTTGGGATTAAACAGTCCAACAAACTTTCATTCTCTAAATTCTACAATAGAAATTTAAAAATAGTCAAGTCAAGATTGAGCTATTTGACTTGCTATGATCTATGGCATAAGAACAAGCTGCACATAGATTATTATTTGCAGAAAATTAAATCAAAATGGAAGGCTTAAGATCTGAAAGTTTCTCGTTATGGCCTTCTTTTTCTTTACAGCTCTGTTTTTAATTTTGTTTTGAGCTGTCTCTTCCTTGATATCTGATTCAGGTTTTGAGCGGATTAGAACCAGATTTTTACATCTTCTTGACTCAGAAAAATAAAACAGTTTTGAGTCATCTCTCTTTGGAAACTTTGGTTCAGATTTTGAACATGTTTGAACCTTTAATTTCTATCCTAATCTATCTACCGATAAGCCAAGATTAAGCAGTTTGGCAAATCGAATTCACTATCCTATCAGCAGAAAAATTTAAAGCTAATTTAGTCAAGATTAAATTGTTTGACTAATTAGAAGTGTGTTTTTTAGGAGTGGCATTTGGGCTTGCACACTTTCAGATTTATTTCTTTTTTGGTATGGGGCTATACCTTTCTTGCTTTGACAATTTTCCCTCTTTTCATTCTTTCTTTGTTTTTGTATTTTTGAATTCTTGATTTTTCTCCAAAGCAGAAAACAACAACTAACTACATGCTCGGAACTGAGCTTTATTGACATTCCTATATAACCTATTCTAAACATAGAGTATTTACATATTCATATGATACAAAAGTGCCAATGCAGCTAGCTGAGTAATGTCAAGAAGAAGTAGTAACTCTGGCTGCTTGTCAGAGGTATCCATAGAACATATTGAAGGTTAACCTTCAATGTCAAGGCTATCACAGAAGGTGACAACTTTTCATGTCTCTGGCTCTTGCAAAGGGTCAATGCTTGATAATTTGAGCCAGTCGGGATTTCCACACACTCTTCCATAGGATCAACAAAGAAAAGATGAAGATTCTCTTCCTTTTGATCCTCCACGATTGGTATATCATCTACTTCTAAGACATCAGCTTTGAAGACTATCTCTTCAGTATGTAGCTTGGAAGTATCATCATTTTTAACCTGCAAAATAGCAAACAGTGAAATATCTTCTTTCTTTGAATCTATGCTTGCTTCTGATATAAATTTAGGCTCTTTAAATGACAGACTAATATCAGTGAAGGGAGAAGTTTCTTCTTGAGAAGATGATATATCCACAGCAGGATAGTCTTTTATTTGTTTTTCTCCTTCATCTTCATCATCCTCTGAACTGGAGGACTCATCATATTTAACAGTGTTGTCCTCTGGTAACCCTGGTATGCTTGTATTCAGTGGATTAATTTGTATGAAGAGGTTATTATATTCTTGAGCAGGAGAGTATTTAAAGGTTTCCTCTTTTTCAAGAGAAAGCTCCTTTTGCTCAAAAATTTCTTTATTGCTCTTCTCTTCACCTTCCGAGTTGAAAGGCTGCTGATTTCCAATTATGTGAAAGCCATTAGTGATGGATTGAAGCGGATGTTTTTGGCTTTCAAGCTGGTGATGGTGAAAATGATACCACCAATCAAACGCTGGTTGCCCTGCATGATTAGTTTTTTCTTGGAACTCATCATCATCATCATCAGACTGATCGAAATTCGGAAAATCATCTGAATAAACAATTTTGTCAGTCGAACATATTGGGTCATTAGTTTGTTCGTTTAACTGTTCTACAAGTTTATTTTCTATTTCAAGACAACAACATTTAGTAGGAAAATGAGCAGAAGTGTTTTGTTATAATAAAGAATTGAGGGCTGACTGTTTATTTAATATCTGATCAATTTCTTCCTCTGTAAAAAGAGAAGGAATTTTCTCTTTGCTTTAGACAGAAGGACAACAGTCCTCTCCCTCTTGTGTTAACTAGTTTTGAGGCTGGATGTCTTCTTGAGCCTCTTCTAGGGGATGATTACTTGTGCTCATAGGGGAATTTTAAGGATTCTCTTCTTTTTCCTGATCTATCTCAATTTCAACCAACACCTCATGATTTTCATGGCAGTCACTTCGACTATAAGGTTCATGAGTTGTTTCAAGCATATTATGAAGATTCCATTGTCTTTTAATAATCTGAAATGATTCGAAACATAAAGGAAGAAACCCTGGTTGTATTGTCTCTTCTCCTTTTTCAGATTTTGTCGGTTCAAAAAGGCTTATGTTTTCCTCAAGGCACTGCTTACTATGAGCTTTTGCAATCTGGTTATGGAGTTCTCTTAATGGCATAATACAAGAAATAGGTAGGCAATCAAGAGTTTCCTGACAACCTTCTTCATTGCTCTCATTGTAATCTTGTTCATCATACCTATTTTGTAGTTTTTGGGTTTGCTCTTGATTCGAAAGGAGTATGGGCTGCTCTAGATCATCAATATTTAAATTGGCCTCATGCATTTTAAATCTTTTCCCAAGTATGTACATCATTTTCTCCATCATGATCAGTAATTTTCCTTTATTAATTTGTCTATAATCTTGCTCATTGTCTAGGTCTTGTAATGGTTGAGTTTTGTATTTAAGGTCACTGTATCTTTTTAACCAGTTCAGAGTCTTCTGCCAGTAGAGTCATTAGGTCTTTTGGGTTTGTGGAGTCGCCAGGTGGAAGATTTTGAAAATTTCTGTCCACCAACAACATGATTGGGTTTTCTTAATGCATTCCCAAGGGAGTCTACAAGGACTGGAAGGGTAATAGGCCTACTGGAGGCCAGTGGAGTCACCTAGGTGGAATTTTTTTTAGTTTTTATAAAGATAGAATGTTTTATGGTTCCACCACCATATTTATTATGAAGCCAAACTTGAAATATTTTGGGCTTTTCTGTGTTTATTTTTTTTTTATAGGTTAAGAGAGTGTTCTAAGTCTGATTTTGCACTTAGCTAAGGTGTTCAAACAAACAGAGTTGCTCTTATGGCTTGGTAACTGGTTCCTTCAAGGTTTGATAAGGATTTAAAAGGAATCCTAAGGGTTACTTAGTTTGTCACTGATTCAAAAGAGTCCTATCATGATTTCCATTATGTTAGGCAGTGCTTGAATAAATTTACTTATGTTATACTGGACCTAAAGTTGAAGGAAAGGTTTTGTAAACCTCTAATTCTCAGCATGTCCCACCGTGATCGCCATTATGTTGGTTCCCCGTGTTTTGACAGTTTGGCAAATCAAAAGACAAGGCAACATCAGAACCAATCTTTAGAGTTCCAGGATCTAGTCCTCCTATTCTTAGAGAGGGATCTCTCAAATATTTGTTTGCAAAGGTTTATTTTGTTTGCTTTGGTTATGGAATTTTAGACTAGTTATTACGTGCAGATGTTTGTTTGGTTGGGTTGAGTTGATACAGCAGAATATGAAAGGTCTAGGAAAGATAGACAAAAAGAGGAAATATCCGGTTCATTGGGCAATGGAGTCAAAATAAGATCATGACAAACTCTTCAAGGGATATGGGATATCAAAGGGAAAATCTAACTTGGCCACAGGATCCTTTGTTTTGGAATGAGATGGACATTAATGATTTGGAAAAAGAAATTTAATTCTTAACAAAGGGAACTTGAGAAACATAACTTATCAATAAAGAGATATTTGATAGACAGGGCTAACCATAAATTCTACAAAAATTCTTTAAGAAAATAATGATTTCAAGACAACTTCTAAAATGAAATCTAAGATTCGGGGAACACCCTATTTCCTCAAAGATCTTATTTTAAAGGATTTAAAAAACATAAAAGATTCACTGATAATTGCATTCATAGAAGAGGGAACACCTAAATAACATCTGTGTTTGCAACTATAAAGACCTTCAAAACAACTGTTTAAGCAGGGGAAAAGGGTAAGATCAAAACCGACCTCTTTGGTTAACTTAAGACAATGGTACTTCGAAGGGAGACTTCAATAACGGCTTTCAAGTGATGGTAGACAAGTAGGGAGAACCATAACATGCTGAAACCAACTAGTTGAGCTATCAAGGAAATAAACGAGCATGAAGACTAAAGAGAAGGTTTAAAGCCTCCAAAATACTCCAGCAGAAGAAAACATAAAACAGTGAAGGGTGAACAGGTCTAAGGTGCTTCCAGGAGTCATTTCTTAGCCTAAAAATTTCAGCCTACTGTAGTAAGAAATTATGGAACATAATGAAAACAAGGGAAAAACATTTAACAGTTCAGAGCACTTCACCAACAGCCAAGCTCATGGATCCAATGATAGAGCCTTCTCAGGAACAGACATGCAACGGCATCATCAAGACATCCAAGACTCCAAATTATTTTCAACTTCAACAGACTTGTATATTTATTTCAGAGAGTTTCAATATTACAACTTTTGATCAAACAGCAACCAACCTTCTCATCTTATGAAGAAGTACTTATAGGAAGATGAGGAGGTGAGAACTAACAAAAATATCTCGTGAACCATTAATACAGATTAAATGACTTCTCGGCCTCTTGAGGGGTTCGATGGAGAAGTGTACAGGTGGATCACTGTATTAATGTTTTACAATTAATATCAAAGCTCGGTGGGAGCTTTATTTGAATTTGAGGCTCTATGCTCTGTCTGGAGCAACTCTGCAGCTATTTACTATTACACTCCTTTGGTAGAATTAACTTCTTGGCAGCGCTGGAGGCAGATATTTCCTGAATCAATAACTTCGGCCTCTGTTTTGAATGGTTTGAGGCGACAGGTGGCTCTTTGTAGTAGCTGAGGAATCAATTCGCCTCAGTTGAAGTGGTGGAAACCTTTCTGTCTGATAAAACACTTTAGGTTTTCCTTTAAACTGTGTTTTAGATTGGGGATTAAGCTTTTGATAACTGTCTTAGCCGTAATCCCCATAAAAACTGTCTTCAATCTTCATCTGCTGTGCTCTGTCTTCAAAACTGATACTCTTTAACTGTGTTTGAATTAAAATAGTGTCTTGTCGATGTGCAAACCCGCACTGGGCTTTACGGCATCAATACTCATAGAGTACTGACGAAACATGGAATAGAGCCCCGTGAATGGCTTCTCTGTAATGAAACGAGGGCATGAGAATCGTCATTCCCAGCCCTTGGCATTTCTTTGTTATACAATGGAAAACCATTTAGAATACCTGCATCAAACACAAAACAATTAAGAAATCCTGCGAAAAATAGGTTTAAACTGCTTCAGATGGCGGGGGAGGAGCGTAGCCGTCGGATAAAAATATCTAACGGTGGAGATCGGCGTAAAACAGAAAAATGAGAGCGGGGAGAAGAAATAAGGCGGGGTGGTTTTGGACCGTCCGATCTGGACACGTGGACGGTCCTGATCTAATCGGAGGATCTCAATCGGGGGTGGCAGGCAAGTGCATGCGATGTAAATTTCCAATGCGATTAAGCGCTGGCCGTTGATCTGCAGATCAGATCGACGACGGAAGATGAATCGGAGGGTTTTTGAAATGGGGCAAGACTTGTGATCGGAGGGAATAAGGGTCGTTGGATCTTTGGGAGGATGGACGGCTCAGATTGGATCGGGGATCGGCAATCGGGAGTGCAACAAAAACGCATGCGATTTGAAACTTGCGATTAGAGACTTGCGATTGAGCGTTGTCCATCCGATCATCAGGGAGATGGATGACCCAGATTTAATCGGAGGATCGCAATCGGGGAGGTCACACAACAACATGCGATTGAGATCTTTGCGATTTGGCGATAGCCATCGGATCGGGTCTAGATCGACGGTCCAGATCCTTTGATTTCTTGCACCGGCGGGACCCTTATACTTTGCGAGAAACCCAAAAATTTCGATAAACACCAAGGTTTTGAGTGGATCGGGCAGAAAATATATATGATATGCTGGCGCCCGATTGCGGGGCCACTGGGAGTATGGAGTACCATGGGCCCGGGGCTTTATATAACTAGGGCTAATCGCAATCGAAACATTCGGGCCCGGTCTTTCAATCAACCCATTTGTAATTTCTCCGATCGCGATTGCGCGATTGGTCTTTTTGATCAACCCATTTTCATTTATCACGTGTTCTTAAGTTTTTAACTTAAAAACTTCGGAAAGTGGGTTTTTGGGTTTACAAAGGAAAAAATTGATCAGAGAGGGATTTTTCAATGGTTTAGCGCCCGATTGCGGGCCTATGGGTTAAACGAAATAATAATATGATCTGCGGTTTATGACGAGGGGCTGATCGCAATCGGAATTTTGAAATGGCTCACAAACATGCACACTTGAATCTTTCCGAGGCGATTAGCATCGACAAGCTTTGGCATTTGGTTTCGACACATGGGCATGTGGGGGGAAGTGTTTTAGGACTTAGCCCAAGGGGCTTAGGTCCATAGCAATAAAACTTTGTTTTTTATGAAAAATTTCAAGGTTTTAAATGGATTTGAGGGTTTCGACACAGCTCAAAAATAAGTTTTAAACCATGTCAGGAAGATTTTCACGGATGGAGGGAGAAACTTATGAAAATTAGAGGAATAATATGGAGAAAAAAGGGGAAGAAAATGATGGTTTCTTCAGCAGTTTGTTATATGAAATCAGCAGAATTTTCTGAGTATAAAATGGGACAGCAAATGAGGATTTGGGACAGAGGCATGAGGCCTTAAAGAGACTTCAAGAGCTAACAATTTTTAGTGATAAAATTTGTTACTTGGAGGCTCAAAAAAGATCTTAGCCACCTTTTGGTATAAAAAAATATTATAGGTGGCTAACAAGTCCAACTCACAATTTTGTTCCTGTATTTCTCAACTAACCATTCCCAATCTTTGTTCAAATAAGAGCAGGGCTTTAAACGGAACCCCAAGTAGGAGATGCCATTGGAAGATTTGGCAATACTTACTCCCAGAATCTCAGCAATATGAAGTATTTCCTCCTCATCGCCATGGTCAAAAAGTAGTTTAGACTTAAGCTTGTTGATGACAAGGCCTGTGGCCGAGCCAAATCTGTCCAGCAGAGAGTGAAGGAAAACCCAGTTTTCTGAAGGATGCAACCAAAAATCAATAGGTCATCAAAAAAAAGTGAGTGGGTGATCCTGACCTGTGGAGATACCAGCATACCTGTAAAATGTCCATCCCTAGCAGCACAATTGATCAGACGGCTAAAGCCCTCCATGACAAGAAGGAAGATGAGCGGAGACAGTGCACAGCCCTGTCTCAGCCCACGTCCAGCATTGATGAAAGTAGATGGGATCCCATTGATGATGACACTATATCTCACCGAGAAAATACACGCCATGATCCACCTAATGGCAGGAAATTGCAGACCAATCTTGTAAAGAGCCAATCTAATGAAAGACTAGTCTACGGAGTCGTAGGCCTTGTATTGGTCGACCTTGTATATAATACCACCCTGCTTCAGATCATGCATAGTGTGCAAAGCCTCCTGCGCGATGGCCATGACATCATGAATCGATCTGCCATGTAGGAAACCATACTGCTCATCCGAGATCCACTTAGAGAGAGTTGCCTTCAGCCTGTTTGCAATCAGCTTCGATGATATCTTGTATAAGACATTGCAAAGTGCAATTGGGCGATAGTCTGAGAAGGTAATAGGGTCCGAAGTCTTAGGAATGAGCGCAATAAAGGTGGCACTAATGTCACCCGGCATCTATCCCTTTGTTCGGATCGTCTCAATCAACTCCAGCAATTCAGCCCCTATAAGGTCAAAAAAGCCGATGAAGAATTCTACCGGCCACCCATCAGGCCCAGGGCTTTTGTCCTTGGCGAAAGAATTCAGAACATGCAGTAATTCCTCCTTAGTTATGGGAGCCATGAGGCCCTCAGCAGATGTCTGGTCGAACATTACCGGAATGTGATTAAGAACCCACTGTTGGTTGAGGTAAGAGATCCCCTCATCTCGCTTATAGAAATCTTCAAAAAAAACAGCAGCATATCTCCTAATCTCCTCTTCATCCGAGATGATGGTACCCTCCTTGTCACGTATGCTCCAAATGGCATTTTTAGCCCTTCTGCCGGATGCAAAAGCATGGAAATACTTAGTATTGAGGTCACCCTCTTTGATCCACTGCGTTCTGCTCTTTAACTTCCACGAGAGCTCTTCGATTCTAAGAAGTTCAGTCTTCCTGCCTTCCAAAGATTTCAATAAAACATATTTTCCAGCATCAGGAGGGTGGGTTAAAAAAAGTTCATATGTCTGGGCAATGCGCTCAGAGATTTCAGACAGTTCCAATCTCTGCAATCGCTTCTTATCACGTTCCCATTTTTTGACAGTATGCTTCAAAGCCACCAATTTGCTAGCCAATCCACCATCATGTGGGAGCGAATCCGCATCGTCCTTCTAGAAATTCGAAACGAGGTTGATGAACTCAGGGTCTGATAGCCAAACCCTATTGAATTTAAATGGAGCTCCCTTACTGAAGGCTTAAAGATGCCACGACAAGAAAATAGCTCTGTGATCTGACAAAGAAGAATCCTGGACAGAGAGGCGCATGTGTCCCAGGATATTAATCACCCCTGCGCTGACCATGGCACGGTCGAGAACCTTGGCGATGTAGTCATCCCCACACCTGTGGTTTGACCAGGTGGCTCGTTATGTTATTGCGCTCATAGCCTTAAAATAATTTATCTGTATCTGATCATTGTCTAAAATTCCCAATGGCAATGACCACAAAACCCCTGATTGGACTATAAAACTTGTGGTGACTAAACCCACTAAACCAGTCATCATAATTCCTTTGGCTTTGGCCTGGGCGCGTTAATCCAAAAGGAAAGGATTTGGACACTTAATAGCCTGGCCTCTGTGGGATAACCTTTGTATTTCAGAATAAGTCTAAATTCCATATATACAAATTTAATATAAGAACAATCTAAGAAGAATCAACGAAGAAAGAAATGGATTGTAAAAGAAATTGTTTTTATAAAATATTAATTATATTAAAAAAATTTAATATCAAATTTTACAATCATTTTATTTAATAATAAAAAATAATATAAGTTAAGAAAATGAATATAAACTTTAGTGTGTGTATATATGTGTTTTGAATGAAACTAAATGATAATGAAAAAAAATCATTTAATTTAAATCATCTTATGTCACATAAAGAAAAATTTTGATATACAACATGTTAGTAGTGAAAATGTTAATGGTGCTATAGCCATTGTATCACTATTTTAAAAAATTTCTAATGTCTTAGTCCATTTCAAAGTTTGAGTCATTTTCAATAAAGATAAAAAAAACAGTCTTAAAATTGAATTACTTTTTAGTGTATAGATGTTATTAGTGTCTTAAGTTCATAAAATAAGTTAAAATCATTGTTTTAACTTAATGTAGTGTCGAAGGCTATTTGTCGTTTGGGTAATAAAGTTACATCCACCCTGTCAGTGATAATAGCTACTTCTGTTTTAATTTCATTGTTAACAGTGATGTTGGAAATATGATGCAGAGTGTTGTCCTTGATGGCAACCCACTGAATGAAGATGAAGACATGTGACAGTTGACATGTGTTGTCCTTGATGGCAATACACCTGATGAAGTTATGCTTGACTTGATGGACTTGGTAAATGATGTAAATATGATGTTAGTTAGCAATATGATGCTAAGTGTTGTCCTTGAAAGGCAACTCACTTGATGAAGAAGATGGCAACTTACTTGATGAAGTTGTGCTTGATAGAATATGTTCTTGATGAAGTAAATCTGATGTATCTGCAGTGTGTATAGAAGGCAGTGAAGAAAAGAAGTCAGCAAGTGCTAAATCTATGATGAAAAAGAGTATGTCTCTTGGTATACGCGGATTGGCCTAGGGGAAGTCGCGTATGCACGCGGAAAAGATCGTGCCAAGTCGCGTATGGGCTAAAGCGCTCAAAAAGTGCAAAACCAAGGGTAACCACCATGGTATTAACCCATGGTATTGGGTTATGATCCGCCTAATTGACCCCGTCCAGGTAGTTTTGGGCTTATGGTATTGTTTTGGTCCATGGTATTGAAAAAGGGGCTCATGGTATTGAAAAGGGTAAACCTATATAAGGAGAAGAAATTCATCGTGCAAATCATGAGTGTGGGTGCAAGATGTCTGAGCTTGAATGAATACTTCTCTCTGAAGTATATCTGAATGGAAAGGGTTACACTTGAATGATAAATCTGAATGTATGATGCACCAATGATGAAGAAGGGGATCTAGATCTGAATTGCTCTTGTATTTGCTAGATCTGATTATGGAAGACTTAGATCTGTGATGAGGCGAGCATCTAGGCGAACATCTGTCTGAAGAAAAAGGGTAGATATGAACTGAATATCTGATCTGATGAAGTATGCTGCTCTGTAATGATTGAAGATCTATACGCTACTTCGCCGCGGAAGAAGCGCGTATATACGCGGCTTAAGCGAAGAAAAAGCGCGTATGCGCAATAAGATATACATTGAGGTATACGCTGGTTTGTGTGGACGAAAGCGCGTATATACGCGACATCAGTGAAGTAAAAGAGCGTATGCAAACTAGGGTTTGCTGAAGCAAGGGGTATGAAATATCTGATCTGTTCTGCTGTGTTTCTGCTATCTGATCTGTGTTGATATGTATCCGTTGATGATGTATGTTCGTGCTTAAAAATATGGAAAGGGTTCCGTCTGGAAATATGATGAATTGCGGTCTGCAAGTTGTGTTCTATTGAAGTGTTGGATCCTGAAGGTGAAAATTGATGAAACGTGGTCCAAGGTGGGGCCGAGGGTTGTTGCCTACCATGGGAGTTGTAGCCCTTCGTGGAGAGGCTGGTAAACGAGTCAGGGGGTTGGAGCTCCCTTCCAGGAGAGGTCGGTAAACGAGCGCAGGTGGGTGCCTGCGTGCTGGTAGGAGTCTGCACCAGCACATATGTTGTAAGATGTTTTCTCTATAATAAAATATTGAAGGCTGAGCAACTGCAGCGGTGGTTTTCTCCCGACTTGGGTTTCCACCTAAAAATCCTGGTGTTCATGTGTGATTCTTTGTGTGATGGTTTATTCTGTTCTTACTGCACATTTTTACTGTTTATAGAACATCTAATGAATGAATGATGGAATGATATAAGTGAAGAACTAATAGCATAATTAGATCTCTGTGTATACGCGAGTTTTTGAAGGATATCCGCGTGTATACGCTACTTGGCTTCAGCAAAGTAGCGTATGGGTTTTAAGGAATGAAAAAGTGAAAAGTTTTGAATATGCAGTAAATACTGATTCACCCCCCCCTCTCAGTATTTTTCCCAACAATTGGTATCAGAGGGAGGTCCTTGTGCAGAAGCTTGATCGCTTAAAGGAGATCCGTCGCAATGGGAAGTCAAGAAGGAGTAATGTCTATAAAGCCACCTCTATTCAATGGAAGCAATCTGATATTCTGGAAGGTACGTACAAAAGCATACTTGCAAAGTCTTGGTGCAGATGTATGGGCAATCGTGGAAGAAGGTTATCAATACCCGACAAGTATTCCTACTGATGCAGCTGAAAGAAAGAAGTATGAAATCAATGCCAAAGCAGTGAATGTCTTATTGGGAAGCATGTCTGAATCAGAATTTGCTAAAGTGATGCAACTACATTCGACAAAAGACATATGGGACAAAATCATTCTAAGCTATGAAGGAGACACAAAGGTAAAAAGTGCAAAACTCCAAACTCTTAGAATTGAATATGAAAATTTGAAGATGCGTAGTGATGAAAGTGTTGCCAGTTTCTTTCTTCGTCTAGATGATATTGTAAATCGGATGAGAAATTTGGGTGAAACCATGGCTGATACTACTCTGGTAGAAAAGGTCTTAAGATCTTTGACTTCAAAATTTGACTCTAAAGTCTCAGCTATTGAAGAAAGGCAAGATCTGCAATCGCTTACTATTGTTCAATTACATGGTACTCTGACTGCTTTTGAAATGAGACAAGGAGGTCCTTCTCAAGTAAGAGAAGTTGCTTTTAAGGCATCTACAAAAGGAAAGGAAAAGGAAGTTGTCAAAGAATCCAGCTATATATCCGATGAAGAAGAAGCGAATTTCGTGAGAAAGCTCCAACTAAGTACTGGAAGATTCAAAGGTAAGCTTCCCTTCAAATGTTTTGAGTGTGGAAAAGTTGGTCATTATGCTGCTAAATGTCCTTATAGAGAAAAGCATGGTAAAGGGAAACAATTTGAGAATAGAAAGAGTTATTATGCAAAAGAAGATGATGATGAAGTGTCCGGTGAAGATGAAGAAGATTCTGACCAAGATCTGAAAGTGCTCATGGCTAAGAAGCAAAAGAAGAAGGTTACTTGAGGAAAGGAGATACCTCAGAAATCATGTATAGCAAAAATTGAAGAAGATGAAACAGATTCTGACGAAGATCTACAAGCACTCATGGCAAAGAAGAAAAAGGAGAAGGCCACTTGTAATACTCTTCTTTATGCAAACAATAGTAAAGATAATGAAAGTAAAGTTGTGGATCTAGAAGAAGCTCTCAAGATTAAAGAAGAAGAACTACAAAGTTCATACAATAAGCAAGAAACTATCTATAAAGAGATGATCTCACAAATGAAAGATCAAATAGAAATGCTGAATGAACAGATGGACAAGTATCAAAGGTTTCATACTTATGCATCCAATCGAATTAAAAATCTAGAAGCAGATCTTGAAAAATCAAGCAAGAAGAATGAAGGACTTGAAGCTGCAATCATTTGTCTTCAGAAAGATTTAGAAGCATCAAGTAAGGAAAATAAGGAACCTCTACAATCATTTGAAAAGGAAGGCCTTGAAGCAGAAATCATCTCTCTCAAAGAAGATCTGGAAAAATCAAATAAGAAGAATGAAGAGCTGCAACAAACATGTGAAGGAAATGAAGAGTGGTTGAAAGAAGAGATTCTAAATCTGAAGGATCAAGTTGAAGATGGAAGAAGAAAAGAAGAAAGCATGACAAAGCAATGTCAAGCCTTGGAGGTTGAGGTAAATATTCTCAAAGAAAATTGCAGGAGCAGATCATTTCAGCCTCAAACAAACAGATCCTACATAGAAAGGTACTCTGGTTTCTTCAAGGGATATTGTTTTTCATGTAACAAGTATGGACATAAAGCAGCTGATTATAAAAGGAGGAAGAATAGAAATACTCATTATGATTCTTATGTTTATTTCTCTGGCCACATGAGATGTTATGTTTGTAATAAGTATGGACATGTAGAAAAAGAATGCAGGATGAACAGATCTGGGAAAGTGGACAATTTTCAGCACACTGATGGAAAGCTCAAGCAAATTTGGAAAAAGGAGGACCGATCAGAAACGTAGGGAATTCAGACCCTACTGCAGTCATCTGCTTCTGAAGCTTACTTCTCTGATTGACTGCAGGAATGATGTGAGATACATTATGAGAATTAGTAATGTATCGTCACAGGGGGAGCAATGTATGATGTCTCTCATGTTTGATTTGATTATTCTGGTTATATGTATTTCTGACATTGCATCTGGTGTGAAGAAAAGACAGGAACAGAAGGTAAAATTGCAGAAGGAGATGAAGGTGTGAAATTTTCTATATTTCACTTTCTATACGCGGGTTATATTCACAAAAGTCGCGTATACACGCGAGTTTCAGCAGACACAGCCGCGTATGCATTGATGATAAGAAAATTTATCTGATTGCTGAAGATCTGGAGCAGAAGCCCAGGGGGAGCATCAGTCTGACTGCTGATGATTGCACTGTTAGCATCATTCTGGTTATACTCATGTTAATGAAATGATACTTGGTTATTTTGTTAAAGATTATGGATGAAGCCTGATTGCTTTATGATGAAGAGCATTCGTTGTCAAAATGAAAATCTTATAATTCAGAGATGAGGACAGATCATGAAGAGATTATTGCTGATGACTTGCGGTTGAAGGTGTTTCAGATTGCACAAAGTTAAGGAAGAGCACTGGTTTAGGGGGAGCAGCAGGTTGAATACTAATGATTGCATTGTTGGCAATATGACTGCTTATTCCTTGGTTATTGTGATACTCATGCTCAAATTATGATGGCTTGGTACATGGTTTATGATGATGAGACGTTGAATAAGTTGTTTGTACTGCTTGCTGAAGTTTATCTGTTGGATAAAATTGGAAGTCGTATGATTCAGAGATAAGAATAGCTCATGCAGAGCTTGTTACTATGGTTGAGAGATCTTTTTGCCTACATATGTTACTTCATGTTAAATCTTGAAGATCATGGTGGTGGTGGACCACATGAATGATTGCTTGACACTTATGAGAAGTTGTTGTTATGGTATGATAAACTTTCTTGGAAAGATTGTATTGATGGTGCAAAGAATCTGAAGGCTTGGTTACTAATGTGCCTTTGCTACAACTATTGGATGACGCTTGAAGACACCACTACACTGTTCTATCTATCTGTAGTCCAGGGAAGCATTCAAATGTCTCAGAAAGAAGCTGAACACTGTCCTTGCCTCACAAAGAATCAGATCTGGTTGAAATTTAGAAGATGTCTTGGGATACGCGGGTTTCCTGAAACACAGTCGCGTATATACGCAAGTTCCTGCACATAAACCCACGTATGGTTGGTTGCTGACAATTTTTTTTGGATGGTTCAGCATTCTTCAGCACAGCTGCAGTGCTGTCTGGTATCTCTGATACTGTTTGGTATCTCTGGTGGTGTTCCAGCTCTCATAATTCTGTTTCTAATGTTTTGATGAAGATGCCTTGATGATTTGTTGGTGAAAGTTTTCAGGATACACAAACTAAGGGGGAGCCTTAGTCATTTGGAAAGATTGCATGGGGAGCATTAGCGTTGCTGAGTATAATGCAGTATTGGCATTATGATGGTTCTGAAATATGTTCTCTTTCTTGAGGACTTTCTAGTGTTGGTCTTAAAAGTTATATTTGTAGCTTGATGAAAAGGTCATGTTGAGACCCATGATGCAAAATTGTAATAGTCAGTCATGTAAGGACTTGTCCATTTTGTAAACCCACTTGGTTGGGTAGTTGAATTGAAATGTGTAAACCCACTTGGTTGGGTACTTGAGTCTCATATGTAAATCCACTTGGTTGGATATTTGATGTAAGTATGAGTCCTTGGTGATAGGAAGAGTCATGTACTTTATTGAAAAACATGTTTAAAGATTCAGCATGAACTCAGGGGGAGCTTGGCTACTTCAGCACACTTCAGATCTACAGAACGCTTCTTCTATATGAGGAGAAAAGGGGGTGAGTGCGTTGGTTTTTCCCTTTGCCCTTGATGTCAAAGGGGGAGAGTGAAATGGTGTTTGAATGCAGATAATGGTGTCAAATAATTGGGAGAGTGACATGGTGTCACTGTACTTATCTGTTGTGGTAACCAAACACCATCATGGTTGCCATCAAGTCCAAAGGGGGAGATTGTTGGAAATATGATGCAGAGTGTTGTCCTTGATGGCAACCCAATGAATGAAGATGAAGACATGTGACAGTTGACATGTGTTGTCCTTGATGGCAATACACCTGATGAAGTTATGCTTGACTTGATGGACTTGGTAAACGATGTAAATATGATGTGATATGATGTTAGTTAGCAAGATGATGCTAAGTGTTGTCATTGAATGGCAACTCACTTGATGAAGAAGATGGCAACTTACTTGATGAAGTTGTGATTGATAGAATATAGTAAAATCTGATGTATCAGCAGTGTGTACAGAAGGCAGTGAAGAAAAGAAGTCAGCAAGTGCTAAATCTATGATGAAAAAGAGTATGTCTCTTGGTATACGCGGATTGGCCTAGGGGAAGTCGCGTATGCACGCGGAAAAGAACGTGCCAAGTCGCGTATGGGCTAAAGCGCTCAAAAGGTGCAAAACCAAGGGTAACCACCATGGTATTGACCCATTGTATTGGGTAATGATCCGCCTAATTGACCCCGTCCAGGTAGTTTTGGGCTCATGGTATTGTTTTGGCCCATGGTATTGAAAAAGGGGCTCATGGTATTGAAAAAAGGATAAACCTATATAAGGAGAAGAAATTCATTGTGCAAATCAAGTGTGTGGGTGCAAGATGTCTGAGCTTGAATGAATACTTCTCTCTGAAGTAGATCTGAATGAAAGGGTTACACTTGAAAGATAAATCTGAATGTATGATGCACCAATGATGAAGAAGGGGATCTAGATCTGAATTACTCTTATATTTGCTAGATCTGATTATGGAAGGCTTAGATCTGCGATGAGGCGAGCATCTAGGCGAACATCTGTCTGAAGCAAAAGGGTAGATCTGAACTGAATATCTGATCTGATGAAGTATGCTGCTCTGTAATGATTGAAGATCTATACGCTACTTCGCCGCGGAGGAAGCGCGTATATACGCGGCTTCAGCGAAGAGAAAGCGCGTATGCGCAATAAGATATACACTGAGGTATACGCTGGTTTGTGTGGACGGAAGCGCGTATATACGCGACATCAGTGAAGTAAAAGCGCGTATGCAAACTAGGGTTTGCTGAAGCAAGGGGTATGAAATATCTGATCTGTTCTGCTATCTGATCTGTGTTGATATGTATCTATTGATGATGTATGTTTGTGCTTAAAAGTATGGAGTGGGTCCAGTCTGAAAATATGATGAAACGTGGCCTACAAGTTGTGTTCTAAAGGAAGCTTTGGATCCAGTGTGAAAATTGATGAAACGTGGTCCATAGAGGTGCTGACGGTTGGAGCCTTCAGTCGGGGGGTTGTAGCTCCCTTCCAGGTGAGGCTGGTAAACGAGATCAGGGGGTCGTAGCTCCCTTCCAGGAGAGGCTGGTAAACGAGCGCAGTGGGTGCACAACGTCTTTGGTCAAGTGCAACGCCGGCTTACATATGTTGTAAGATGTTTTCTCTATAATAAAATATTGAAGGCTGAGCAACTGCAGCGGTGGTTTTTTCCCGACTTGGGTTTCCACCTAAAAATCCTGGTGTTCATGTGTGATGCTTATGTGTGATGGTTTATTCTGTTCTTACTGCACATGTTTACTATTTATAGAACATCTAATGAATGAATGATGGAATGATATAACTGAAGAGCTAATGACATAATTAGATCTCTGTGTATATGCGAGTTTTATGAAGGATATCTGCGTGTATACGCTAGTTGGATTCAGAAAAGTAGCGTATGGGTTTTGGAGCATGAAAAAGTAAAATTTTTGAATATGCAGTAAATACTGATTCACCCCCCCCTCTCAGTATTTTTCCCAACAAGTGATGTAATGGAAGACAACTATTTCTCTAAATTGAAAGTCATATTACTCACACAGTGAAAAGAGCTGCTATTTCTTCAGGGACCTGTTCATAGTGGCAACTTAGTAAAAAGTGCACCTATTTCGCTGAGATTTGGTTTAATGCAATTCAGAGGTAAAGACAACTATTTCTCAAACATATAGGAGCAACAAAGAATATTTTTAAAGCAAGGACCATTCATGTTTGAAGATCATTGAAGACCTCCTATGCTATAAACATGACTATTATTTTAAATAAGATTAATTATTGTTTGACCTAGTAGGATTATTATAAGTGAGTGGTTACATTATCTATGCAACTAACCTATAGCTACCCCACTTAAGTGAAGCGGGAATCATAGTACAAGTATCAGTCGTTTAATGATACTGTGGAGTGTTAAGCATGATGGGATGACTTGGATCTTATTTTTGAATGATTTCAAAGCATGCCATTACTACATACCATGATCAAAGGTGTGAAATTAGAGGAGTGAGTTTGGTGCTCACTTGACCAAAATTCTATGTGCAGGCTACAGCTAACAGAAGTCATTTCTCCAGCAAACAGTTTTAGTATTTCAAGGAAGGAAAACTAGGGCTTCTTTTAGGGTTTTGCAACCAGAATTGAACAATTGTGCGTTTGTAAGCAGTCTATTCGTTGGAAGATATGGGAAAAGGTGGTAATGTCAACAAGTCCGAGTTAAAAAACACTAGGTTCATTGATGCTAGGGCCAAAACTCAGTTTAAATCTGCTGGTTGGTATAAAATTTTACAAAAATTTTCTGGGGAGAATGTGGCTTTAGCTCAGGCTTTTCCTGAGAGCTTTGATGGTGAAAAGGTCAAGCAGGGAAGCAATACATTCAACATATCCGAGGCCATCATAGCTCGTGCTACTCAAACCTCTGCAACTGGTGAACGCTGGTTCAAAAACAAAACGCTGCCCACTGAAGTAAGTCTCTACCTTAAGCCTAAACATGTCAATGTTAAGTGGAATCCAACTGCACATATTTCCTATGTTAAGGATGAATGGCAACATGTGATCACCACAGTGCAAAAATACATTACATGTGAGGGTAGGTTCTCCTCTATCCACCATTATCAATTACGATTTCTTGCTCATATTTCAGGAGATAGACCTATGAACTTGCCCTATTTTCTATATAAATCCTTGCTCAAAATGTCCCTAAAACTGCAGAAGATCCCTAATTACTCTTTGCACAATTTATATCATAGGGGTCTAATTAAAATTCTGATTGTCTACCATCTTAGAAAGAAGAAGACCACTTGGGATAAGTTCCTAAGAGAGGAAGGGTTTGGTAGCATAAACTCCAGGAGAAGGGTAGGGAGGCCCAAGAAAATATATACCCCTAAAAAAACTAGTGTAGCCCCTATTTCAAACAGTTCACAACCTAATTCTGTCCATTCATCAGTTTTTTGCCAAGTTAACCCTCCCTCCATCTCAGTCAAAAGGCGAACTAGAAGCTCGATTAGGAAGGCTGGAGACCCTATGCCTATGCCAGCAATGCCCACCGTTAATGAAGCCCATGTCAGTAGCTCACCAATGAGAAATTCACCTAGGGAACCTCAAACCCTAAGGTCTTTCATGGAGAAATATAAGAAGAAACTGAAACTGAAAAATGCTTTGCCTCCTAAAAAGTCTGTGTCAAAAGACAAGGAGCAAGTAGCTTCCTCTTCAAGAGGCAAACATAGGAAGAAACTCTTCAAGGCATAAGAACCAGTGGAAGTCAACCCTGGACTTCTAACATCTAAGCCTGCTTAGTCACTAGTGGAAGTCAACCCTAGTGTGAAAATATCAAGACACGTTCTTGAAAGATCTCATCAAGCACAAACAAGTCGTGGTACTTCTCTCACAGGTTTTGCTATCTCTAAAGAAGGGAAAACATAAAATTTCAGAGCCCATCATAGAAGGAGAGCCCACTTTGGCTCAACTAGTTTCTTCCATTGGCTCTTCAATCAAGAAGAGAAAGAAAATTGTAATACACTCCTACTCCTCTTATGAACACAACAATGACCATGAATATACAGAATCTGAGTATGAGGAAGAAGAATTTAGTAGATTCATGCATGAAAGTAAGAGGTCTAAGTTCATCTTAAATCCCTATATCAAGAGACCTCATACCAGGCCCAAAAATAAACTTAGGTTGAACAACAAGTTAATTTCCAATCCTACATTAAGAGATGAAATTATCAATATTGAGGAGAGCCCAAAAGATAAAATAAAGAAGAGGAAAAAGACTCAGCCAAAGAGTCAAGCACAGAGAAAAAGGTTAGATAAGAGAGTGACTAAAGCTGAGGAAAATATGATTTTTTCCTCTCTTATGGACCTTTGAAGAATGAAGGAACAAGGTTTCCTTTGGAGGAACTTTTCATTCTTGGGTAAATTTTTCATGTTTCTCGATATAGATACTTTTTCTGCAAAGGTAGAAATTATTTATGAATATTAACATATGATGAAAAGGAGCTTTTTTTTTTTCTATCATGATGGTGACATCAAAGGAGGTGAAGTGGAGGATTTCTCAATTATAATGGATGCTGCCAGGTGCCATGTATCAAGTATCCTCCAAAATTCAGGGTTCTGTTTTTTTCACTTTTAACGGAGAACAACCACATGTTACTTTCACTATTATTTACACTTTTTGTGAAGTTGGTTGCACAAGAACAAAGGAGTAGTCTTCCAACAGACTGCCACATCATACAACCACTTCGAATTGTTAGCCTTCATGATTTTTACTTTATTTATGATATAGAAATTTATATTTAAGTTTAGGGATAAGCCTCATCTATATGTGATAAACATATATGAAGTAAAGGTTCGTGGTTTTAGAATCTTGACTCATATGATCAATACATTTTTAGTGAATGAAATTGAAAGAAACTTCTGAGGACTTATGATCAATCTGGTGTGTGTATTATTAATTTTCACTTGTGTTTCCATATCTTATTATCTTTAGTTGTAGTTTGCAATTCCTCATGATGTTATGTGTTTTTATCAGTCTCTTGACATGTTCATGTGTTTTATCAAATTTTTTTAGTCTCACACAGTAAGCCTTCTTGGTAAAATATATATAATAACAATAGAAAGAGCATCGCTTATGACAATTATCTTTCATAATATTTCAGTGAGAATATTGTAAGACTAGACATAGCATTCTGTTGTTGAAATATTGTTAAATTGCTACTTGTGTTATTTTCTATCAAAAGAAGTGGATTTATGCCTTGGAGATCCACTGTTTCTTCCATTTCACATTTTCTTCACCTCATAGGCTAAAAAATAACTCCTTTTCTACCACATCAAAATTCAATACCCTCATTAGTAAAACAGTGGATTTGACTGAAATTTATATTTAATGAATGAGAGTTTAAACCACCTACCAATCTTATAAACCAAATCATTAAATTTCTTTAGAGTTTAGGATGTGTCTGGTCAAGCACTTGATGCAGTCCAAGTGCTGATTCTAGCGCCAACATATTTTGGTGCATCTGTCGGGAGACGAAGGCCTTGAAACGAAGTAGTCACTCAGTGTCTCTTATTTTTAATTGTTGAGTATCAATTCTTGATGGTGAATATGAATTGATAACTTGAAGAAGACTGCAAATTAGTTCACTTGGTGACTCCATAGAGAGTAAAAGGGGTTCAAAGACCTCCAACTACAAGGAGAAATCAGAGATCACCGACTGTAACCCCAGTTGCTGATGCAAAGAAAATCATTAAATATGTAAAAGGAAAAAAGTGATCAGTTGAGGCCACATCTCAGTCAGTGAAGAAGGTACACAAGAAGTATATTCCAAAGCAAAAGGTACCTTCATCTACGAATTGAAATAAGTTTTAGTTTCAAAATATTCTTCTGAAAAATCTCAATTTGAAACTGCTTCCCTAAGGAATAAAGTAGATGGTATTAATCTAGGATCAATTGAAATTTTTTCTCATTCGTCGATTGGTAAATATGAAATTAGTAAATCTGAAGTAAGTACTATTTCAGTCAAAGAGGAAAAACAGAGTTATTAAGTGTCAACAAGGAAATAGAATAATTTTTACTGACTGAAGGGTAGTTAGAGAAAGTATTGGCAATTGCACCTTTTCTTGATAGGGATGTTTTGACTGAAGAAGATTTTAATACCATTTTAAATTTCCTTCAAACTCATACTGAATACTAGTCTCTTATTACCTCTCATCAAGAAAATTTTCCTTTGTCTTGAAATCCACCTATTGGGTCATCCTCTTCTCATCCATTAGAAGAGAGTGTTCTTGAAGGCCTCAATTTCAACTTATCTGACTTCCTAGCTCAGAAAAATAAAGTTGAATTAACCTCATCCCGTCAAGAGACAACATTTGAATTTGATTCTTCTGTAGAAGGTGAAGTCAACAAATCCTCTGTTCATTTCTTTGAAAACCCACCATTTTCAGTCCCAAATCCTAAAGAATCAGCTCAAGATTTCCAATTTTCTGCTATCCTAAATCAGATTCAAAATCCACAAATTGTAATTCCCATTTCCCAAACAACTACATCAACCGGTCATCCATCAACTGTACATCAACAAAATATGGCTTAGCCTACCCTTACAAGGATGTGACAGATAGTGGCTGCAAGAAATGCACCACTTGCTCTTCCTCAACCTTTGCATCCACTTCCTCAAGGAGATTACTTGAAATATCTTCCAAAATACACCAGGGAAGGAGAAGGAGTTTCTGATGAGGAAAATTTAGTGGATTTCTATAGTTATGCTGATAACTAGAATGTTGAACATGAATATGTCTGGTCAAGACTCTTTGTTTAGAGCTTGGATGGTGAAGCTCATAAATTGTTTAGAAGTTTTCCACCAAACTCAATAACAAGAATTGATGAATTGGAGGAAATATTTGTGAAGCAATGGGGTGATAGGAAAGACTATGGGTATTACCTTACAGAATTTGGAACTCTGAAGAATAACCCAGATGAGTCATTGGCTGATTTTACCAAGAGGTTTAATAAAATTTCTCAGAAAATTCCTGAAGAAATTAAACCTCCTGAGACTACAGCTATGATAACTTTTTCAAATGCTCTAGATTATGATTTTGCTTTATGGTTAAGGGCCAATAAAGCATAGAAAATGATGGATATGCAAGAGGCTGAAATTGGAGTGCAGTCTAATCTCATGGATTCTAATAAATTGAAAATGGAGGAAGAAAATGCAGCAAAAGACAAAAAGAAGATGAAAGAAGAGAAACCTTGTTCTTCTAAGTCTCTTACAACAGAAGAAAATATTGATCAAATGTCCAATTTTATCAAGGAGCTTACCTCTAAGATAAAAAAAATAGATCTAGAAAAAAAGCCAACTGCTAGATCCAATCAAAATGAGGCCAATAGAAATCAGGTTCCCTTCAGGAGGCCTTTTCAACCTCAACAAATCATACAACACCCAAGGAGGAATGTTGATGATCAAAATGTTCAGCATCCTTTGAATAATTTTGATGAAGAAGAGCAACAAGAACATGAGGAAGAAAATGAAGAAATAAACCTTGTAGGAGAAACCTCATAGTCAACTTGTTTGACTTTGCAAGAATATGAAGACCAGTCAAGGCTTTTTTTTTTTTTTTTTTTTTTTTTTTTTTTTTTTTTCAGATGATGAGAATGTCCAAATTTATGCACAAAATGATAAAAAATAGTAAGAAGATAAAAAAAGAGATTATCCTTTGAGATCTAAAGGTCATTTTCAACAACATCAACAAAAATCAGATTCTGATAAACAAGCTGCCAAACAGAAGGACAAAGTCAATGAGGTTCTTCCACCTCAAAATTTTGCCCCAATTGTCAAAATCACTGCAGAAAACAAAGAATTAGTTCCAATTTATTTCAGCTTCAATCTAAACTGAATAAAATAAAAATTCTGGTCCCACTTTTGGAATTGTTGAAAAATATAGCATATAAATAGTCTTTTAAAAGTATGCTACAACCACCTCTCGCTCCTGAGTCAGTCAACATTCAGGATGAGCATCCAACTATTTATCTAGGTTGTCATATCCAAGACCAAAAAGATGATAATTCACCACCTTTCTACCTCTCACTCAATATACATGACGAATTGTTGCATAATTGTCTATTACATTCTAGGGCTTCTCACAATCTAATGCCAAAGAAAGTGATGGATGAATTAGGATTAAATTTCACCAAGCAATACCATGAACTCTACAGATTTGATTCCAAAAAATTCAAGTGTCTAGGAGTAATTAAGGACTTGGTTATTTCTCTTACCTAACTACCTATGAAAATCTTAGTGATGGACATTGTAGTTGTGGATATTCCTTCTAGATTTGGGATGTTGATTTCTAGGTCTTGGTCTAAAAAATTGGTAGGTACCCTTCAGATGGATATGTCATATGCCACAATCCCAGTGTTTGGACAAGAATTCATAAGGTTTTATAGGGAAACCCAAATGGAATACATCATTAGTGATCAGCATAATCCTTCAAACCATCCCATATATGTTGAAGAGAAGGAATTGGGATCATACATACTACACCTTGTTGCCAATGATAACAATTTCCAGCCTGAAATCAGTGAAAACAACACTTTCAAGGTACAAATGAGCATCATTTAGAGGAAAGATGGATTTGGAAATTGTAGTTTGATGGAGCCTCATCAAGAGAATGATAGGGAGTTGGTGTAGTCCTCATTTATCCCACTCAGTAAAGGGTAATTGTATCATATAAACTACAATTTTCTACCACTAATAACACTGCTGAATATGAGGCGCTTGTGTTGCGTATTAAGGCAGCGGAAGATTTGGGAGCGGAGCAGTTAATTTCTTTTGGTGATTCAGAGTTGGTGATAAAAAAGGTGAGAAAAAACTACCAAGTGAAAAATTCCATGTTGAAAAATTATAGGAATGACGTCTCAGACTTGATTGAGCATTCTTTTTCAGCATTTAATATAAATTTTGTCACTATAGAGGAAAATCAAATGGTTGATTCACTAGCTATTGCTGCTAGTAATTTCAAAGTTCCTCTAGATGTCAAGGAAGCATATGATGCTCAAATAAAAAACAGACCTTCAATTCCTGATAACACCAAATACTAGCAAGTATTTGAGGATTACAAGGAAATTGAGAAATTTTTGGAGTGTGTTGAAGAGTTTGCAGACATACAAATTGATGATGAGCAGGACATTGCTGAAAATCAAAATAGCATGCCTTTTAATAAAACTATGGCTGGGGAGAACATTATAGATTTTAAAACTAACTACATTCCTAAAGGCTTAGTTTCTTTAGAAAGATTATTCGACAACAATGATGTTTTTCTCAAGCGCGAAATTAAAGTTGATGGGGAGAGTCCAATTGAATGTAGCATTGGCACATAAGATCAACAAAAATTAGTCAAAGTGTCCAAATTCCTTTCTCTTGAAACTAGAACAATAAAGTTGCTGAAACAATTTGCTGATATTTTTGCATGGTATTATATTGAGGTGAAAACTTATGATAGAGGCATAATGGAGCACAAGATTCCTTTAAAAGTATATGCAAAACCTGTAGCACAAAAAATCAGGCATATCAATCCCATGTTGCTCCCAATCGTTGAGAAAGAAATCAGAAAATTATGGGAAGCAAAAATAATTATGCCTTTGATATTTTCTAACTGGGTAGCTGATATAGTCCTGGTTCGGAAAAATAACGGAGAGATAAGAATTTGTTTCGATTTTCACAACCTGAACTGGTGTTCATTGAAAGATAACTATCCATTTCTCAAGATGGATTATATTTTTCAGAAAGTGGTAGGATCCAAAATTTTATCAACGATAGATGGATTTTTAGGCTATAATAAGATTTCAGTTGACAGGAAAGATAGAGAAAAGACAACATTTACCACGCCCTCAGGTACTTTCATGTACAACAAAATGCCATTTGGTCTAATGAATGCAGGGGAAACATTTCAACGGGCAGTGGATATTGCCTTTGCAGGAGAAAATGAAAAATTTGTAGTCATCTACTTGGATGACATTACAGTCTATTCAAGATTTAATGAAGACCACTTGAAACATCTCAAACAAGTTTTTTACAAATGCATAAAGTTTGGTTTGTCATTGAACCCAAAAATGTCATCCTTTGTTGTCCAAGAAGGGAAATTGTTGGGACATATTGTAACAGAAAGTGGTATCTATATTTATCTAGGGAGAGTAGAAGATATTCAGAATATTGGTTTGCCAAGGAATAAAAAAGTGTTGAGATTCAACAAGATTATGAGCTTAGTGAAAATGAGTCACCTTCACTAAGTGGGCCCGCAGGATATTTTTAGGTGCAAGTCTATTTTTAGACTATGTCTATTTTTAGACACGGTGATCATATTTTAGAAGTTGCAAGATGTTGTTTGTGGATGGTTGGTCAAGTTGGAAAAATAGATGACATTCTATTTTTAGAATATTGGACGAAGTCTATTTATAGATTGTTGATCTAAAAATAGAAGTGTCGATTACTATTATCTCTTAGTAATAATCCAACAATAAACAACAACTAATTCTCTTGGAGCACTTAATTTCAGTGTACAGATTTGGAAAATAATTGGGCTGAAGGAATTACACAATTCGTAGGGTTTACTGGTGGTTCATGCATGGAGGACTCAGTTAGAACTGAAGTGGAAAAGTTATGACAGATTTGGAAGAGTAGTTCATGGAGTTGTTATTCAGTTAACTCAGTTAATGGAGTTAAACTCAGTTGAGCTAGTTGTATCTAGTCTAACTGAATGATACACTAGAGAGAGTGGAGTGAATTAATTAGCTAATTAATTCACAAATAATAAATCATTAATCAACCGAACAACACAACAGTTAACTACAATGCATGTCAGTTCCAGTGAAGACCCAGTGGAGAGATAGGTGAAAGGGCAAGATGGACTATCTATTGTGACTATAGTGATGCATTGATTGCACCACACATCCATTAGAATTTCCAATGAGGATTGCGTAGTGCAAACAAGGGTAATTAAAATTCATTCAGAGCTATTCTTTAGCAGGGATTGTGCAGTGGAGGCAGGCTATCAGGTGGCAAGAAATCGGTGCATGGATTTGTAGATTTCTTCTGATTAGTGTGTGACGATTGATTGTACTGAGAGCTTGATGTACTAATATTTGTATGAGATTGTTACATGATCTCCATGATACATAATATATGATAGTTTGGGTTTTCAGTTTTAGGATTTCCCGTTAAACAACTGTGTTATGTGCAACTATTTTTATTTGCTTCATGTGTTTGAAATTGAATTTAATTTCCCCAAAAGATTAATAGTGGAAGGATTTTGTATTTAGCAAGAAGATAAATATTGTTAGATCAGGAGAATCTAGATATATACATGCATATTGTATATAATTTCTACATCGTATCGAAGCAGTGTTAATTCTTGAAGATTGCAATTGTGAAGAATTGTTAAGTTTGTGCTGGTGGACAATTCAAATTTGCTTCATAAAATTCTTGGTGCGAAAGTTGAGTATACATTGAAATATATTTCAATGAGTTGTGATTGGAGTATTCCCTTGATGGGAGCTTGAATTACATAGCCTGGAAGGATAGGATGGAGAAGGTGCTAGAGGATAATGGACTGAAGGAGTTCATCGAAAGCGATGTTCCTAAGCCGAGATCTAGCGATGCTGCATTACTTGACGCATGGCAAAAGAAGATAGCAAAGATAATAAGAATTATGTTGGAAGGTGTGAAGGACCATATTGTGTTCAACCTTCACGGGAAAGCCACTCCATTTGCAATGTGGAAGGCTTTGACAGATTTTTTCCAAAACAGCAGCGACCAGAGGAAGTTGGCGCTGAAAGATAAGCTTAGAAAAATAAAAATGAAGAAGGGCGACAATATTATAAAATATCTCACGAAGTTTGTCCACTTTAGGTATGAACTGGGAAGTGTGGGGATTACTTTTGATGATGAAGGCTTGGTGAGCTTGGCTCTCCTTGGGCTTTCGAAGAGTTGGCATAGCTACGCAGACTCTGTCAATGGATGGGAGAAACTGCCAGGATGGGAGTGACTTTGGTCGGATCTTGTGTAGGAGGAGATAAGGTGAAGTACCAGGGATGGCTCTTCATCGAAGAATGAAGATGAATAAAATTTCACTTTGGTTCCCAAAGAAGGGAAAGGGAAGGGGAATAAATTTCCTTCAAAATCCGAAGCAAAAAGTAAGAAGGAGGATTTGTCCAAGGTGAAGTGTTTTCACTATCACGAACATGGGCATTTCGCCACTAACTGCCCACAGAAGAAGAAGAACAAGAAGGCTACTGGAGCTACAGCTGGAAAGGCCTTAACCTCGAAATTTTAACTTGATTTCTCTTTTATCGCATGCTTGGTTTCAAGCTATATGGGATCGGTGTGGTATATTTATAGTGGTGTGTCTTTCCATATGACGAGAGACAAGGAGTTGTTTAGTGACTTGGAGGAGAAGGACCTTCAAATGCATATAGAGATGGGTGATGATGGTCGATACAGTAACCGAAATTGGGACCATTACCTTTGAGAGAGAGTCAGGTAATCCATTTATGTTGAAATATTTTATGCATGTTCCAGGTCTGAAGAAGAACTTGGTCGTGGTCGCAATGTTGGAAGACAAAGGTTATGACGTTGTTTTCAGTGAGGGAAAAGCTTTCATTCGACATAAAATAACGGGTCAAACCAAGAGGATATGGATTTGAGTTAATAATCTCTACAAGCTGGAGGTAGATGGATGTGCTGCAATGATGGGCAGAGCAGAAGAAGTGGTGAGCCGAAATGAGGGCGAATTGTGGCATAGGAGATTGGGCCATCTTCACAATGGCGCTTTGAAGATTTTGCAGCAGATTTCTACTAGAATTTCCAAGGGTAATCTTGCACAATCAGATCAGTGCAAAGGATGTACTAAGGGTAAGTTTTTGAATACCACCTTTCATGAGAAGGAGAACCATGCTTCAGTGATCCTCGAGAGAATTCACACAAACGTGTGTGGACCTTTCTCAGTTGCTTCAATAACAAAACACAGGTATTATGTTATTTTTGTTGATGAATATTATCACAGATGTTGGATATTATTCATGTAGAAGAAGAACGAAACACTCTCAAAGTTCAGTGAGTTTAAAGAATTTGTGGAGAAGGAGTCAGGGAAGCAAGTGAAAGCTCTACAGAGCGATAATGGTGGTGAATATATCTCGAATAAATTCAAAGAATTCTGTAGCAAAGAAAGAATTTGAAGAGAACTCATAGCGCCTCATAACCCTCAGTAGAATTGGGTTACAGAGAGGAAGAATAGAACGATCATGCGTGTTGCATGAGCTATGCTTGAGAGGGAGCTAGACTTGCATGCAGTGGAGGAACTGCCTGTTCCAAAAGATGAACCTCCAGATGTGGATAAACCACAAGAGGAGATTCATGGAGTTGAGGAGTCCACTCATGCAGAACCAAACATCAAACAAGGTAGAAAGCATACCACAAAAGCTGAGAGACTAAAGCTTGATGCAACACAGAATGTAGGAGTCCCTACATCACAACACATATAGAGACAATCACCTGACCGTTTTACTGGATACATGGCTCTTATGAGAAAGTGTATCGTGATAGAGCCATATTATTTTGAAGAAGAAGTGTAGGAGCCCACATGGGTAGATTCCATGGTGGAGTATGACTCCATTGTCAGAAACAGTGCTTGGGAGATTGTTCCAAGGCTGGTGGGTAAATCAATTGTAGGATCAAGATGGATCTACAAGGTAAAGCAAGCTGCTGATGGGAGCCTCAAGAAGTATAAGGCAAGATTTGTTGCCCGAGGCTTCTCACATATCGAGGGGATTGATTATGAAGAAACCTTTGCACTTGTTGCATGGAGTTCTTCCATAAGGACCATCCTTGATCTCTCAGTGCAGATGGGTTGGCACATTCATTAGATGGATGTGAATACTACGTTCCTTAATGGGATAATTGAGGAAGAGGTGTACATTGAGCAGCCTGAAGGATTTGAGATCTTCAGCAGCGAGTTGCATGTGTGCATGCTCAAAAGGGTGATATATGGGCTGAAACAAGCACCTCATGCTTGGTACACATAGATCGACAACTATTTCACTGGACTTGGCTTCGCCAAGAGTGAGGGGGATGCAAACTTGTACCAAGTTGTGGTGGAGGTAAGATTTTAATCATTTTTATTTATGTTGATGATTTAATAATAACATGTGATGAGCAGTTGATACACTCATGCAAGTGAGATCTTGCAAAGGAGTTTGAGATGAAGGATTTGGGCCTCCTTCATTATTTCCATGGATTGGAAATATGGCAGAGGGAAGGTGAACTGTTTGTGTCTCAAGGAAAGTATGCCCGAGAGATACTGGAGAAGTTTCATATGCAAGGATGAAAGCTTATCAACACTCCTCTTACATGAAATTGGATGAAAGAGGATGCTACATCGACAGAGGTAATGGATTCCATTGTTTATCGACAGGTGGTGGGTTCACTCATGTATTTAGTTAATACAAGACCAGACATATGTTATGTGGTGAACCAGCTTTCACAAGCGATGGTTAAGCCTACCAAGCTCTTTTGGAAGGAAGGCAAGCATGTCCTGAGGTATCTCAGGGGCACATTTGAGTATGGCTTATGGTACAGACAGACGGATGAGGTGAAGTTGCATGGCTTCACTGATGTAGATTGGGCAGGCATCCCAACAGACATAAAGAGCACATCAGGAGGGATTTTCAGTATCGGATCTATAGCAGTTTCTTGGTACAGTAGGAAACAAAGATCCATGGCACTCAGTTCAGTGGAAGCATAAACATGGCAGCAAGTCAAGCTGCATGTGAGGCTATCTGGAAGAGGAAGATCCTAGTTGGTTTGTTCGGTTCACATTTAGTCCTATAGTGATACATTGTGAGAATCAGAGTTGCATTAAACTCTCGATTAATCCTATGCTTCATGATAGATCTAAACATATTGATATCCAGTATCATCATATCATATATTGTGTGGAGTGGAATATCATGTTGCTTCAATACATTTTTACAGAAGATTAGGATGTAGATATTCCGATGAAGGCACTCACAAGGAGCAAATTTGAATACCATAGAAGCAGGATTTGGGTGAAGTATAATCCCTATCTTGTTGAGAGAGAGTGTTGAGATTCAACAAGATGATGAGCTTAGTGATAATGAGTCGCCTTCACTAAGTGGGCCCGCAGGCTATTTTTAGGTGAAAGTCTATTTTTAGACTATGTCTATTTTTAGACATGGTGATCATTTTTCAGAAGTTGCAGGATGCTATTTGTGGATGGTTGGTCAAGTTGGAAAAATAGATGAAATTCTGTTTTTAGAATATTGGGCAAAGTCTATTTATAGATCATCGATCTAAAAATAGAAGTGTAGATTATTATTAGCTCTTAATAATAATCCGATAATAAATAACAAATTATTCTCTTGGAGCACTTAATTTTAGTGTACAGATTTGGAAAATCAGTGGACTAAATAAATTACACAATTCCTAGGGTTTACTGGTGGTTCATGCATGGAGGACTCAGTTAGAACTGAAGTGGCAAAGTTATGATAGAGTTGGAAGAGTAGTTCATGGAGTTGTTATTCAGTGTAACTCAGTTAATGGAGTGAAAATCAGTCGAGCTAGTTGTATCTAGTCTAACTGAATGATACACTAGTGAGAGTGGAGTGAATTAATTATTTAATTAATTCACAAATAATAAATCATTAATAAACTGAACAATACAACAGTTAACTACAGTGCATGTCAGTTCCAGTGGAGTCCCGTGGAGAGATAGGTGAAAGGGCAAGATGGACTATCTGTTGTGACTATAGTGGTGCATTGATTGCACCACACACACATTAGAGTTTCCAATGAGGATTGCGCAGTGCAAGAAAGGGTAATTCAAATTCATTCAGAGCTATTCTTTAGCAGGGATTGCGCAGTGGAGGCAGGCTATCAGGTGGCAAGAAATCGGTGCACGGATTTGCAGATTTCTTCTTATTAGTGTGTGACGATTGATTGTACTGAGAGCTTGATGTACTAAGCTTTGTATGAGATTGTTACATGATCTCCATGATACATAATATATGATAGTCGGGGTTTTAAGATTCAGGCTTTCCCATTAAACAGTTGTGTTATGTGTGATTGTTTTTATTTTCTTCATGTGTTTTCAATTGATTTTAATTTCTGCAAAATATTAATAGTGGAAGGATTCTGTATTTAGCAAGAAGTTAAATTTTTTTAGATCAGGAGAATATAGATATATACATGCATCTTGTATATAATTTCTACAAAAAGAATTGCAGTCATTTTTAGGGAAAATCAATTTTCAGAGGCGCTTTGTTCCTAACTTTGTAGAGCTGATCAAACACATAAATGTCTTGCAGAAAAAAGATGCAAAATTTAAATGTTGATATGAAGCAAAGAATTATTTTTCAGCAATCAAGTCTGCCTTGAATGAAGCACCAGTTTTGATTAGTCCTGATTTTGAAAAATATTTTCTGATCTTTTCATATGCTTTAGAAGAAACAATTGTAGTTTTCTTGCTACAGAATGACAAAGAAGGTTTAAAGCAGCTTATTTCATTTTTCAATCATGCTTTAAGAGATGTTGAATTAAAGTACAACCTGACTGAAAAACAAGCATATGCACTAGTTAAGGATTTGAAGTATTTTCGAGTTTATGTGCTACAATAAAAAAATTTTGCTTTTGTGCCAAATATCACTATTAAAGATGTGTTTTTGCAACTAGATACAGATGGAAGGAGGGGACGATGGCTGAGAAAAATTCTAGAATTTGATATTGAGATCAGACCAACTAAATTGATAAAATTTCAAGGCTTGGCTCACTTGATGGTTGAATCTAACTGCAAGGCTCTAAATCTAAATATAGAGGCATCTGAAGGAAAAGATGGAGAAGGTATTTCTAATTATCCTGAAATCTTTCATTCAGATTGGTACAAGGATATAATACACTTTTTGTTAAATTTCAACTGTCCCCCTGAAATGGAGAAGTAAAAAAGGAGAGCTTTCAAATTAAGAGTTGTGAAGTATTGCATTTTGGAAGACCATCTTTACTGGAAGGACCCTGTGGGAGTCTTATTAAGATGTGTAGATGAAGTTGAATCCCAGGAGATTATGACAGAGATACACGCAGGATTGTGTGGAGGGAATTTGTATTGGAAAGAAACTAAAAACAAAATATTAAGAGCTGGCTATTATTGGCCAACTCTTTTCTCCGATGTTTTTGCCAAAGTTAGGAGTTGTGTCGTATGTCAAAAGTTTGCTAGTAAACAGAAATTGCTACCATTACCTCTTATTCCTATTTCAGCAGATGTTCCTTTCCAGCAGTGGGGGTTAGAATTCATTGGCGAAATTCATCCACCTTCATCAGGATAGCATATATGGATCCTCACATCTACAAAATATTTTACTAAATGGATTGAAGTTGTACCAATCAGGAATGTTACTGATACGGTAATTATAAAATTTCTGTTGGAAAACATTGTGTCCAGATTTGGTTTTCCACATAAATTAGTAACTGATAATGCAATGGCCTTTAAGTCTACTAAGATTCACAACTTATGTCAGCAATGTGGTATTGAATTTACTCATTCTACGCCTTATTACCCTCAAGTTAATGGATTAGCCGAGTCATCCAATAAAATTTTGGTGAGGATCATTAAGAAAATGTTGCCTAAAAATAAGAGAAATCGGGACACTCAGCTGGTGCATGCTCTTTGGGCAGATAGGGTAAGTGGTAAAAAATCAATTGGAATGTCTCCATTGCAGCTTGTATATGGTACTGATGTTGTAATGAATTTGCAATTAGCTCTTCCTGTGATGAAGTTCCTGCAAGATGAATTTGATAATGAGAATCCAATCCAAAGGAGAATGCTGCAAGTGATAGAGGCACACCAAATCAGAGAATCACTGATGGATAAAATACAAAAATATCAGACTAAATTCAAACATGTTTTGACAAGAGAGAAAATCAACAGTTATTTTAGGAGAATGATTCCGTGTTGCGTTGGGCTGTCAGGAGATAAGACCATGAAAAGCATGGTAAGTTTGACAATTTGTGGTTTGGGCCATTTAGAATTGCTGAATTTTTGGAAAACAATACTTTTCTATTCAAACACCTGCATGATGATCAACTGACTAGAGGCCCAGTTAATGGTCATTTTCTTAAGAAGTTCTTTGTTCAGTAAGTCAGTCGAGTCATTCCATTGTAAATATCCAGTGTGATGTTTCAATAAAACTCCATGCCCAGTGGTACTTGTGTCTGTATATATGGTTAGTCTTAAGTCCAATCAATCAAAGGTCAGTCCTAGTCATAATTTCCAAGAAGTCTTATGAGTTTTGAAAGATTTTAAGGCACTAAGCCTACAGTTCTTGAAGCGTCACAGGGAGGAATTCATCCCCAATAGGAGCAATTGTTAGCAATGAAAATTGTAATGGTGCGATCGCCATTGAATCACTGTTTTCAAAAATTTTCCAATGTCCAAGTTCATGTTGAATTTTGAGTCATTTTCAATAAAGGTCAAAAAAGGGTCTCAAAATCAAAGTAATTTTAAGTGTATAGATATTATTAGTGCCTTAGGTTCATAAAATAAGTTAAAATCACCATTTTAACTTAAGTTAGTGTCGAAGGCTATTTTTTGTTTGGGTAATAAAGTTACAACCACCCTATCAAGGATAATAACTACCTCTGTTTTAATTTCATTGTTAACACATTGATGTAATGGAAGACAGCTATTTCTCTAAATTGAAGGTCATATCACTCAAACAGTGAAATGGGCTGTTATTTCTTCAGGGACCTATTCATACTGGTAAATTAGTGAAAAGTGCAGATATTTCGCTGAGATTTGGTTTATTTCAATTCAGAGGTAAACAAGCATATAGGAGCAGCAAAGAATATTTTTAAAGCAAGGACCATTCATGTTTGAAGATCATTGAAGACCTCCTATGCTATAAACATGATTATTCTTTTAAATAAGATTAATTATTGTTTAACCTAGGAAGATTATTATAAATGAGTGGTTACATTATCTATGCAACTAACCTATAGCTAACCCACTTAAGTGAAGAAGAAATCATAGTATGAGGCATTAGTAATTTAATGATACTGTGGAGTGTTAAGCATGATGGGATGACTTGGTGATTGTTTTCGAATGATTTCAAAGCATGCCATTACTCCATACCATGATTACAGACACAAAATCAGAGGAGTGAGTTTGGTGTTCACTTGATCAAAATTCTCTGTGGAGGCTACAACTAGTAGAATTCATTTCTATAGCAAGTAGTTTTAGTATCTGAAGGCAAGAACACGAGGGCTTCGTGTAGGGTTTTAAAACTATAATCGAACAGTTGTGTTTGTAAGTATTCTAGTTGTTGGAAGAAATGGGAAAAGGTGGTAATTTCAATAGGTCCATGCCAGAAAACACTAGGTTAGTTGATGCTAGGACCAAACCTCAGTTTAAATTTGTTGGCTAGTACAACTTTCTATAAAAAAAAAATTGGGGAGAATGTGGCTTTAGCTCAGGATTTTGCTAAGAGCTTTGATGGTGAAAAGGTCAAGATGGGAAGCAAGAAGTAAGTATCTACCTCTGCAACTAGTGAACGTTGATTCAAAAATAAAATGCTGCCCACAAAAGTAAGTCTCTACCTTAAGCCTAAACATGTCAATGTTAAATGGAATCCAATTGCACACATTTTTTGCTTTAAGGCTGAATGGAAACATGTGATTACCACAGTGCAAAAATACATCACATGCGAGGGCATGTTTTCTATTTCCATCATTATATTTGAATATTTCTTTCTCATATTTTAGGATATAAACCTATGAACTTTCCCTATGATCCGGATCTTATGCAGGAACACAACAGAATATAGATATACCCATAAACACAGAGATGCAGTGGAAATAATGTTTCATTTTATTAATAAAAGAATGGCTGAAATAAGATTACAAACATAATGGAAGTAAGCTAGGGTGTTGGCAGTGTATCTCTAAGAAGAGATGTGGCGTATGCAGGGCTCTGAACTATGCTACATTGAGGCTCGAAGGTCTATTATAGACATAATGGAAATAGATGAGCTAGGGTACTGGCAGCATATCCCTGAAAAGAGATGTGACTGCTACCATCCCTTGAATTGTGTTACAATGAGGTTCGAGGGCGTATTTATTGTTGAGAAACAATGTAGAATCTAAAACATCAAAAAACCTAACCCTAGGAGATGAAGCGGCAAAAATGTGGGCCCCGTTTGGGTAAATTGGTGTTTCAACTTCCCAGGGACGTATCTTCGACATACGATCTTCGTTTAACGCGTATGATACATCGTTAGAAATATCTATCCGAGAAATACAACTATGAGTGCGAATACTAGTTCTGGAATGGGATCATATTTGCTAGACAAATGATGCCCAAAAAACGTCGTTTAGGGCCTCAAAACAGCTCCGAAAGTTCAGGACCCGAAAAACTGCTAGAAATAGTAAGTTGTGCTGAAACTTGAAAACAGAAAGAACTGATGGTGGGGGTTCAAATGGAATAGGTGGGTGGCCACCAATATCCACCTGGATCATTAATGCCCCAAAATGGCTTCGGGCGTGTAGGACCCGAAAACCTGCTAAAAATAATAAGCTGCTAGAAGTGAAAAGCTGCAAGAATTGATGTCACAGGTCCAAACGGAATAGGTGGGCGGCCACCAATATCCACCTATATCATTCCTCCATCCTTAGGAAGCAATGGTCTCCATTGCATTAATTTCCTCCATGGGGGCGGATTCTGCTGAACTTGGTATTGGATTTGGCCACGATGTCGCGGACCTGTTGGCGGACGTGCTGGATGTAGATGTGCCGCCGGTAGGAAGCCATTAAAGGATTTGGGAAAATTTGTCCATCATCGCGTTCCTCTGTTTTTCGAGGGCCTCCCTGAGAAATATTTTGATAGGATCTCCTGCTCCCTCATCTTTCTTTCCTTATGCCATGGGGGGTCGTCGGGGTTGGCGAGGCTGATCTTGGAAGGGTGCAACCAAATCGAGCTCAAACTCTTTATACCCTGACTGCATTGGGGACATGCAAAGAAAAAAAGAGAAAGATAAAACCCGCTTTGATACCACTGTTCTGGATTTTATGCAGGAACGCAAGAGAATACAGATATACCCATAAACACAGAGATGCAGCGGAAATAATGCTTCATTTTATTAATAAAAGAATGAATGAAATAAGCTTACAAACATAATGGAAGCAAGCTAGGGCACTGGAAGCATATCTCTAAGAAGAGATGTGGCATACGAGGGCCTCTAGATTGTGCTACATTGAGGCTCGAAGGCCTATTACAGACATAATGGAAATAGATGAGCTAGGGTACTTGCAGCATATCCCTAAGAAGAGATGTGATGGCTACCAGCCCCTGAACTGTGTTACAATGAGGCTTGAGGGCCTATTTATTTTTGAGAAACAATGTAGAATCCGAAACGTCAAAAAACCTAACCCTAAGAGATGAAGTGCCAAAATTGTGGGCCCAGTTTGGGTAAATTGGTGTTTCAACTTCCCGGGGACATAACTTCAGCATACGATCTCCATTTGACCCGTACGATACATCATTAGAAATATCTATCCAAGGAATACAACTATTGTCATGAATATCAATTCCAAAATGGAATCATATTCGTTGGAAAAATGATGCCCAAAAAACGTCGTTTAGGGCCTCAAAACAGCTCCAAAAGTTCAGGACCCGAAAAAATACTAAAATAGTAAGTTGTGCTGAAACTTGAAAATGGAAATAATTGATGGCAGGGGTTCAAATGGAATAGGTGGGCAGCCACCAATATCCACCTGGATCATTAATGCCCCAAAATGGCTTCGGGCGTGTAGGACTCGAAAACCTGCTAAAAATAGTAAGCTGCTGGAAGTGAAAAACTGCAAGAATTAATGTCATAGGTCCAAATGGAATAGGTGGGTGGACACCTATATCCACCTGGATCATTCCTTCCTCCTTAGGAAGAAATTGTCTTCATTGCATTAAGTTCCTCCATGGGGGAATGAAGCGAGGGGGTAATTCTGCTGAAATTGGTATTGGATTTGTCCAGGATGTTGCGGACCTATTGGCGGACGTGCTGGATGTAGATGTGCCACCAGTGGGTAGTCGTTGAAGGATCTGGGAAAATTTATCCATCATCATGTTCCTCTGTTTCTCGAGGGCCTCCACGAGAAATATTTTGATAGGATCTCCTTCTCCCTCGTATTTCTTTCCTTTCGCCATGGGGGGTCATCGAGGTTGGAAAGGCTGATCTTAGAAGGGTGCAACCAGATCAAGCTCGAACTCCTTATACCCTGACCGCATTGGGGAGATGCAAAGAAAAACAGAGAAAGAGTAGACCCGTTGTAATATCCCAAAATGGGATCTGCTAGCAAGGCATGACTGGAAAACACATTTTCCAGGAATGGCTGCTACAAGCTTGGAAACCAGCACTTGTATCCCTTAGATATGAGTATCTAATTCCTATATCCAAGAAGATATCAAAAATAAATCCTCCTAGGTGGGTTAAATAGATCTCCCTCACCTGGTTTGCTTGAAAAATGCCCCAAGGAGGGACTGCAGCAATATAAAAGAACACTGCCCAGAAAATAACATAGTTCTAGATAGCAATAGTAGTAGGAAAATATAATAGCTTGCAAATAACTTATACAATGATAAATCATATTTAGAGTAAAGCCCAATCAATGTACAAGAGAAAGAAGGAGACTTTATGGAGAAAAATCCTCTAAAAGAGGTGCTGCAACAAATATATTTCACTACAAAGCCATGCCAACGTTATTTTTTATGAGTAAAAAATGGCTGTAGGTTATAACTCAGATCTAGGATAGATCTATTTACAAAAGATTAGATCTATATCAGATATGTACACTAGTCTGTCTCTATTTTACATACCCCTTGGGGTTTTCAGCAAAACATGAAGCACAGAGAGTAGCTCTGAGATCTACTACAGTAGATCTACAGGATGATTCTGAATTTTTGAAGCAGATGTAGAAGTGAATAAAATATATCTGAAACATACATGGATTATTTGGCTAATCCATGGATCACCATAGTGTAAGGAGGACTCCTTTACACTAGAGATCTCTCCTCCAAATAGTTTCCAAACACCCCGCAACTCTTCTCTTGCAGAATAATGCAGATCTGGGGGAAAAACTGTGTTGTAGGCTTGTTGAAGATTTTGGCTTGATGCCAAAGTATGGATCTAGAGCTCCAATGATCTAGAACACTCTTGCCAATGGGATAGAATGTTTTCCCAGTGAAAAGAGAGGCTAGATATGCATAGATCTGAGCATATCTATCTTCCACTTGTTGTTTCTCACAAGGACAACCAAACCCTCAACAGGATATGGATTGTAGTTGGAAGAAGAGGCTTGCCCAAATGCCTAATATTAGACCAAGAATAAAAAGACTGTTCCAAGAGGCCTCTCAAGGAAAGAGGAGGATTCCTAAACAGGAGACCCTTGTGCTAAACAACAAAATTCTCAGCTGAACAGCTAGAGAATGAGGAGTGTCTAAACAAACAAATCCTTTCAATACAATATGTTCAACAACCCTCTCATGTTGCTCTCCTCTTTCATTTATAGGATGAAATCCTTGCAAACCCTAAACCATCTCAAAAGTTTTAGCTCCTTTCACATTGGAACCCTCCGACTAGAACTGTGTTGTTCCTCTAGGTTCATTGCATCTGGACAGTGTTTTAGATTTGGTCCTATTGACCCAGTCAATTGTTACAATCCCTTTTCAAACTTGAGGGAATTTTATTAAGGCAGCCCAGATTTAGCCTTGTTCACATGGGCATTTATTTATTTTGCTGCTTAAGGAGTTTAATTTGTCCTCCTTTACAATTTTATTCTTGAACAAAAAAATAAAAAAAAAAACAAAATTGAATATTCCTATTAGCTTGGGCTAATTAGGAATATTACAATTCTCCCCTCCAAAATGTTTCTTGTCCTCAAGAAACTGATAAGGTGAGTGCTACAATTCATCTCTTCCTCCATTGGTGTCACAAAAAAAAGATAATATTCTCTCATAAGCTAAGTGATCACCATCCCATCCATCCATGAATTGTCCCCATAATGTCCTCATGAGACGCAAATAGCTCCTCCCATAAGGAAACAATGAATCACATGAAACAAACATGGTTTTCCCAATGCCATCCCTGAAATATAAGACAGAAAGTACAGGGAGTGTAGTCATCCCATAGGGCACATGCATGCCTTCCCTCCTTCCTCCATTCATCCCCATGAAAAGTACAAGCACATCATTAATATTGGGGATCAAAACAATGCACAAACAAACAAAAATATGTGCACAAGGAGTTGGATCATAGTCCCACATGTGGAACCAGCGCAGAGCATCCCCTGCGTGCATCAAACCAAGATGTGGTGAGTGGTTTTCCCACCACTTACTTGCTACCGAAGTCATCTCACTATTGCAGAAAATGTGAGATATATTTGGTGCCTTTGGGAAGCACCCATCATGAAAACAAATCTCCCTTTGCAAATCAAGGGAGTGGCCAAATTCAGAATTTGTGGTGGCCCAACAATTTCCATGAGATTTACAAAGTATATCACTCCTTGGAGTCATGGCCTGCAATAACATGGTGTAAGAATGCATGAAATCAGAATATAAAACACATGTACTATGAACATGCTCTCCACCAACAGTCCTTCTCATATCAATGGAGTGGTGCATAGATCTACTCTCTTCTTCAAGGGAAGAAAGAGAGGGCTGATTCAACTCTTCCTTAGAGTCATGTTGCTGCTCCAACTCCACAAGGTCCATGCATCTTTGAAAATGCTAATACAGTTCTCTTTCAAAGCCCTCCCAATAGTAGCTCCTCAAAATGATATTGTTGAGCTTCATGGAATAGGTGAGGCTGAATTTGAACTCTTCATAAGCCCTCTGTAGTAACTTCTCCTTAAGCTTGGAAGCTCTAGACAAGAAGATCCTACCATGATTATAGATGACTCCATTAAGGACTGAATAGCTTCCTTCATGCAACCAGTCATCAAGAATCATGCAAGTATGAAGATCCTTGGAATATTCCACCAACAGTTGGGATTTCCAATAGGGATCTAAAGTGCCCAACAATGATAGCGATGATAGTGTGTCATATGAAGTATCTGCCATGTTGTTGTCCTCCCCATTGACATCTCCCATGCCAAAGGTACAAAGTGGAAGGTTGCCAAACCTTCCTTGCTTCCCTCCTTGCTCATGCACATGCTTCAAAGAAGAAGGAAGCTCTTGGAAGTTAGTCTCCCATGGGAAGCTATCATCTATCCAAGGCCTTTCTATTTTTTCCAAAGCATGCAGGTGATACCACCATCACTCTTCTAGTAGGGAAGAGTGTTATTCAAGCAAGTTTGTCTTCTGATTCAAGTCTTGCATCTCATGCTTCATGATGGTGTCATTCTCTCTTCTTGCAGCATATCTTCTCAACACAATTTGAGAGGTGAGGATCGATAATGAGGTCAAAGGAGAAATGCTCTCCCTTTCTTTGTACCTCCCCCATACTCTCAGTGCTATAGCATTGTCTTCTAATGCTCCCTCCTCCCTTGGATCTATGAAAGGAGAATCAATGTATGAAACATATTTCATCAAATCTGAATCAGGTGGTCTTCCGAATGGCATACCATAGGATAATTATGTCTCATGACTCATTCCCATGTGAACAACAGATGGGAACATTTCATGACTGCTTCCACTGCGAAAATCCATCTCAGATTGATGTGTGGAAGTACCATGAAACTTGGAGACCCCTCTTAATGGTGTAAGAGTGCCTCTGATTGGAGCTCTTGCCCTATCTTCTAATAGTGGATCAACTGTGTGACCCATCCTTTGTTCTATCTCATTGTCTCTTAGCAAGGACATAGGCTACTCATGTCCTCCATATGGAAGAGCCTTTGGAATTCCTTGCAAAGGTGCAAGAATCCTCCTAATGGAAGTCATTGCTTCATCTCCTTCTCCACATGAAAATAGATCTCCTCCTTCTTGCACAGTGCTGGAGGATCTTCTCTGATTTCTCTCTTCCTTCTCCTCATCAAATCTTGTCACTAGTCTCCTAGTGAATCTTTCATAAGAAGAGATGTTTCTCCCTTTCAAGGAAGAGGACTCAAACAACCACCAGGCATAAGCCTTCCCTTGAATATGTAGTGCTACTACTCTCAAGGCTTCTTCTTCTGATACTTGATGCAACTGCAAGTATGTGTCAAGCTTCTTTACCCAAGACTTGGCTGAGTCTTTAGGTGATCCATCAAATGTAGGTAGAGAGAATCTACCCAAGGTGTGCTGCATGCACCATTCCCTCCTACTGTAGTTGTTAGATCTTTCTTCTTTGAGTTGACAGAACTCTGGGAAATGAAGATGCTCCTTGAATCTCTCTGATTGAGATTCATATTCTTGGAGATAATAACCAAGAGATTCCTCCTTTTGTGTTCCTCCCTTCCTTCCTTTCTTTGACAAGAAAGTAGGCATGTTCCAACGTTGAAGATCATGTTGTGTGTCTGAATGCTCACACACATGGTAGGAAATACTGGGGCCTTCTTGACATAAGGATTATTCTTAGGGATCTACATGTCTTCCCCTCTTCATCCCCCAGATTTCTCCCTTCAGTTCATTCATATCTTGAGAAAGAGTTCTTGGGAACTCTTCTTTCTGCAAGCTTCCAGATAAAGGGTTTGGACTCTTTACTTCCATGTCTTTGGTGTAACCACATTTCTTCATCAGTATTTTCCTCCCATGAAAAGATATTTTTTCTCTTCAAAAGGGCAGAGCACAGGCTGTGCCAAGAAAGCTGCTTTGATACCACTGTAGTATCCCAAAATGGGATATGCTAGCAAGGCATGACTGGAAAATGCATTTTCCAGGAATGGCTGCTACAGGATTGGAAACCAGCACTTGGATCCCTTAGATATGAGTATCTAAGTCCTAGATCCAAGAGGATATGAAAAATAAATCCTCCTAGGAGGGTTAAACAGATCTCCCACACCTGGTTTGCTTGAAAAATGCCCCAAGGAGGGACTGCAACAATATAAACGAACATTTCCCAGAAAATAACACAGTTCTAGATAGAAGTAGCAGTAGGCCAATATGATAGCTTGAAAATAACTTATACAATGATAAATCAGATTTACAGTAAAGCCCAATCAATGTACAAGAGAAAGAAGGAGACTTTATGGAGAAAAAACCTCCAAAAGAGGTGCTACAACAAATATATTTCACTGCAAATCCATGTAAGCGTTATTTTTTATGAGTAAACAATAGTTGTAGGTTACAAATCAGATCTAGGACAAATATGTGTTCAAAATATTAGATCTATATCAGATATGTACACTAGACTGTCTCTATTTTGCATACCCCATGGGGTTTTCAGCAAAACATGAAGCACAGAGAGTAGATCAGAGATCTACTGCAACAGATCTGCAGAATGATTCAAAAATTCTGAAGCAAATGTAGCAATGAATAAAACATATCTGAAACATACATGGATTAGTTGGCTAATCCATGGATCACCATAATGTAAGGAAGACTCCTTTACACCAGATATCTCTCCTCCAAATAGTTGCCAAACACCCTGCAACTCTTCTCTTGCAGAATAACGTAGATCTGGGGCAAAAAATGCACTGTAGGCTTGTTGAATATTTTTGCCTGATGCCAATGTATGTATTTGGAGCTCCAATGATCTAGAACACTCTTGCAAATGGGGTAGAAGGTTTTCCCAGTGAAAAGAGAGGCTAGATATGCATAGATCTGAGCAGATATATCTTCCACTTGATATTGCTCACAAGGAAAACCAAACCCTCAACAGGATCTGAATTGTAGTTGGAATAAGAAGCTTGGCCAAATGCCTAATAGTGGACCAAGAATAGCAAGACTCTTCCAAGAGGCCTCTCAAGGAAAGAGGAGGATTCCTAAACAGGAGACCCTTGTGCTAAATAGCACAATTCTCATCAAAATAGCTAGAGAATGAGGAGTGTCTAAATGGAAATTCCTTTCAATATATTATGTTCAACAACCCTCTCATGCTGCTCTCCTCTTTCATTTATAGGATGAAATCCTTGCAAACCCTAAACCATCTCAAAAGGTTTAGCTCCTTTCACATTGGAACCCTCCAACTAGAACTGTGTTGTTCCTCTAGGTTCATTGCATCTGGACAATGCTGTAGATTTGGTCATGTTGACCCAGTCAATTTTTACAATCCCTTTTCACACTTGAGGGAATTTTATTAAGGCAGCCCAGATTTAGCCTTGTTCACATGGGCGTTGATTTATTTTGCTGCTTAAGGAGTTTAATTTGTCCTCCTTTACAATTTTATTCTTGAACAAGAAAAAAAAAAAAAAACTAAATATTCCTATTACTTGGGCTAATTAGGAATATTACACCCGCTCTAATACCACTGATCCAAATTTTATGCAGGAACGCAATGGAATACAGATGTACCCATAAAGACAGAGATGCAGTGGAAATAATGCTTCATTTTATTAATAAAAGAATGACTGAAATAAGATTAAAAACATAATGGAAGCAAGCTAGGGCACTGGCAGCGTATCTCTAAGAAGAGATGTGGCATACGCGGGCCACTGAACTGTGCTACATTGAGGCTCGAAGGCCTATTACAGACATAATGGAAATAGATGATCTATGATACTGGCATCGTATCCCTGAGAAGAGATGTGATGGCTACCAACCCTTGAACTGTGTTAAAATGAGGCTCGAGAGCCTATTTATTGTTAAGAAACAATGTAGAATCTAAAATGTCAAAAAACCTAACCCTAGGAGATGAAGCACCAAAATTGTGGGCCCCATTTGGGTAAATTGGTGTTTTAACTTCCCGGGGACGTAACTTTGGCATACGATCTTCGTTTAACGTGTATGATACATCATTAGAAAGATCTATCTGAGGACTACAATTTTTTCCACAAATATCAATTTTGGAATGGAATCATATTAGCTAGATAAACGATGCCCAAAAAACGTCGTTTAGGGCCTCAAAACGGCTCCGAAAGTTCAGGACCCGAAAAATTGCTAAAAATTGTAAGTTGTGTTAAAACTTGAAAATGGAAAGAACTGATGGCAAGGGTTCAAATGGAATATGTGGGTGGCCACCAATATCCACCTGGATCATAATTCCCCGAAATGATTTCAGGCCTGCAGGACCCGAAAACCTGCTAAAAATAGTAAGCTGCTGGAAGTGAAAAGTTGCAAGAATTGATGTCGCGGGTCCAAATGGAATAGGTGGGTGGCCATCAATATCCACCTAGATCATTCCTCCCTCCTTAGGAAGTAATGGTCTCCATTGCATTAAGTTCCTCCATGGGTGGGGAAGTTCTGCTGAACTTGGTATTGGATTTGTCCAAGATATCGCAGACCTATTGGCGGACACGTTGGATGTAGATGTGCTGCTGGTGGGCAGCCGTTGAAGGGTCTGGGAAAATTTATCCATCATCGCATTCCTCTGTTTCTCGAGGGCCTCCCCAAGAAATATTTTGATCGGATCTCCTACTCCCTCGTCTTTCTTTCCTTCTACCATGGGGGGTCACCGGGGTTGATGAGGCTGATCTTGGAAGGGTGCAACCGGATCGAGCTCGAACTCCTTATACCCTGACTGCATTGGGGACATGCAAATAAAAATAGAGAAAGAGCAGACCTGCTCTGATACCACTGATTCAAATTTTATGCAAGAATGAAAGAGAATACAGATACCGATAAACATAGAGATGGAGCAGAAATAATGGTTAATTTTATTAATAAAAGAATGACTGAAATAAGCTTACAAACATAATGGAAGCAAGCTAGGGTGCTGGCAGCATATCTCTGAGAAGAGATGTGGCATACGCGGGCCTCTTAACTATGCTACATTGAGGCTTGAAGGCCTATTACAGACATAATGGAAATATATGAGCTAGGGTAATGGCAATGTATCCCTGAGAAAAGATGTGATGGATACCAGCCCTTGAAATGTGTTACAATGAGGCTCGAGGGCCTATTTATTGTTGAGAAATAATGTAGAATCTAAAATGTCAAAAAACCTAACCCTAGGAGATGAAGCACCAAAATTGTGGGCCCCGTTTGGGTAAATTGGTGTTTTAACTTCCTAGGGACGTAACTTTGGCATACGATATTTTTTTGACATGTATGATACATCGTTAGAAATATCTATCTAATGACTATAAATTTTGACACAAATATCAATTTCAGAATAGAATCATATTTTTTGGACAAATGATGCCCAAAAAATGTCGTTTAGGGCCTCAAAACGGCTCCGGAAGTTCAGGACTCGAAAAACTGCTAAAAATAGTAAGTTGTGCTGAAACTTGAAAACAAAAAGAACTGATGGTGGGGCTTCAAATGGAATAGGTGGGCGGCCACCAATATCCACCTAGATCATTAATTCCCCAAAATGGCTTTGGGCATGCAGGACCCTAAAACTTGCTAAAAATAGTAAGCTGCTGGAAGTGAAAAGCTGCAAGAATTGATGTCACAGGTCTAGATGGAATAGGTGGGCAGCCACTGATATCCACTTGGATCACCCTATTTTCTATATAAATCCTTTCTCAAGATGTCCCCAAAATTGCAGATGATCCCTAATTACTCTTTGCACAATCTATATCATAGGGGACTAATTAAAATTCTGATTGTCTACCATATTAGAAAGAAGAAGACCACTTGGGATAAGTTCCTGAGAGAGGAAGGGTTTGGTAGAATAAAATCCAGGAGAAGGATAGGGAGGTCGAAGAAAAGATACACCGATGAAAAAACTAATGCAACCCCTATCTCAAAGAGTTCATAGCTTAACTCTGTCCATTCATCAATTTTCTGCCAAGTTAACCCTCCCTTCATCTCAGTCGAAAGGCCAACTAGAAGCTTAATTAGGAAGGCTGCAGACCCTATGCATATGCCAACAGTGCCATGAGTTAATGAAGCTCATGTTAGCAGTTCACCTAGGGAACCTCAAACCCTAAGGTCTTTCATGGAGGAATATAAGAAGAAGATGAAACTGAAAAATGCTTTGCCTCCTAAAAAATCTGTGTCGAAAGACAAGGAGAAAATAGCTTCCTCTTCAAGAGGCAAATCTAGGAAGAAACTCTTCATGGTAGAAGAACCAGTGGAAGTCAACACTACACTTCTAACATCTAAGCCTACTTTGTCACCAGTGGAAGTCAACCCTGGTGTGAAAATATCAAGCCATGTTCCTAAAAAATATCATCAAGTACAACCAAGCAGTGGTACTTCACTCACAGAATCCACTCTCTCACAGGTTTTTCTATCTCTTAAAAAGGGAAAACACAAAATGTCAGAGCCTTTCATAGAAGAATAACCCACTTTGGCTCAAATATTTTCTTCCATTGGCTCTTCGATCAATAAGAGAAGGAAAACTGGGATACACTCCTACGCCTCTTATGAAGACAGTGGTGACCCTTGTTATCACCTAGATTGACCTCAGACTGAAGGAAGGCAAGCCAAGGTAACCACAAACCACACTTAACCTTGTCGCTAGCCCTACAAGGCAGGGAGAGGGTTCTCTCCGTAATAAATCTCAGTCAAGGATGAATGTGAAAAATGATTTTAGGCTAGGTATAGTAACTCGAAAGGTCTTGATAGATTTTGTTGGTGTTTGCTGGATCAGATGGAGCTGGGCAGTTTAAGTCTGTGAAATTAAATCAGAAATGCAGGGTATTCTATGGGGCAAGGTAGGCATGAACTTTAACACCTTTAGCTTAATGATGTGAAGTGTTTAAGACTGGTGAGGAGCTTAGGAGGGCATATGAGATGAATCCTTATCAAACAGTAGAAAACATAAAATATTGAATGATTTCCCAAGGCAGAGCACTGTAACAATGGATTCTACCTATCCAACTTGAAAAAATTCAACAGAAATAAATGGAATGAATGATGGCATACATAAAACATTTAACAAATGATTACAAAAGAAGAAACTGTGCTAAAATTCCATACCATAGGGATCCCATAAAAATAGCTGCAAATCTTATTAATTTCCTGCCAAACTGATTACAACTAATGTACAATCAAGCTTAGAGTGCCCAAGTGATTCCAACTCAACAAATGACTGAAAAATTACATTACATAGACTAGCCTTAGGGGGCGAATCTGTTAAAAGAGGAGTTGTTTCACCTGCCCCCAAACAAAAACCTGAAGATAGAAAAATCCAACGATATACCTCTGAAAGAGAGGAAACTATATACTCGACCATCTGGAAGTATTATCTGTTACATTTACTCCATCCAATGGAAATAAAACAAATATGGAACCAATTTTCCGCCACATTTATTGTTTCCCATCGTTTTGTGAGCTGGTGCTGTAATGTTCTCTGCATTCACAGTTACTTATGGCCTTAACAGAATGCCCACCCCTTTTAACCTTTTTGCTGAAGAAAACCGTTTTAAACAAATAAAATGAATGTGCCTCATTTTAATGGAGAAAAGCCATTTTTCCTTAGAAATGAGCGGAAAGAGAAGTGGTGGGCCATGGGAATCGCAATCGCAAATGGGAGAGGAGCGGGAATGTTCCGGGTGGAGGAAATCGTGATATGCGATGAGCGATGGAGCGATTGGAGTGATGAATGAGGAGTGAAAGGCGATAGAATGATGCGATGGAAATGATGATCGCATCGGCGAAGGATGATGAAGTGATGTGATGGAGGATGAAGTGACACTGCAATTCGATGGAGGATTATCGCATCGACGGAAGTGGGATGGATGGGTTCGAAGCTGCAAGAAATGCGATATGCGATGCGTGATTATCGCATCGGGGAAGACGGGAAAGCGAGAGCGAGGCACAACGGGAAATGTGATATGCGATGACGCGATGCAATCGCATCAGCGATAAGAGATCGCATCGGGGTTGTAGGAGATAGAAATACAAAGGACAAAGGGACTTTGAAGTAAAGGAAAAATATATAGAAAAAGGTAAGGATTTTAAAGTTTAAAAGCTAGCGAAGTAATGGAAAAAAGGGTAGGGCTTTACTTTTTGAGTCATTTATTCATTTAGGCATATTTTCTGATCTAGAAGCTGATTTCGGGAGTGTGATATATTTTTGGAAATATTTTTCCGAGCTCCTTCAGATGGAAACATTTACAACATGTTTTGCACTAAATATCATGTGAAAAACATCTAACAAAACCAGACATAGTAAGAGCCCATGTTGATCCCTGGTGATAGGTTGTGAAGACTGGAACTAACATCAGCCTTATTAGGGATGGAAGCTCCTTGGAGGTGTCAAGAACACCATAGAAAAAGTGCCTCATCCATTGGGAAATATGGTCAACAAACCTTTGTAAACCCAAAAAACTCATACCAATCCAAAAACATATACATACTGCAATATGTACATAAACCAATACCGGAAGCTGAAATGTTGCCTTGGGTAGCTTGTTTATGCACAAACCTACCCTACTCAACAAAATTGATAGATCAATTAATGCTGTAATGCCAGACCAACCAATCAAGTAATTGTGACAAGGATGTTTCTTGGAAGTGCTTAAACCAGGACACAACTGGAAATGCTGACAACCATACATGCACAAAAGGAGTCTGGCTATATAAAAGGAAATTTGGCTTGTTTTTCAAACTGATTTTTTTTTCCATATATGCCGCAACACGATCAAAGAAACCAGACTCTAGTTGCTGCCTCAACTCCTCAATACATGCTTCCAGCTGCAAATTATTATTGCAAACATCCAAGGGCAGCCTTAACTTTCCTTCCTTCTGCTGGAAAAGGTCCCCAAAGAATGGGACTTGATAGTCTAGATCCTGGGACTGTATTTGGGTCTCCAATTCAGTTAAATCTTCTTCAATTTTGATGGAAAATTCTTGCAAAAAATTGAGCTTAACTTCATGGCTACATCGACAAGACTTCAAATTAGAAGAAAGAGATGAAGCAAAGTTCTCATCTACCTCATCATCTGGGCACATATCTTCCCATTCTCTAAAGCCTTGAATAGAGGGCACCTCTATTTTTAATTCTTCCTCTTTCTCCATCCATGTTTCCAGAAAGATATTCCAAAACTCTACAAATGAATTAATAGATCTGACAAACAAATTTTCAATCCATTGTCTACATTTTCCTTGAAAGGAATCATAGAAAAATTTGATAAAAACATCCTCTTTTTTTACTCTAAGAGATTCTACAAATGTTTTAAAATTTGCTACATGTTCAAGAGTCAAAGCGAGATCTTCCCCATTGAATTTAGGGCCATTACTCAAAATATATGCATCTTTTGGTAATTGATTAGGAAAACCATGAATATTAGAAAAATTAATACATGAATACCTTGAACAAATAGAAGCAACAATTGAGTCCTTCATTTAGCCAGTGGAGCCACCATAAATACTTTGAAACTCAGGATTTTTAACAATGGAATCATCATGTAGATGATTTCAGCCTTCATATGTGCGTGACTACTTTCCACCATCATGCAACTTGAACAATCTTTCCTGGAGAAGATCTGTCACCTCGTCCCCGGCAACGACGCCAAAATGTTAGCACTCAGAATGAACCTCAAGGCCAAGAAGAGAAAACTCTGAGGTAACCACAAACCACACTTAACCTTGTAGCTAGCCCTACAAGGCAGGGAGAGGGCTCTCTCTGTAAGGAATCTCAGTCAAGGATGACTGTGGAAAAAGATTTTAGGCTAGGTATAGTAGCTCGAAATATTTTGATAGATTTTGTTGGTGTTTGTTGGATCAGATGGAGCTGGGCAGTTTAAGTCTGGGAAATTAAATAAAAAATGCAGGGTATTCTATGGGGCAAGGTAGGCATGAAATTTAACACCTTTAAATGAATGATGTGAAGTGTTTAAGACTGGTGAGGAGCTGAGGAGGACATATGAGATGAATCCTTCTCAAACAGTAGAAAACATAAAATATTGAATGATTTCCCAAGCAAGAGCACTGTAACAATTTATTCTACCCATCTAACTTGAAAACATTCAACAGAAATCAATGGAATGAATGATGGCATACATAAAACATTCAAACAAATGATTACAAAAGAAGAAACTGTGCTAAAATTCCATACCACAAGGATCCCATAAAAATAGCTGCAAATGTTATTAATTTCCTGCCAAACTGATTACAAATAATGTACAATCAAGCTCAAAGCGCCCAAGTGATTCCAACCTCCACAAATGACTGAAAAATTACATTAAATAGACTAGCCTCGGGGGACGAATCCGTAAAAAGAGGAGCTATTTCACCTGACCCCAAACAAAAACCTGGAGATAGAAAAACCCAACGATATACCTCTGAAAGAGAGGAAACTGTATACTTGACCATCTGGAATTATAATCTGTTACATTTACTCCAGCCAATGGAAAGAAAATAAATCTGGAACCAATTTTCCACCACATTTATCATTTCCCATCATTTCGTGAGCTGGCGCTGTAATTTTCTCTACATTCAAAGTTACTTACGGCCTTAACAGAATGCCCGCCCCTTTTAATTTTTTTGCTGAAGAAAACCCTTTTAAACAAATGAAATGAATGTGCCTCAATTGAATGAAGAAAATCCATTTTTCCTTAGAAACGAGTGGAAAGAGAAGTGGTGGGCCATGGGAATCACAATCACAAATGGGAGAGGAGCGGGAATGTTCCAAGTGGAGGAAATCGCGATATGCGATGAGCGATGGAGCGATTGGAGCGATGAATGAGGAGCGACGGGCGATAGAATGATGCGATGGAGCGATTGGAGCGATGAATGAGGAGCGACGGGCGATAGAATGATGCGATGGAAATGATGATTGCATCGGCAGAGGATGATGAAGCGATGCGATGGAGGATGAAGCGATGCTGCGATGCAATGGAGGATTATAACATCGACGGAACCGGGATGGCAGGGTTCGGCGTTGTGGGAAATGCGATATGCGATGCGCGATTATCACATCGGGGAAGACAGGAAAGCAGGAGCGAAGCACAATGGGAAATTCAATACGCGATGATGCGATGCGATCACATCAGCGATAAGCGATCGCATAGGGGTTGTAGGAGACGTAAATACGAAGGGAAAAGGGACTTTGAAGTAAAGGAAAAATAATACAGAAAAAGGTAAAGATTTTAAATTTTAAAAGCCAGCGAAGTAATGGAAAAAAGGGCGGGGCTGTACTTTTTGAGTCATTTATTCATTTAGGCATATTTTCTGATCCAGAAGCTGATTTCAAGAGTGTGATATACCATTGGAGAGATTTTTCTGAGCTCCTTCTGATGGACACATTTACAACCAGTTTTGTACTGAAGATCATGTGAAAAAATCTAACAAAACCAGACATAGTAAGAGCCCATGTTGATCCCTAGTGATAGGTTGCGAAGACTAGAACTAACAACCCTGAATATACAAAATCCGAGTATGAGGAAGAAGAATCTAGTAGATTCATGCATGGAAGTAAGAGGTCTAAGTTCATCTTAAATCCCTATATCAAGATACCTCATAAGAGGACCAAAAATAAACTCAAGCTAAATAACAAGTTAATTGCCAATCCTACATTAAGAGATTAAATTATCAATATTAAGGAGAGCCTAGAAGATAAAATCAAGAAGAGGAAAAAAAATCAGCCAAAGAGTCAAGCACAGAGAAAAAATTCAGATAAGAGGGTGACTAAAGTTGAGGCCATTAGGATCTTTTCCCCTATTCTAGACCTCTGAATAATGAAGGAACATGGTTGCCTTTGGAGAAAATTTTCATTTTTGGGTAAATTTTTCATGTTTCCGGATATAGCTACTTTTTCTGCAAAGGTAGCAATTATTTCTGAATATTAACATATGATGAAAAGGAGCTGCTTTTGGTTTTCTATCATGATGGTGACATCAAACCAGGTGAAGTGGAGTAGTTTTCAGTTATATTGGATGCTGCCAGGTGTCATGTATCAAGTCTCCTCCAAAATGTCAGGGTTGTGTTTTTTTTCACTTTTAAAGGAGAACAACGACATGCCAATTTCACTATTGTTTACACTTTTTGTGAAGCTGGTTGCACCATAAAGGAGGAGTAGTCTTCCAACAGACTGCCAAATCATACAACCACTTCGATTTTTTAGCCTTCATGATGTTTAATTTATTTATGATATAGCACTTTGTATTTAAGTTTAGGGATAAGCCTCATCTCTTGCACAAGATTGTAATAACTTTCTAGAAAATATTTACTTCTTTTGTCAAGATGATAGTGCCATGTTTTTGTATATATGTGATAAAATTATATGAAGTAAATGTTCATGGTTTTAGAATCTTGAATCATATGATCAGTAATTTTTTAGTGAATGAAATTGAAAGAAAATTCCGAGGACTTATTATCAAGCTGGTCCATGTATTGTTAATTTTCACTTGTGTTTCCATATCTTATTATATTCACTTGCAGTTTGCAATTCCTCATGTTGTTATGTGTTTTTATCAATCTCTTGACATGTTCATGTGTTTTATCAAGTTTTTTTAGTCTCACACAGTGAGCGTTCTTGATAAAATATATATAATAACAGTGGAAAGAGCATTACTTATGACAATTATCTTTCATAATATTTCAGTGAGAATATTGTAAGACTAGACATAACATTCTCTTGTTGAAATATTGTTAAATTGCTACTTGTGTTAATTTCTACCAAAAGCAGTGGATTTCTACCGTGTAGACCCATTGTTTCTTCTTCCATTTCATGTTTTCTTCTTCTCACAGGCTACAAACTCACTCCTTTGCTACCACATCAGAATCCAATACCCTCATTAGTAGAACAGTGGATTTTACTAAAATATCTATTCAGTGAATGATATTTTAAACCACCTACCAATATTATAAACCAAATCATTAAATTTCTTTAGAGTTTAGGATCTGTTTGGTCAGGCGCTTGATGAAGTCCAAGTGTTGATTCCAACGCCAACACAATGCTTAATGACCTTTAAATATTAAAAAATTTAAGTTGTTGGCTTAGTACATAAACCCATGAAATTACATCTATTATCAAGTTAGAGAAATTTGAAATTAATGTACTTATTAACACCCATTAATGCTCAAGCACTATAACTCCTTGGTTATATATTTTAGTTTATATTTCCTTGGGAAAGAAAATTGTAATTGACTTAGTCCTAAACCTGTAATTCTCCCAATCCACACATATGAAATCCATAAAGTGAAACATGAAACATATTTATTCTAGTTATTTTCACATTGAAATAAGAATATGCCACTTAGCTCACAATGTAGCACATGGAATAGGGCCTTTGTTTCACGTCCTTCCAAATGTAGACCATTTTGCATGCTGTTCACATTTACAAGTTATTAAATGCATATTCCTAAGAATACACTAAATGTCCCTCATTCAATAAAAAATTATTGTATTCATTTATAATTTGTTTCTTTTGGGAAGCGGTTAAGCCATTGTCCTCATACCTACAACAACCTTAATATTTTACAACCATTTTAATCTTTTACAAACCTTCTTGTTATGGAAAATTAGTCCTTTCCATAAGGCAATAGTGACCATAGGGATCAATTTACACCTGAATATTTTGTCCTTGACATAAATCAAATGACTAAACCTAAAGTTTTAGTTTGCATGTTTCAACTCACTTTTTTTTCAACCTATTAAACACTGACAAGATATTCTATTAGCGAGTGAAAATATTTGAGGTCTTATTTGGCCTCTCCTGAGGTCGAGAGGGAGAAAACTTAGTGTTCAAATGCATATTCTAAAGAAATGATTTCTAATGTTAGCAATAAAGTTAACATTATTTAGTTAATATCAAGTGTTTTTTGTGTGTAATGTTGGTCGAATGTGCATGTGGCTCTAGACTTCCTAGTTACATGCGGAATATGCATGTGTCTTGCGAATAGCTCGTTACACGCGGTTGCCTGATTAATGTGATGTGTTGATGGCGAATATGTGTAACTCATAGATAGTTTTGGGTGGCCCATTGATTTCGTCGCTGCAAGTGATAACTAAACACTCGCTTATTACCTCAAGCTTCGCTTGCTTTTGGGTGACTAACTGCATGTTGCTGCAAGTAAATTTTCTCCCAAAAATGGGATCAGAGGCCCTTGGCCCATTGGCCCTAGAATAAAAATAGCTAAATTCTCACTTCTTACCTCATGCTTTGCTTGGTTGCTTGCTCACATGTATGGCTCTATGTAATAATTTTTTCCCGAGCCCCTAAGCAGGAAATTCCCTTCAGGTGACAACCACAATTCACTACTATCTTAGTGGCTTAGATTAATAATCAGAAGCTTGAAGTAAATCACACTTTAGAGGGGATCTAGATTTGTCTTCCAACCCTCGGTGTCAGTTTATAAGATACATGAACTCTTCAACATGGAGTTGGGGCCTTCATCTTGTCTACGGTATTTTCTCATGCCAAATCCTCACCTTATGTGAGCAAGAATTATCAACCTATAGCCCACATTATTCCCAATTGGTAGTTTTATATTTAGGGTTCTCAGGACAATATTGATAATTTGTACCCATGAAATTAATTTTAAGTGCGCCCTCACCTTCACCTAGGTGCTTTAATACAAGAACTGAGATGGTTGGTTGAATCACCCCGAGCTGATTTAATAAATGGTGGGCGGGATAGTCTTTACTAGTTATTGGATTTTTATTTCAATCTGGACTTCGTACTAGATATGGGTATACAATTTACTTTTCTCCATTGACCTAAACTACTGCTTCAATGATTAGATCAACCACTCGTACTCCGTAAACTATATATGCTCTTTTTGCTACTACTGGTGCTACTTCCATTGTTTATGGATATGCTTTAGATACTTATGCTTGCTTTGATGCTACCGAGTGGTTTTATCTGGATCCATTAATTTTTTATTTTTGACAAATGTCATCCAGACCTTAGCCTTTACGAAGCGTTCGCTTGGAAATTCTTTGAATGGCTCTTTCCTTTCTATCAGAAATAATTACTTACTTTCATAGCATACATTTAAACCCATTCTGAAGGGAATGTTCCTTCTAGATGGTCACTTTTCCAATTACATCAAAGAGTCCATACCTAGGTTATCTCTCTTGGTTCAACAACTCCTTCACTTTAGGAGCGAGGCTATGGGTTTGACTCTCATATTGTGTGATTAAAAATGTAACTCAAAAAAGTGCTTATGTGTCTCATAACCTATCTCTTTAACCCTAATATTTTGGTTTTAATCTATGTGTTTCTCTTACTGGGTGCTTTTACCGATTATTCTATTGTTGTACCTAGAATTAGAACTGCAACAAGGTCTTACGTTTGCATGCAAGTACCTGGTCTTTCTATGGTGTTGTGTTCTCTGGCTACATTGGTTCATTTTTCCATTCACAGAGTCTTGGTAGCATGAAGAAAGTCTGCAATGCATTCCAAGCGAACTCCAAATGACCGACTTATTCTCGCCCTTCCAAAGAGGGTGTATTCTTGACATGCAGAAGAGAATGAAGGCATAAGATCCACCCAAATTATTAACTCCAGAAGTTTGATTGCTCGAGATTTGTGAATGATGGACCTATGGAAGGAAGCAAATTTTTAATGTGTTTTTCTTTGTAAGAGAGTATTTAGAAGCTTTCCTTCTGTATCACATGCCAACTCTTGAATTTATTAAATATTAAATGATTCCCCTGAATATATTGGTGAAAATAAAGAAGCGAGGTGTGGATCAAAACGTCTTTTCTAAGCAAGGAGTCCTATTTTGTTGGTTTAACTTGAACTCAACCATCTATTGATAGTGCAAGACCCACCAACATTCAGGGGATCTTCCTGATATGAATTCCCAAATAAACCTCACACCATTTGGAGTAGGAGTCACAGTAGTGGGGTTTTTAATGATATGCCTTGGATTGCAAAACACATAGAGTATTGCATCATATCTTCGGTTAAAGAAAGTGTGTGACCCTGTTGAAATTCAATATGATGCATGAGCGGTTCTAACACGTGAAGGGGAGAGGAAGTGCGCTCCTTGGAAGCCTGTACTAGTTCACAGCTTGAAAGGAGCACATGAACTGAAAATACATCACACAAAATAACAAGCAGAATAGTCCACAAGTTAAAGGTGATGCGTTAAAACATGAGCATACATTTAAAAATATTTGTACAAAATAAAATGAAATAATTCGTAAGCATAATAAGTGTAAGTTAAACAACATACATTTCAAATATAAGAAGAATATTCCTACTACATTTACAATATATTCATGAAGATGTGTCCACTCTGATTTTATTATAGCTGAAAGTTCCAATCAAACGTACAACATGACAAACCACTTGCGCCAATAGTGTAACATGAAGTCAACAACACCTGCTCCTCCCAAAGAACTATACTCTCTCTACGCTATGGATAAGCCAAGGTTGAAACAAAACTCCCAAGCCCTTTCTAAGCCTAAGCCTAGGCAAAAGCTTAGCTCCCAAAATCTCGTTACAAGGGTTATGAGGATGCATTTATAACAAAATGGGGGGTGAATCTTGGCATGCCCCCTTTATGACTCTTGGACTTCCCTCATGACTCATCATATTACATATGAATCTTTACATTCCATCATGGACACATGTAATTTCACTTATACGATAATTACAAATAATTTTACAATTTCCACTCGTACCCATATAAGAAAAAATAGGGTAGAGACAACTTGACAGCCTAACAAGACCAAACACTATTTTTCGGGGAGGCCGCATAAGCTACTGATTAGAGAGATTCACTTTATAAAACACACATAGTTTTTGGGATCCGAAACATAGCGAATTATATTATCTACGTTATTATTCTTACTTATTCCGACGTAGAAATGACAATGGCTAAAGTACACGCCCGCAGCAGCATTCTCCCATGGCCATGGATGGATATATTTCAATTTTGTGCTCTAATCATATCCAAATATGGGATAGCATAATCTCATATATAATTGGCATTAGATTCAATTTATGAGTGGGGGGAAGAATAAAGAGTTATCCCAACCCTTCGCTATCTCTTTTAGCTACACTTTCCAATAATAAGAAAGAGAAAAAGAGAGATAGAAATATCTATTTCGTTAGAGAGGTCTAGTTCGTTCAGAGGCAGGTAGTGGGCTGACTGAATGCACGGGGAATGTGTATTGAATGAGTAAAGCGAACTGGGGTATGCATATTGACCGGAATGCAGTAATGGGAGAATGTGGTGAGAATGTCGGGATGCGGGCGTGATGCGGTATGCAGGAGAATGGGGGAATGCGTATTGGCGAAGGCGGACTGGGTAATATGGGGAACGCCTTTTTATCTTGGCAGATGGTTCAGTTGGAACTTGCTTCCCCAGAATACTTATAAGCTTATAGAATCAAATCGACTCGATGCCTATCCCGATGGTTCATTTTTGAAGCTTGCATTATATACGTTATTAGACAACAATTGGCTCAACACCTTCTCAAACCAGGTGCATCATATGTAACGCATCATCAAACAATTCGAGAGCATTCCGATTCTGTCGCGATAGAGCTCGAGGGTATAGATGGAGGTTTGGATGGTTGTTTGGATGGATGGGGATGCCCTCTCTGATGAAGCCGTTTCCTCCCTTGAGGTTAAGCTGCTGGGGGGTTTAGGAGCACCAATTCGGAGACCTTACACTTACTCCCGGAGACCTTATCTATTTCTTGGATACCTGACCGTCTCTCTATACCCGACCTGCAAAGAGCTTGGCAGAGTGCTGAGATCGACAAACAAACCGACCACCCATCCTTCCTTTTACCCGACACTGACTGCCTTCATCGACATTGCAACTGAACCTTCGAACTTACTGCCTTATATTGCCCTTTATCCCTGCCTTCATCGATTGGAGACCCGACCTTCATCGACCTTATATCGACCTAGATTGATATCCTTTTATCTCGTATTTACCGTCTATCTATCCCTGCTTGATAATCTTATCTTTACCTCCTGATCTTTTTTTCCGAACTCCTCTCCCTTGAGACCTGGAGAAGCAGTCCACCAAGCTAGGGACGTTAATCGAAAGCCCCAGTTCACAACCTGCTCCAGCTACCTCACTCTAGCCGGTCCCTCAGGGAGGGGGAAAGCTCCTTTGGATTGGATTGGATTGATCGATAGACCCCATGCCATGTTCCCAACAGGCGTTATCCTTACCAACAGCTGTTCACCAATAGCCCACGCAACATATTGAAATGATTTCCCCATGTTCCCGACGGATACAGTGAAACCTAAGCTGCTCCCCATTTTCCCTACAGATTTGACCCATGTTGACTAGATAATGCTCCCCATTTGACACACTTATGTTTCTTGTTGATGGAGGATGTTAACTTATGGATGTTAGGTCAGGGAAGCCGCCAACCACCGTGTAGATTAATAATAAGCCCGTCACTGATAAGACTCTGCTAGCCCTCCGCTCCTCAACAAATAAAATTTGGGTTTCTACCCGAACCAAAAAAACAATAGCTCTTTAACCTGGTCTACCCGAACCTTACCATTCGAAGCTAAACCAATTTCTAATCACGGGAAGAGAAGAACCATTGCTCGCCTACCCTGCTACCTTGCCGGGGAACATAGCCTACCCTGCCTGCTAGGGAACCTCACCTACCCAACCACTGCCCTACCTTCTTAAGGCCCTTGATTTCTTCCCCTCAAAGCAATCCCAGGTGGTATGCCCAGCCTGTAGCATGGATGGTAGGTGGGGTGCGCCTGGTATGCCTGGTAGGCATGCTCGTAAGTAATATGCATTTGGTGGTAAGGCGTAGCTGCTGGTCATTCTGTCTATGAGTAGGAAGGCATAGTTTTACTTCCTTGGGAGTGGGAAGGCATTTGTAGCATCTGCAAACCCGGCACTCACTGCGCTCAAGCAATTGATCCGATCCATAAGCGTTATCCCAACCAATTTACACGACCCAGCCAGCGATATACCTATCCTCCCTCATACCACAGGATATGTAACTGAATACGCTCGAATGGATGGTCAAAAACTCGGAAAAATGGTGATTTAGTAAACTGAATCCGCATTGGGATACGCAATGAATGAAATAGATGGATATGAATCTGCTCGACCAGGAACACCGGGTTATGGCTCTCGAAAAGGAATGGATGCTAAGCGAGGTAATGGCTCCCGAACTCTTATAGAACTGAAACTATTGATTCAACGTCCTATATTTGCAGGTGTTCCCAGATCATTTGTTCCAGCATAATCATTTGTTCCAAGAGGTTCGGAAGGTGTTCAATAAGCAGTACTATCACACAAGCAGTACTCTAACGCTGAGCAAGCAGTTAAGGGAGTAGTATATAGACCCATAGAGGGGGTCTATAAGGTACTTCAAGGATGGTTCCCCTTCTATGTAGGACCCAAGGTCCTTGCAGTTGATTAATGCGAGGATATGATCTGATTATTATAAAGGATATCACCGAAGGTGGGATTGGGGAGGTTGAGGGAGGTTGGGGTGATGGGGCTGTCAGCGCAAGG